>CM030362.1:71148972-71570090 GCA_017893485.1 Hemerocallis citrina | reverse complement strand
CCCCCCCCCCCCCCCCCCCCCCCCCCCCCCCCCCCCCCCCCCCCCCCCCCCCCCCCCCCCCCCCCCCCCCCCCATTTAACATTTGGTTGTATTTTTTGTTTTTTGTTTTTTTGTTTTTTTTTGTTATAGTAGTGTGAATTTATGTTTCACCCCCCCCCAAAAAAATTTTAAAGCCCACCCCAAATATATTTTAAAGCCCACCCCATATATATTTGAGCCTTCTATTTATTTTTTTGGGCCCAAGCTCAACTCTATTCTATCTAGTATCTATAACAACTTTACTTCTCTAGTATCTATAACAACTTTATATATATTTTGCATGTTACCTTGTGCAAAAAAAATTTCCAGCCCCCCTCACATTTCAATCCTGGATCCGCCCCTGGGCGAATGCGAGAGCAAATGGCGGGGAGTGTGAGAGCGAACGGGCGGATAGAGCTCGAAGAGGGAAAGAGAGAGGAAAAGTAGGGTTTTGCCGATCTTGAGGGCAACGAGGGAAGGAGGGCTCGGCGATCTTGAGGGCGACAAGGGAAAAAGGGAAATTTTGGGGAAATTTTGGGTGACGAAAACTTATTATTGGAAAGAGAGGGAATTAGGGCGTGGGAAATTTTGGGGCCGAGCGCGAAGAGAGAAAGATAGAGACAGAAGTGGGAAATTTTGGGATGATAATGTTGAAGTCCCCGGCGTTCTGTAACGCCGGGGTATCTCACTAACCCCGGCATTTTCTATAAACGCCGGGGTATGTTTCAGCTCCGTTGGCGCTTTAGCCAAACGCCGGGGTATTTTTGCCGGGGTTTTTCATCTTTTTTGTAGTGCATGTTGCCACTAATATGTGCATTGTTAGAATGATTTTAAGTGAAACTATCGCTTAAATTATTCTTTGTGAAATATTATACAGGAAGGACGATGATACACTGCCTGGGAGTTTATCGTTGGTGGATGTATCAACGAAAGAGAAGTTGTTGAATCTGATTGAGATTGGTGGAAAACCTACTGAAGAAGCTGGTGTCAAGGGTGCTGGTGAGTGAAGTAATGAAGAAGCGCTGACACGTTTTACAGAAATACTCTCCAACGAGAAAGGGGAAAGGAATGGGAACACTATTGCCCTGGAATAGTTATTCTTTCGCAGTATTAGCGGCTCTACTGATACTAAGAATTGTTCCTAAATTTGCCGTATTATATGGATCAAGTAAATTATACATTAAAGACAGTATAATGCCTCAGTCTGTTGGGTAGCATCAACATCATTAAGGATTTATTAGTTGTATCTGTTTCGTTAAACTTTTTTGGGATAATTTAGCAAATGCCCATATTCAAAATGTGGACCCCCACTATTTTTAAAAAACTAAGAAATACCTCCAGTTTGGACGTAACCGTTAAAATCTTCGTTATGTGAACTCACGTGTATCACATGTGATATATAAAATGACCTAAATACCCACAATAAAAATATATTTTAGCAATCAGAATGTGGAACCCCCACTGTTTTTAAAAAGGGAGAATGACCTATTGGCACCTAAACTTTATAGAAATTACCTACACAGACCTAAAGTTTCTATAATACCCCAATAGCACCCAAACTTCTATTATTTGGACCTAAAGACCCCCGCCGTTAATTTCTCAGTTAAGTTAGTGGAATATTCCTGAAATATACTCCTTAATGGGTTTAAACCCGTTAAGAGGCACGTGAAAAGACCAAAATACCCTCCAAAAGTTTTTTAATGACTCCCTCTCTCTTACTTAAACGTAGACAGAAAGAGAGAGTTAGAGAGAGATAGAGAGAGAGAGACAGAACATGAGAGAGAGAGTGCGCTAGAGAGAAAGGGGAAAACAGAGAGAGATAGACAGGGAGAGGGAGATAACGAGAGTGAGAGAGAGATGGTTACAGTGAGGCTCGACGGCAAGGAGGAGGAGGCGGGGAGCAGTCAACGAGGAGGTAATCATGAGCTCGGAGGGAGCTCGAAGGTGGCAGTGGTGGCGAGAGTGGATGGGTATGGTCGGAAGCTCGAGGGGGAGGAAAGCGGTGGAGTTCGAGAGCTCGAATGGAGCTTAGTGGTGGTGCTGACGGCAGTGAGGAGGAGAGGAGGAACTTCGGAGGTTGGCGGTAGCGACGAAGGGGAGCTCGAGTGTGACGACGATGGCAAGGAGGAGTTTCGGAGGAGGTGGAAGGTGGTGGCGGAGTTGTGGCGAGGCGCTCGTCAACTGTGATGGAGCTTGGGGTGCTTCGGTGGTGTTCGTCGAGGGTAGTGAACAGTGGTGGTGGTGAGGAGAGCAGCGGATTAGGTGTGCAGTGGTGGAGGAGAGCAGCGGAGGAGGTGTGCGGTGGAGGAGAGGGTGGTGGCAAAGGTAATGTAGATGGCGAGGAGGTGCTTCGGGTGGAGGAGAGGTGGTCGGAGGCGGAGCTCGGTGGCGATGGTGGAGAGGAGGTGTGGCGTTGGGGGGTCGGGCTTTTGGGTTGTCGTCGAAGGGGAAGAGGCAGAAACAGAAAATGGAGAAGAAAGAAGGTGGGGGTGGGGGTAAAAAGTAATTTCACCCCCTAATTGTTAAAAAACTAACGGAGTTGGACGCCAGGTGCCTATAGGTCCAATTTTGAAAAGTTCAGGTGTGTTTAGGGTATTACCGTCACTTCATATGTGTTTAGGGTATCAGGACAAACTTTAGGTACCTATAGGTCCTTCCCCCTATTAAAAAAAGATATTTGGGATATTTTATCAAATGCACCAATTCAAAATGCAGAAACTAGCATATACATCCACTATTTCAGTGTTAGGTGTTGAGAAAAATATGAGTGTTATGTATTGTTACTTAGTCTTAACAACTTCCTTCTTGTACTGATGATAATAATGTAATGAAAAAAGTTCAAAGTCAGATTTTGACCCAAAAAAAGACAAAAACCATCATCAATTACAACGAATTGTTGTACATCATCATTTCTGTCATCTTCATTCACAATAGGTTCAACAATGGCATGTGTATTACTCATAGTCACAAATTCTACGTTAATAAATAATTCGACAAAATTTAATATTTGGAAATCAACAAAAATCTGGCAAATTCGGAAAAAAAATTCGGCAAAAGTTCAGAAAGAAAGAAATACAAAATTTAATCCATCTAAGCAGCAAGTAATCATCACCTAAGTAAAAATATATATAAAATTATAAATCCATAAATATTTCTTGTATAATTCACTAAATTCACAAATTATTCACGAAACATTCATTTAATTCGTGATTTTCGTAAATAATTCACGAACTACGGCAATTAAATGCAAACTTGCAAATAATTAATTCGCGAATGTGTTTGGTAAATTATTTCTTCATGAATAATTTGTGAATTTAACGAATTATTCACGAACTTTGTTAATATGGTATTACCGACTGTCACATTAGGTTGTGCATCATCTTCAGCAACACCCAAGTTAAGATATGGAAACAAAGCATTGATACTGGCATTGATGTTTTTTTGTCAACAAACGCATATTATATACTATTCAAAACCCTAAAACTGTTCCGTCCAAACTGACGGTATTTCTTAGTTTTTTTTTTTTTTAATAGTAGGGCTATATGCTAGTTTTCGTATTTTGAATTAGGTCATTTGCTAAAATATCCCAAATATCTTTTTTTCTTAATTGGGTATATGCTAATTTTCACATTCTTATAATAGGGGCACTTGCTAAAATATATTTTATCATCAGTATTTAGATCATTTTACATATCACGTATGACCCAAGTGAGTCTACTTAACATGCATTTTAATAGTTCGGTCCAAACGGGAGGTATTTCACAGTTTTTTAAAATAGTGGGAATATATGCTAGTTTCGATATTTTAAACGGGGCATTTGCTAAATTATCCCAACTTTTTTTAATGGAACACAGGAACAGGGGCTTTCCCACCATTTTATGATATATAAAAATAAAATTATACATTAAAGACAGTATACATGTCTCCTCATATGTATATAAACCTTTTTTTTAGTCACCCACCAGGATATGTACATGAACCTTGACAAGCAGCTACAGTAGTGGTGCACAAAATCTGTTTGTCACTTCGTATAATCAAATCTCAAGTTCAATTTTGTTTTGATTCATGCATATTCTAGTAACATACAATCTTCACATTGAAAAACATAAAATATATATACCAGAGATAGAAATAAAAAAACTTATGCTCGACGGGAGAAAGACATGGTGCACTCAAAATCTGGAGATGGGGCATCCTTTGTCAACTAATAGAAAGCACAGCCGACCAACTGCAGCCTAGTCCATGGAATCTTACAAGGATTTTGATGGAGAAACAAATACTTGTTCCATTCACTATACTTGGCAGATTCGAATCCAAATGAATAGCAAATAGATGCAATATAATTGCTAGGCCAGCTGACAATTATGCTTGTATAATCAAACTATGAGAACGAGGAGAGATGTTATTTACCAATAAAAACCTTCATGGAACCATCTCAAAGATAGAAATTTTTTGAATTCAAAGTCACTTATCTGAGGAGTAAGGAGACAGCAAAACTAACAGCAAAGCTTTTTTCTTGATTTGGTTAAAAAAAAGAAGTTAAATAAAGCTGTAAAGAATAAACAGGCAAAACATTCATCTTACAATAAACTATTTTATGTTTTTTAAAATATTCGGACAGCAGTCACAATGAGTATAAATGGTTGTCTACACTTACCCCTCGACTGCTCATTGACCTATTGATTTTTGAAAAACATAGGTTCTGCGTAGAGGCATGTAGCTGGAAAAGGATTTGGAAGCAAAACGCGATCGAAGATTTTGACAGTTCATGAAATCCTTCTTGACAGATTTGGCAACCCACTTCCACGACATTTGGCAATGACAGTGTTTGTTGCTGGATCCGGTTCAAGAACAAACATCACTCCAAGGAACTCTCTGATATGTCTCAAGGTTTCAATACCATATGGCGTAAGCTTTCCCACACGAACCTTGGAGAAATCCTCAGGGCAGAGTGCACAGAGAAGAAATAGTAATCCCTATAAACAAATTTGAAGATCGTATTTAATTAGGAACTACATATTTGAAAAATTGCCATCATCAACATGTCTTACTTGAAAATTAGTACAAGTGTGTTAACATCTGCAATTTGTAGCAATCTGCTTGAAGCCTTAAACCTAGAAATACTTGACTAAATCCATTAAAAGATCCATAGTTTTCAAGTATTAATCTGGGAACTAACCTTTCACTGGTCCTTTCATCCTATGAAATCTTCACCTTTCTCTATCAATTTGAGGTTATTAAGCACCAAAAATGGTATCAGCCTATTAGCAAGTGTTTTTCTTTAATACTTAAGTTCTAGGTGACTCATTTATGAAACAAAATTAATATAAGAAGTGCAGATTACTTCAAAGCAAATGAGGAATTATATAAAGAAGGAATTTTTTTACACTTCCAAGGCCTATGATTGTTGATCTATTTTACTGGGTAACACAAATTAGATTAAATTATGAATTATACGTTTATACATCATAAGATGAAATCTAGATCCTTGAGAGTTTTAACATAAACAGAATATAAGGTGTGTCTGACATTGTCGACCAATCATCTAATGTTGACCAAAAGAGTTCATGATCTTTTCAACAACTATAACTGACACATTGCAAATGATAGCATTCTAAGCCCTACCTGGTGCGTGGAATCAACAACTCCTCCTTGCTCAATCTCCCCAAGTAGTATAGAAGCAACTTGAACGCCAACATCCTCAGGAGGTAACAATATTGGTTTCTCGTCAGAATCATCAAAGACATCCATTTCATCAGCCTTTGGATTACACATTGCAGAATCCGCTGACATGAAACATTCTGAATCTGTTTCAGCAACTAGAGACATGCCATAACCTTTAGACCTGTTGAATATCATTAATAAACCAAATTATGAGAATAACTGAATTATGAGAATCAGTCTATTCAATGAATCAAAACTCACACTTTACCTATGTAAAAGACACAAGTGTGAAAACGAATTTTATGAAATTAGGTTATTATCAATTCTTAATTCACAAATAAGTCACAGTAAATGGTTGCAATATGATGCTTGTGTAATATGCAAAGCAGAAACAGATGGACAGAATTGTTTATTCATCAGACTAGTAAAATACAACGAAAGCATAGATCTCCAATACTTGTATCAAGGTTCGAAATCTCGGTATTGAAAAGCAGTATCAGGTTGTCAATAAATTTGGTATCGGGATATGTACAGGTCAAATTGGCAGTCAGTGTATCACATTTTTGGTTTATGCTATTTTTAATTAAAAAATTGTTATTAAATCTTTCTTTTTGAAAATAAATTATTTTAATTATTTAAAAAAATAAAAAACAATTTAATATACAATTTTAATATCTAATTTAAATGATTGTATGTGTTATCCAAGTATAATAGAGTTGTGCCTCTCCCAAATGTGTGTGAACCCACCTCATTTCCCTTGTATATATATAGCATGCTATTCAGCAAGTTGTCACAAAAATTCATAGAATTCAAGAATTGAAAACTAGTGACGACTATCTTGCATAAAGGTCACATAAATTTCTACTTTCGAAATTTTTTCATTAATTTTCATTGTTTCCTCTATTTTCATTTTGAATTCTCCTCTTTCAAATTTGTCAGATCAGACTGAATCACCTCAGTCCCTGATCCATATTACATCTCGTCCAATCCCCGCTTTGGATTGCTGATCAGGATCGGGCAAATCGAATCGAGATTGGCCGATCCTTTAAACTATGACTTGTATTACAACAAGCAACTGGGAGAAAGCCCTTCAAGCTGTAGCATCAAATAACATGCTAGCCAGAAAATGCTTCTAACATAAACCAGCAATATTATGCTGCAAATAAACTAGCAAAAAAAAAACTCATAAAATTGCTGTCTAATGTATAGGTGTCCAGTCACAATGTCAAAATACAACAAGAGAAGGGGACAATGAAGCCTTTATATCAAATATTATGCTGTTGCTTTTTTATCGAATCTCAATGGGTTGTTAGATGGATCTTTTCCTCCATTCAGCTCCGTCAAGGTCATTCGGCTGCCAAATTAATAGCGGCATTCTCATTTCTATGGCATCAATCAATGCCATTGAAGACTATCACTACATACTTGTTACTCTTTACCCACATCATCCGCAATGAACTTGAAGATACTTCTCAACTGGTGTGTATGGAGAAGTACATCTCAAATTCTTTTAATTACCTTATTGAATGAAACATGAACCAGGTCCAAGATAAGATAAAGGAGGATAACATGAGCCAGGTCCAAGATAAGATAAAGGAGGATAAGCAATTGTATCACATTTCAAACTTGGCATTGAGTAATATCTCAATGCATTATACACATTGCATTACCTTATTGAATGAAACAAATAAACCTCAGGTGGAAGGGGAAATTTACCTGCCTGCAGACAATAGAGATCTATGGTCCTTCTCTATGCGAACATCAGGAAGGAAATTGTTAAAAACACCACGGGCAGCATACATCATCCGATGATCAAAATCGGCTGATACCTTCATAGTGAATGTTACCCCTCTAATTCTTTTAACCTTCCCTGGGTCTATCCAGGTAACTGTCTGCATAGACAGTTCAATTTAATATGCAGTCACTTCAGAAAAAATTAAAAGAAACCACACATTAATTGGTATATATCCAATGCTGTTATGCAGGTGAAACTTACAGATAAGCTAGACAGAGTTGGAACTCCTAGAATGACCTCTCCGCCTCCAAGAGGAGGAGCCCCCCGGCTTTCAATTTTCAACTGTAACCCTTCTTTAGGAACACCAAAACGCTCAAGTATATGAAATGTTGTGTGGCGAAAGGTATCTACACTTGGGTCCTTGGGATCATTTGTAATTCCTGTAAGTATAGCATCATGAAGCAGTTAAGGTTCAAATTGTGAACGACTATATTCATGTGTGACCGAATAGCATAATAAAGTGTATCAGTATCACCTCAACGTGTGTAAACAACTTGGGAAGTAAATTAACATGTCATTCATATAAAGAAGTTTACAACTCAAACTACTGAACCCCTTCATGAATAGGTATAGTTAGGAACGATAGGAAAGTCACAAAAAAATTTATATACAAGCATCATGCATATAATTAACATGTTCTGAGATAATCTATGAAATTCACTTGCTGCAATAGTAAATTGGGAAAATAACAGTACCCATTCCTTAAAGAAGACGGGTTAAAATAGAGAAAATGTTAAATTCTGTATGAATCTAGAGATAACAAGTCGTACTTCAGAGGGTATGATCTGCCCTTTCTATCCGCATGTTTAGCAGAAAATTGTGGCTTTGAAAGTTAGATTTCGGTATAGTGAGTGGTGCATAATAAAATTATATCTGAATATGACAATTTGCATTTGAATCAAACATGTCTTATATGGAATTTTCCATCTTATTATTGTTACCTTACTAAACAGTTGAGGAAAATTTGAATGTAAGAGATTTTCCTTCCTTTATTATGTACATTGTGGAAGAAGCGGATTAAGCATTTAAGTGTTCTTTTAAAGTAGAATATGGTGTCACTAATTTTAGATCAAATGGAATCAACTCATAATAGAATTCCTTTCTCTAACTCTATTGCTAATGTTTTGGACTCTTTTCGTATTTTGCTGTGTTTTGTTCAAGTTTCCTTCTTTTTTTAGGAAAAATCTAAGTTGCCATCCCTCGTACTGTTGCTTCAGGCTCTAGTACTAAGTCCTAGTCCGGGAATTGTTCATGGCAAAGGTAATATTTCTGCTGAGCCATCATTTCAGCAGAGCGCATACTCGCCACATGCATTAATCTTCTTTTATGGCCGATTAGTTAAGGGGTATGTTGTTTATGATACAGTTCGCTAATGAACTGTATCTATAGAAATAAATGGGCTTCACGTTGCGTATCAATCCTCAGTCATATATCAGTCGCTGAAGAATTTTCTTTCTTTTGTGGGTTAATCTGCAAAAGGCATGGAGTTTATGCAATAAAGTCCCCCATGAGGAACGTTGCTTGGGCAGCAAGGCCACGTGGCCGTTTGCTAGTGAAGGGGTATTTGAATGGTGGGGCCTGCTACAAGGACGAGTAAGTTAGGCAGCAGTGGCGTCCGTTTTACTGTCGCAGTACGTACTTTGCGCATGCTACGTGGTAGAGCGAGATTGGATCCCTTCTCGTGTGCCTCCTTCTTCTCTTTTTTGTTATATATACAGAGTATAACTTTTAAATGGGATTATGCTATGAAATGAACTTATTTTTTTCTTGTTCTTCTGCTTTTCCTTTCTTATTTGCGATTGTTAGTAGTTCAATGGTAGTTTCCACTCATATTAATCGTGAACCGCCTCCGATCGGATTCGGGGATGTATCAGTTTATGAGACTGTGTATATTGGTTCCAGTTAATAAACAGGTTACGCTTAATTTTCTACAAATTATTCCAGTATGAGCTGTACCAACAACCTTTCCAACTGATTAAAACACAAGCTTTTGAAATCACATTTGAAAAGGGAACCAAAAAAATCACACCTTTAAGCCTAATTGAGAGCGACTTCTTCCCTCTAAGCCCCAAAACCACAAGCGGCTCAAGAAACCACCCAATCGACCGCCCAATCCCACAATCATGCACCAAATTCTTCCCTCCCATCAAAACCCCAGGCTTATACTTCAACTTCGTACCTGAAAATCACGCAACGAGTTCAAAACCCTAACCCTAAACCCCAATACTAGTAAGTCCAAAAGCTACTGATTGTTACCGGTTTCGTTGATTTCGACTTTGCAGTCGTCGGAAATGCGTTCGATAAGGCGGAGCAGCGAGACCTCGTGGGATCGGAGACCCGGCGGCGTCTCGTCGGATCTGATGTCCTCGATTATGATGGCTTTGTGAGCGAGGGTTGAGAGGATGAGGCGTTGCCGAAAGCAGCGGCTGCCTTTGAGTCTCATATACGAAGTTTTCTCCATTGAATTCGAGAAAAGGCTGGATTTTTATGCTTCTACTTCTTCGTCGTCGCGAAATTTGGGGATTTTTGTGTTGCGGAGGAGAGGTGGTCGGGTTGCGGAGGAGAGGGCGGCTCAGAGAGAGAGAGAGACAGAGGCTGAGGAGAACGGGAGAGATGAAGGAGAATATGAAGACGAAACGGCATATGGGTGAATGGGTAGAATGCGGCTGGTATAGGAGATGGAAGATGAACTGGTAAAGGTGGATATATATAGGTAGTAAAGAAAATAGGGTTTAGGATCACAACGGGTCTGGGTAGGGCAAACGGGTTGGGTAATGGGTATAGCTGATGGGTTTTGGGTTAAAATGAATGGGTATAGGGTTTAGGTGAATGGGTAAACGGGTACTGAGCTTAATGGGTTGAAAATCCAGTAGGATTTAATAAAATATCCAATAAAATAGAGAATGTGGATGCTCTTAGAGCATCCACAGTGGTTTTCTATAATTCTCAGTTTGCCATTTTTTGAGAAACGAAGCCCTGCAGTGGTTTCTCATATTTCCATTTTTTAGCAAACGGAGATATTCTGTTTCTCAAATATGAGAAACGATTTGAGAATTCTCATATTATAGAGGACGGGGAATGATTCCCCGTCTGAGAAATTTTAATATTTTTTTTTATGAACAAACGGTATATCATCTGTCAATTTTTATTATTTTTTATTACACACCGGGGTCAAACGGGATATGTTTCCCCGTCTCTCACCCTTTTTTGTTTTATTTTTTTTTTTTAACGCCCCTGATTGGCCGAAGAAAAAAAAAAGTACCAAATGGTCAGACGGGAAATGTTTCCCGTCCAACCAAAAAGTCAAATAGTCAAAGGGTTTAGTAGTTAATTAGGTGGGTTAGGTATAATAATTAGGTTTAGTTATTTGTTTAATTAGGTTTAGTTATTATTGTATTATTTAATTTAGTTAATTAATTAGGTTTAATAGTTAATAAGTAATTAATTTTTTTTTATTAATTTCGAAAAGTTGAGGGTATATCATATACCGTCTCACTCAATTTTTGAAATTTTTGACAATTTTTTTAGCAAACGACCACTGCAGCGCATACCCCTATTTGCTATTACTGTTGTTGCCATTTTTTGGCAAATGAAAAACACCACTGCGGATGCTCTTACGTTGCCATAATCCTCCTATATTTCAAAAATTATATTCCATTAAACCAATAACATTTTTCCTCTATGGTCTTGGTTGAAAAATCAACCTAGACTCTGATCCTAACCAGATCTCTAAGGATAGAGATGCTGGCTAGTTGCTAAGCCTCATAATTACTTAAAGAGAAATGCTTCATTGAAAATGTGTTTGTTTTCACACGTTGGAAAACAGCGATCTGAGCTATTAGATCGCTCTTGATCGTGATAAGCGGCTCAGATCGTTGCCGCCCATCACCTAATATCACTTAAGTGGTGGCGGGTTATTTTGGAAATTTCGTCCCAAATAACTCTTCGCCTGATTCGCTCTGAAAAATTGATATAACCTAGGCCGCCTAGGTTATAAAATTTCGTTGTATCAAATAACCTAGGTTATAAAAAATTGAATCATAGGCCGTTGTTCATAAAAAAATGAATCATAGGCCGTTGTTCAAAATAACGGCTTATGATTCAATTTTTTATAACCTAGGCGTATGTTATATCAAGTTTTTACAACGAATCAGGCGAAGAGTTATTTGGGACGAAATTTCCAAATTAACCATCCGCTGATCAAGTGAAACGGGTGATGGGGGGCTCGATCTGAGCCGCTAATCACGATCATGAGCGATCCAACGGCTCAAATCGCTGTTTTCCAACCCGTGAAAACAAAACCCGTTTTCAATGGAGCATTTCCCTTACTTAAATGAACCATACAATCTCTAGATAAACGAATGATCTTCGGTCATAGTTTTTTTCATATAGTATTTATTTATAAAATGATAATTTCATAATTAATTAATGGTATTTTCGAATGACATTTTCGCATTTTTTGGAGAAGAAATTTCTGAATACTTTAACATTTTTTTTAGAAAAAGGGAAAAGATGAAAGACGGAGCTTCTTTATTCGCCTATCATCTTTTCTGTTTTCATTTTTTTTTTCAAAAAAATCGACTGACGGAGCATTTTATTTTGCCCGTCCTCTTTAAGAAGTTTTTTTCCCCCTCAAACGAATCATCTTCTTCCGTCTCCATATTTATCATTTCTCATTCTCAGCTGCTGTCTTTAGCGATCAACTCTTCACTCATATTCTAAATTTTGGATTTTTGGTGAACGATACCGATGTATTTTTCTACTCAAATGCTAACTTTTGAGTTTTTAGAAAACGATAGTGGATGCTCTTAGTGGAGGTTATTGTATAGTAGATAGTAGAATTATCCAACAATAGCGTGCCACCTAAGGTAGTAGATTTGGTAGTGAGTGTAGCATTACTCAAAATGATATGATAGTTTTATGTAATTTAGCAAGAACATTTTAATAGTAGTAACAGTATCCATCATCGTTTTCTAAAAACTCAAAATTTAGCAGTTGAGTAGAAAAAATCGACCACTATCGTTCGCTAAAACCCCAAGGGTTTGTTTGGAAACATTTAAGTTGGGGAATGGAAAGGAATGGAATGAAAATGAATGGAGAGGAATGGAAATAAAGGGAAATGGATGAATTAACTTTATAAGTTGTGTGTGTTTGGCAACTGGTGGAATGAAATTGACTTTTTTTTGTTTCCATTCCCTAGTCTTGTTTGGCAAACAATGGAATACAATGAATTACGACATTTTAAAAAACGTTCTCGGGGAACCTATGTTTTTAAACTCATGTACAATATTGCACATGGTTATACTAATGTAGATGGAAGAAAAGGTAAGTCATGCATGTTGCCATGGCTTTTAGGTTTTATTCTGCTCCTGTACACAGATTGTTTTTTTTTCCCCTCTCCGATTGAACCGTTTGAGTGCATCTTTATAATTCTGTTTCTTTGTTTTGGCTACACTAGTGCAGCTTTACAGTTTTGCTAATATAAGTGAATGAACATGAAAAGGAAACGGGTAAAATATGCCAGCTTGCCAAATAGTTTATGGAAATTTTGAGCAAAAAACATACGGATTAAAAAATTCAAATATTTGCATTCAATCTTTCAAAAATGGTATCAAGTAACAAACACGTCAGGTAAGCAGATCATGCTTATTATGGCAAAGACTCGTAAAACTAGGTACGCTTAAGAAGCAACTGCGCGCAGGATTCTCACTCGAATAAGGGAAAGAAAAGGAAAGCAAATGAACCTCAATGAAGATCCCCATAATGAAGTGAAATTTGGTTCACCTACTGCTCGAAAAGAGTAGGAAGAAAATCAGCCAAGTTTACACATACTGATGATATAGAAACCCTAGGAAATCCGAGTGCCACGCCATAAGGGAAATTATCAGCAATTTTCCTACACCTCCTTCCCACGATGATTGGCTTATCCCAGAATTTGTCTTCCTCGTTCTTCCTCCTCAACGCTGATACTTTCTTCATTCCCTTTTGCCTCACTGTCACCATTATAAACTCTAGCTTCCTCTTTGCATCTTTAGCTGTAATCATCAAAATCTGACCTCCCGAATTGTTCATGGCCTTCATCAACTTGGCAACAAAGAATCCAAATCCCTGAACGTTGCTCTCAGCAAAAGCGCTCGCAATATCTAGTCCGCTGTTCTGGTCTTCATTCAAATCATTCACACCTGTAGAAAATCGAAGCATACCTGCGATTTTGGGTTCCCAGGCGGCTGAAGTCGCTAACATCTGTTTGGTGCTTACCCTTTATAAATCGGTTGAAGAAAAATTCACGCGCGCTATCAAATGATGAAATCGGTTGATTCTCCATTCCTTTACGCAGCTTTCCGAGGGAGTTGGAGTCGGAATATAAATTGGTTGAGATCTTTCTCGAGGGAATGAAATTTAGTTGTCTCATTTGTTTTCTTTTTCAAAACAAACAGGCTGTGGAATAGGATAAGATGGGTTTATCCGCAGCATTCCATTCATTTCCCTAATTTTTTGGGTTCCCAAACTCGCCCCAAAAGTTAAAATAGGATTGAATAGTAGATCACTAAAGATAGCAACGGCTTTAGATAACTTCTAAATATAAAAGACGGAGGATCAAGCTCTGGCCGTTTAATTTTATTTTTTATAATATGGTCGGACGGAAGATCACCGAAAATTTTTTCAACAACTTTTTTCGTAAAAATTACGAAAATACCATTCAAATAATTAAAAAATTGCCATTACTTATTTACAAAAATTGTCATTAAAAAAAATCTCACAAAAGATCTTTTTCTGTCCAATCATTTCTCCACTAAAATTTTCTTTCGCATATTATGAAAATACCATTTAAATTTTTTTTAAAAAACATCGAACAGATGATCTTCTTCCGTTCGATCACTTTTTTTCTTCTTCCACATATTACTAAAATGTCATTACTTATTTACGACAAAATTATTTTACAAAAAAAGTGATAGGAGGATGAAGATCATCCGTCCGAATTTTCATTATTATTTTTTTCTCCAAATTTAGCAGATCCGATAGCAGCGCTCTTCCACGGATGCTAAATGCTATATATGAAAATTTTAACCTAAACGATAGTGGATGCTCTAAACAAACACAAATATTTACTAAAGATATTCCTATAAAAAATGTCCTCTTGCAGTAAAACTGCCATATTCACAGTGGCCTAAATGCAAAATACCATGTGCAAATATTTTACTCCACCGGTCAACTCTTCATGTGCACACCTAAACCCATGTCCAGTGATGTCCTCATCATATAATTTCACATTTTTATAGGGGGTTATCTCTCTCTTTATATAATAACTTACATATCGATCTAGGTCCATCTTCTTCTCCTCTCTCTTCGCAGTCCGCCGCCTTCAACCTCAACCCGACCCGACCCATCGGTATTCTCTCTCTCTCTCTCTCATGCGAACTTTCAAACTAGGCCAGTTTCTCAAACCCCGGTTAGAGCCCAGTCCGGTCCGGTTCGGGCCAACCCGGCCGGTATCTCATCCAAGATGGTACTTAGGGTTTCCATATCTAGGGTTCGTGAGGAACACGAAGGGTTTGGCGGCCGTAAGGTAGATCCACAAGTAGTCGATCAAAGCCGTAACTTTCGTACAGTATCCGAATAATTAGGGTTTATGAGTAATTGAATTTAGGGTTTAAGATGGTTGATAACTTTGACTAATTGTGCGATTGATGTTGGGTATTTGAAGGAGTTTTTCGGTTGGATTGCAGTTTACCGAAGGCATGGCTTCGAAGAATGGTGAGAATTATGTGCTGAAATGTTGAGTTTTTGTGTGTGTGCTGGTTGTGATTTTGTTTTGTAATTTATTGCGATGGTTTTGTTGACAGCTAAGAAGAAGGAGGTGAAGAAAGAGACGGGCTTGGGCTTGACGAATAAGAAGGAAGAGAATTTTGGGGAATGGTACTCTGAGGTATTGTGCATTGTGTTTCTTTTGCGGATTGGTGTGAGATGGCTTGGATCTGTTTATTTGTATTGGGACGTGAATTTTTTGTTTGTTTACTATTCAGGTTGTGGTTAGCAGTGAGATGATTGAATATTATGACATTTCGGGCTGCTATATCTTGAGGCCTTGGTCACAGTCAATCTGGGAAACCCTACAAGTATGTGTTTGCATTTACATGTTTTTGCGTAGTTGTTGTTAAGATGACTTGGTCTAGCTAGCAATATCATTTCACCGTTATAAAAAGAATGTTGTTTAATGCTCCAGTTGGGTTAATATCATGTTTTAAAGATTTTTCTGAATTAAAATATTAATGTTTTTTTCCTTGCAGTTCGTCAGCGTTATTGATAATTATGTATTAGTTTTACGTGGAAGGTTTTAAAATTTTTTTTAGTGCTTTGTATGCACATCAAAGTTGTGTTACATTGATAAAGCTCAAAATGTCATGGCTTGTTTGGGTCCATTTGCCATGCATTGTACCATGACAAAAGATATTGATGCTTCTGTAGAGATAAAAAGAAGGCTAAATCTTATTTAGGTGTTGACTTAGCTACAAGACTTCTTAATCCTTCTTTGGAGTTATTGGTGCATTTAGTTTCTCAATTATACCCATAGAAGTGGCCTACAATGCATAGTGGTGTTGTACATGACAATTAACCGACATTATCAATGTAGTATAACTGTATAAGTGGCAAAACCTTTACTTTGATAACGACCCATCATATTTTTGGGTCCATCATACTTTGGCAAACCGAACTATCCCTAATCTTTGTAAATTTTTTCAAGCCAAATCATGGTTTATAGTCGTTAACAGACGTATGGATTTATCATAGGTCCAATTGTTCTCCCAAAATTTCAATTTTATGTAGCTATGTAGAGAAATATTTTTTTTAGGGCCTAAATCTCCTCAATCATTGTCATGCTTTCCAAGCCAACATCATGGTTTATGTTCATTAACAAAGTTAACTATTGATATTGATCATAGGCCTCCATTTATTCTTCAATTTTTTGTTTTTTTTTGTTTTTTTTTGGTTTGCTGCTTTTGTTGTTTTTGTTGATGATGTCATGTAAACACTTGTATAATATATTGCATAACATACTGATGTCGTGTAAACACTTGCATAACATACTTCATAACATTCTGATGTCTTGTAAACCAGCGATAAGAATACTGGTGGCCTGTAAACTAGTGTAAACCAGTGATAAAAATACTGATGTACTGTAAACATGCAATTAAATCAATTACAGAAATCTAATCTCAAAGTTGATACGAATATGGATCTAATATATATTATTAATTATTTTTATTTATTTTATTTAAACGTATCCTAACATACCCGTATCATAGTTTTTTGAGAAATTGACGTATCCGCGTACCGGTTACGTACTGTATTGGATACGTGTACATGTATCCGTGCTTCATATCTCGTAGGTTCTTTATGGTGCTTTTCTGCAAACAAGACCTGATGAGGAAATCATGTAATTGAAGCAGACCTTTTTCCTTTTCTGATTTATAAGAGTGAGTATTAATTAACAGTAAATCAATGATAACAACAGATTGACAAATATAATAATGCTCAGTCTGACATAACTGTCCAACATATATGTGTTTTAATAAAGTTGTCTAGTGTTAATACTTGACGCACATACAATTTTCCTAGAGGAAAAATCTACCTGAAATAATGTCAACATTTTGTGTACTTATAATGTTCTTGTTACTTTCTAGTATTACTGCTTTGTATTTGAATTCCCACAATGAATTGAGATATATGTATATATATATGGAAGATGCAAGTATTTCTGGATCATGTGAAGATTCTAGTCAGGGCTGGCCCCACCCTTGAGGCGGGTGAGGCGGCCGCCTCAGGCCCCCGGCGTTTTTGCGATTTTAGGGGCCCCAAATTTGTAATTCCCTTGTAAATATAGGCACGTATTTTGAGCATAAAAAATACTATTATTAGGGGCCCCAAAAAATAATTATTTGAGCCTTTAAATTTTTAAAAAAAATTATTTGGGTTTAGGCTTGAAGACTTGAATTGAATTTGCGACTTTAAATTTGGGTGAATTAAAACAAATTTATATATTTTACATTTTTTGCTTTCAACAATGTGCAAAGTTTTTGTATGCATGTTTTTTTTTTATAATTTTTTTTTAAGCGTATGGAGGGCCCCATTTCGGGAGTTTGCCTCGGGCCCCCGGAAACTCAGGGCCGGCCCTGATTCTAGTCAGCGTCGCTTTTGTGACTGTTTTTATTCTTTGCTCGTGCCCTGATTTTCTGCACATACAGTAACTTGCTGTAAAGAGCTTCTGAGATTAGTTTATTTAATTTGGTGATCATACGCAAGCATTTAATTTTTATTAACCTTACGGTAGTCATTTCTCGCTCTTGATCGTTATGGAATAGAAATTGTTGTTTCTTAAGTTTATATGACGTTGTGTTCGTGTTGTCTAGTTTTGTCTGTTACTGGAGCACAAATAAATAATTATCATGTATTTATTTTTCGCTTCTACATGTGCAGGCATTTTTTGATCCTGAAATAAAGAAGATGAAAATTAAGAATTGTTATTTTCCTCTGTTTGTGTCGGATAATGTTTTGCAAAAGGAGAAGGATCATATTGAGGGCTTTGCTCCAGAGGTGGGATTTGTCTCTGATTTGTAAATGATTGTCTTTACTCGCATCACTTAACTGTACTCATTTAATGAAAGGTTTTAGTGTTTTAATAAATATTTGTAACTAGTAATGTAGCCCTTTATCATGTTTCTTTTATATGTTGAACAAGCTTTCACACCAGATTGAAATAACTGGTTTTCTAGTGTCTAGAAGGTTGTATGTATGCCAGCATATGATAGTATGGTTGCATTAATGAAACTGAAAAAAATAATCTGTAATATGATTGCTGATTAGAATGACCAGAACCATTATGCAAGTCTTTCACCTATGTATGAATTTTTTTGAAATCTAATCGAAATCTATATATGGGTTATGGCTCAGAGAAAATGTCTTCATGAGATCTAACTCAACTTAAACAACATCCTATGTATAGTTCATATGCTGTGAAAATAGCAACTGCTGGTGATATTTATGCACCTATGCTAATTCATGAGCATCTAACTCAACTTAAAACCTTCCTATGAATAGTTCAGATGCTGCGAAAAATAGCAACTGCTGGTGATATTTATACACCAGTTCTAGAGAGATGGTGCTCTGGTAATTCGGAATTCCCTGCAACATCTCTTCAGGATGTTCGTCATGCCAGTAGTGTTGCCTATTTTGCATGGTCTATCTGTAGAGGGGTGTTGTCACAAGTAGTTTAGGAATAAGACTTTTGACTCTTTGAGGTGAGTGGACCTGCTTATATTCAGATTTGTTTCTGTCAGACTTCCCAACTTCCTTAAGACAAAAACATGTATGCAACATGTGTGCAAATATCTGCTTGTGTGTTCAACCAACTCGCATTATCTCATCAAAGTAGGTTAGTCAAAACTAATATTTATAATGAATTAATATCTGAGCATAATTGTACTCACCTTGATATCCAACCCTAGTTGGTGCCACCATATTTGAATTAAGAACTAAGAAGGGCTTAAGGTTATCCATATAATAAAAGGCTACCGGTGGTTGGACAACCTGGTGGTTAGACAACCTAATTTAGCATCACAGGAGATTTTAAGGGATAGTTAGATTAGAAGATTATGAGATTATGATTGATGCATATGGAATTACATTTATTTTATATTTTATGCCTGCTGATTTCATCTACTAGGTAGAATAGATAGAGGAATATGGGGGGGGGTGGGTGGGTTGGGGGTTTCTACTGCATTGTATATCATATCTGAAGTCCTACATATTCAATTTCTTGCATTTTGATTTTTCAGAATCTGGTATCATTGTATGTGGCTAGATTTATAAATCTGTTGATTGTAACCATTTATACTGTTATTGTTGCCCGTCTCCACTTGGTAGATGAATCTTGTATTATCATTGTTGATGGATAAACTTATTCTTAGGTGAGTTGGGCACTTAGATTAGGCAAGTGTTATGTTGCTTACACTTCAAATATATTTATTGTTTGCCATCTGGAAAATTAGAATATTAGTAACCAAAACTTTTGCGAAATAGAAAATGGGATAATAAGGTGTGCTGCATTGTTGTTAGAACGCCAAAAAAGAACGATGGACATGTTGTTGGGTACTTGTAGTAACGAGGAGCACTCTACTATTGTATTGCAGTGAGATTGAGGGACCACCAAACCATATTTATTGCATTGCTACTGATGTGAGATGGGATACATTTTGTTTTTGAGTGACGAAGTGAATTGCCTTAAGTTATGTTTGGTACTATGCAGTTAAAATCGGATTAATCGCCGATTAATCGGTAATCGGCCATAGAGCAATTATTTTTATAGCGATTAATGAAATTGAGCAACCCTGCGGAATAATTGAGAAAATTCAGTTTATCCGATTAGCCGATTAAACCGGACCAAAAATCCAATTAACCTTGTTTGTTTTTCTTATTGTCTTTTAGACTTTACTATTTATTTATTTGAATATGAAGATGGGTGTGGATTGTTTACTTTTTTTTTTTATAGAATAAGGTGCCTAACGGTCACTGGTTTCATTAATGAAGTGTTAACGAAGCCACAAGAATATGAGTCTCAAGAGTACATCCCAGTACACCCAAAATCCAACATAAAGTAAAACCTACTACAATAACTAAGATCGATCATCGATCAATACCAAAAGTCTACTACAGGTTACAACATCACTACTAGGATAAAGAAGCCTGCTCCATCGAAACAATGGGTGCATAATCCTCCCTGAAGTCCCTCCTCGAGCCAGAAGGCAGAAGACTCCTGTCTGCAACTGAACCGAACTACTCCGTGCCATTCATATGAAGTATCTTTCTAGGACCTGCATGGGAAAGAGAGGATAGATCATTATTTTTTCCCATATATATATGTATATATACATGATTTTCCTCATTTAATCCTCGATTATTTGTTGATTAATTAATCATTAATCATTCATAGACTGATTAGTTCAGAAAACCGATTTTAACTGCTTGGGTTTGGTATTGCTGTGAATGTGCTTTCATTGAACAATGCTGCTACCAAAAGTATTGTAAGAATTTTGTTTAACTTCAATTTTTTCTAGTAAGTAAAAAACACTTTTTGGAAAGCTAATTGCACCACTATAGGTGCTTTGAAGAAAATGTGAAAAATAGTGGTTCTAGAAAAAAGTACTTTTGATTATACACACTTTTAATTAAATTTGCCGAACACCTATTTTGAGCCTAAAAGACCTTTCAGGCCCAAACATGCTCTCCATAAGCAATGCCAAACAGAGCCTTAATCTCCTAATCGCTACTCTTCAATGAGTTCTGGCTTAAAGGGAGAAATTTAATGCAGTGTAATATCATTTGTTTTCTTTTCATCTTTCCCAGCAAGGATAGCATCGCGATAGCTGATTCTTGATGTTATTGCTTATAAGTGTATACTTGCAGAACACACATCTTTCTTGCAGTTCTCGTGAATCCTTTTATTTTGGGTTTTAAAGCTTGTGTTCGACTATTGTTTCTTGTGTTCGACTATTGTTTTTTCGGAGAATATTCTGATATTTAGTTTTCTTTTCATCTTAGGTGGCCTGGGTTACAAAGTCAGGCCAGAGTGAATTGGAAATTCCTATTGCAATTCGCCCTACAAGCGAGACTGTTATGTATCCATATTTTTCTAAGTGGGTTAGAGGGCATAGAGATTTGCCTTTGAAGCTTAACCAATGGTGCAATGTTGTGCGCTGGGAATTCAGCAATCCTACTCCTTTTATTAGGTAATGATATTTATCTTAACAAGCTTTCTTTCTATGTTTGAGAATTCATTATAGATTGGTTATTATCAGTTTTGGAAGTTCATCTATTATTGTACATCTTTCTATAGGTGATGGTAATTCTTGTGGAATCTTTAATGTGTGCTTGAATGATCTAAATCTTGATAGTGTTTGGGCTTCATGTTGGGCAAAAGATAAATTTGAATACACAGATGAGAGATGTCTGTAGAAATTTATCAAAATTTTAAAATAGCTGGACGTCTTAGTCTCATTAATTTTTCTTAGTTTCTCCCAATTACTGTAAGGCTGTGTTTAGCAATTTTGCACAAAAAGTTTGTGATATACTGTTTTGGACGTGGTTTTTAAAGTCACAAAAATTGATTCTCCATGTGCAAAAAAGGCCGCTTGTGGTCTGATGGAAAAGGAGGTCCAGAATGAGTGATGGGTACGACACGGGGTTTTGCCTTTTGTAATCACTAATTTAAAATTTAAATCTGTTTCTCTAGTCCAGAAAGTGTTTTGGTGCTCTACAAAAGCTATACTGACAGCCAAATGTGGAAGTATGGCTGTGTAATGAAACTTATAGATCTTTATAGCTTAGACCTAATTGCAATTCCATATTTTTGGAACTTATCTCCATGGAACAATGTGCTACTGCTAATGCAGAAGCATGGAATTGAAATCTTAGATCAGAATACTATGTATGCTTTTTATAAAAAAAGAATACTATGTACAGATGATATAAACTGCCTAGACAATAATTTATGTATTGTTTGTAAAGAAAACATCGAGTTACTCATTTTGTTTATATGTTATTTCAAAATGAATGCATGCTTTGGCATTTTTAATTAACCAAACTAAAAAAATGTATTTGCACGACTTCCTTGTAATATGAGTTTCTCAACCTAATTGGACTTTTCCTCTTGAATATTTTAAAGCAGCCTTAATTACATTATATTTTCCGTTCACCATCTACACATGTAATACCAATTGCTAGTTTGCAATTAGATAATCACATCCTCAGTTTAATTATTACTTTAATTTTGAATGTTCTCTTAATATTTGTAGGAGTCGAGAATTTCTTTGGCAGGAAGGCCACACAGCTTTTGCTACAAAAGAAGAGGCAGATCAGGAGGTATATAGAATACATATTGTTGTTTCAGGATTATTTTTCATTATGACTTACATCCGAAGATATTTTTCAGTTATTAATAATCAGCCTTATTTTGATTGGTTGGCATCCATCTATGGACTCTTACCTATTTTATTTGGGGGCTGAATTACTTTATCTAATTCTTGGATTATGTTCATTGTCTATAAAGTTAGATACTAGAAAATGGAAATCTCCTCAAGGATATAAATTGGTTCAGATGTATCAAGTACTCTGAATCAGTCCCCTCAGTTGCTTTGGACTAGGTTTAAAATGGTGTTTCTTCTGCTTGGAAGTTGTTTTCACTTTAGATATAGAGAGCGCTTTCATCTGAAACAAGCTGAGCGAATATCTATGCTTTAGTCCTTCGAACTTTTTAATTGTATCTTCAACCTGGTACAAGAAGAAAAAATGTATGTAATTTCATTTTGAGTTATACTTGGCTTATTACCATCCTGTTTATTTTTCTTTTTGATAGCAGGTAATAATTTGGGATGTTCTAGCATTACATTCTAGCTGTTTACTTTATTTGACTTTAATTTTTTGTCTGTGGCAATCAATTGCTCCAATTTATTGTTAGTGGATTTTTTAATCTAAAGAAAATTTATTTTTATCTTGTTGATACCAGTACAATGTTTGGCACACTATGGTCTTTACCCCGTCCATATGATTGAGTGAATTATGTTTTGGTGGTTGTTACCGTATTCTGTGATATTTGTTTTTTTGGGGCACGAGCTATTTCCGTCATTCTTTCTTGGTAAGTTGTTCTGTAGAAGTTTGTGCTTTGCTTTGTTTACTTCTTATGCTAATTATAGTGAAAGACATATTATTAGATCTATGCAAGTTTTTAGGATCTGATTTTGGCTCAAATATTATATAATGATTGCGAGAATACAGAATAGTTGGAATTTGTTGATTTGTTAATAATCGCCTTTGTTTTTATGTTATTGTCTAATGCACGCATTATCACTGATTTGCTTTGTTCTGTGATTTTTTCCCCTGTAAAACAGATACTGTACCATGAATCAGACTATAACACATTTGATCACTGGTTTGCTTTGAAAATTGTGGCAGTAAATATTTTGCTGTAACCATGAATCTGCTATATTATTGTTTAATTTAATTTAGTTTCTTTTATTTTTTTTTTATTGACATGCATGCATTTTATAGCATTTAGATTTTTGACATTTCTTGGGTTCTGTCACCCATAAATTCTAAGAAAACATAGGCTGTCGTGCTTTATTATTTTTGAAGATAGTACTAAGACTGTTTGCTTACGAAAAAAACGTATCATCAATGCGTCGTTTCTTATTATGATGTTGTTAGTGGTTAATATATAACCTGTGTCCCGTAAAAACTTGCAAGTGATAGTTTTGGCATCTGGCTATGGGCTTTGAACTTCTTGTAGAAAGAGGATGCATAAAAAAACTGATTGATGATATTCTATCTAAAAATAATAATCCGTAAAACCAGCTTATATTTGGTTTATGAGTTACATTTCTTCTGAACTACACATTGGAATACTATTTGCAATTAGGGCAGTAATAATATCTTTTTTCCAACTCTCTTAACTGTAATTTGTAGTTTGGTAAAATGTGCTATATATATCATATAGGGCATGGTTGCTATATTGTATTTGAACTCACTTTATTAGTTGTTGAAATTCTTCTGAGATCCTTGAACGTATATAACTAATCCCTGTCTCCCTATCTGTATTTAGTCACTAATTTTTATACTATAAAGTGATTATTATTAGAATTATTAATCTATGTGGTCCTTTTTTTAATAGTTGTATGCCACATGTTTTCAGGTTCTTGAAATACTGGAACTATACCGCAGGATATATGAAGAGTATTTGGCTATTCCTGTAGTGAAGGGAAAAAAAAGTGAGTTAGAAAAATTTGCTGGTGGGCTGTACACAACAAGTGTTGAGGTATTTAAATTAAATAGTTTTAATCCTTGAATTCCATCTTTGGTAGATTTGACTGTAAAAGATTTCTTTTTTGCCAGGCTTTCATTCCAAATACAGGTCGTGGAGTACAAGGTGCCACCTCACATTGCCTTGGCCAAAATTTTGCAAAGATGTTCCAGATCAATTTTGAGAATGAGAAGGGTGAAAAGGCAATGGTCTGGCAGAATTCTTGGGCGTACAGCACCCGCACGGTATTTCTTTAGGCTTCATCTATCAGCTGTAGATAACTAGTTCACGCAAAGCAGGATATCTTTAATAAAATTATGTAGTTAGCATGAAGAAAATATATTTCTTACTGTAGGGTTTATAATTATTTTTGAGATTATACGCCATTTGCCTTTTCCCTAAGATGTCCAAGTTCATTAGAAAATTTGTTGTTCTGGAGTAATTGCATCTATTTTTTTATATCAAAAGTTCTTTATTAGCTTGAATGCTCGACTGTGTGAATGCTTGTATTTATGATTCTTTAGTGCATACAGTTTGGTGTTTATATGTCAATTTCTTCTGGAACATCATCAGCTTGTTTCTTCGTAAAATTCTTCCCCTTGCTTTAAATTTATAAGTTAGTATAGTTGGATGGACAAGTTAATAGTACCACCTCAGAAATTTCTTGCCCTCCTTTGTGAAAATTCTGTATATCAGTTGTAAGATACTAAACGTCTTGTTGTTGCATGGAATTCACCAAAGAGGAAAACACGTATCAATCTATTCTAGGTAGGAAATATCTTCAGCCCTCGGAACCTTAAGTTCATTTTTTTTTCTTCTGTGAAGGAATATTCTGAATTTAAAACCTTGATATTTACATGTTTATTAATGAAAAATGAATTGATTTACATCTATATTATATAGTTTAGATTATGCCCCCATGATATTACTGAAATTGTTCTAGCATCAATCACCTTAAATGATATAACTATACAAAAGATCAGTTTAGAAACAGGCTTTTAGTTGTAGGTAAAAATTTCATTAATTTTTTTGACAAGCGACTTCATTAATTTTGTTGAAGGAACATTATAGGTTATGTGTATTTTAAGTCGTACCTGAATGCATGCCTCCTGTTACATTTTTCCCTGTTACATTTTTCTTCATACGGTTTCTTTTGTTTGAATGACAACTTTAAGTTTAAATCGTAATGGATTGTGCGTGATTCTGTTGCTGTCATATCTAAATGTATTTTAAGTCGTACCTAAATGCATGCCTCCTGTTGCATTTTTCCCTGTTGCATTTTTCTTAATACAGTTTCTTTTGTTTGAATGACCACTATGAGTTTAAATCGTAATGGATTGTGCGTGATTCTGTTGCTGTCATACAAATTAGTAATTTTAATAGGGATAATTTTATGAAAATCTTTGATGCAGATTGGTGTGATGGTAATGGTTCATGGTGACAACAAAGGTTTGGTGTTACCACCAAGGGTAGCAGCAGTCCAAGTTATTGTCATTCCAGTACCATACAAGGATGCTAATATGGAAGCCATCTTCAATGCTTGCAAATCAACAGTTGCAACATTGTGCGATGCAGGTTTCAAGGCTGAAGAAGATTTAAGAGACAACTATTCACCTGGTTGGAAGTACTCTCATTGGGAATTAAAAGGCGTTCCATTGAGGATAGAAATTGGACCCAAGGATTTAGAGAAGAAACAGGTAGATAAGCAATTTCAGTTGTCATTCACATATTTGAATATTGTTGTAAGTTCTTGGCAAATATTTTTTTTTGTTAAAACAAGCATGGGACTTATTGAACCATTGCTTTATCTGCCGGATGACCATGGATCTATTACGATATTATCTAATTTATTTTTATCTTTGATGTTATCTGTTTTCTATTCGTCTATCTGGAATGTTTCTTTTTCCAAAATAGTGAAGAATATTGAAGAACTTCATTTTATAGCCAAGTTAACAGGACCGCCAAATATAAATATACTATTGTTGACTTTTGCACGATATAGAAAAGTTCTTCAAATGTTGATATGCAGTAGGAACCAATACAAACAGCCTATTTGGAACTAGAAACTGAATTTATATATTCCTGTTGTAGTATTTGATGACAACATTATAAAGGGAGTTTTGGTAGCTTGTTAGTGTAAATTGCTGTTGCAAGTGATGTTGCAAGTGAAGAGTAAGGGTTTCCCTCCAATTTTTTTGACACAATTACCGATTGCCCCCTGCATTTCCACATAACCTGTATATTATACATTACAGTCATCATTTCCCTCCAAAATTAGTAGAAAAGCTCTGGATCTGAACTCACAATTTCCACATGCAATTGCAACTCCGGTTTGCACATGTAAAGAACTGAACACCCCCTAAATGAATGAATATGGTCATAAATATCTAGTTCTCGTGGAACTCAATGGCCATGCATTTTCACCAAAAATAAAATGGCCATGCCTTTTTAAAAAAAAGTATCTTATGGTCGTATCGTATCGTCATAGTTTTATAAAGAGAACTCTAGATGGGTTGCCCTCCCAAGTCCCAATACATACTCAAATTTTTGAATAATGTAATACTGTACTGTAGTAATTTTCTTTATTTGGTGTTGTCACGGTACGTTAAATATAGGTAAACATCATATTGGAATTTAGTTTATTGCATGTTCATTTTATTTCTTTATTGTTTATTGAAATACACTTACAATTTGTTTCTAGGTTCGAGTTGTGCGACGTGATAACGGTGCAAAGAAGGATATACCTATGGGAGATTTAGTGGAACAGGTAAAAGAAGTATTATCTGACATCCAGCAGAGCTTGTTTAATGCAGCAAAGGAGAAAAGAGATGCCTGTGTCAAGGTCATCAGTTCATGGGATGAATTCGTAGTAGCACTCAATGAGAAGAAACTCATTCTGGCTCCCTGGTGTGATGAAGAGGTAAATATATCCATATACTAGCCATATATTGATTTTAGAATCTTTAGGAGAGGTAAGAGTGTTTGCTGTTCTTAAATTGGTGATCTACCAGTCTTTTCAAGGTTTTAAGTGACTAATTGTTGATTTCATTAATATATTTATCTCTCATTTAGGAAGTTGAGAAGGATGTGAAAGCACGGACTAAGGGTGAACTTGGAGCAGCCAAGACATTATGTACTCCTTTTGATCAGCCAAGACTCCCTGAAGGTTTGCAATCACATGAAACTCACGTTGCCATTTCTCATATTTCTTAACAACTTAAACTTACATGTGCATAAGAATGTAGTATATAATGTCTATTACATAAGGCAATTATTATATAATAGGATTTTTTTGGGGGGTAAGGACATAAAAGGATGTTTGAGTTTGCATATAGCAGTCAGCTTGGATGTCCGTTAACATACAGGCTCTGATTTTAATAGTTTTGCCTTTTTTTCAGGTACACTCTGCTTTGCGTCGGGAAAGCCTGCAAAGAAGTGGACATACTGGGGCCGGAGCTACTAACAATATTCAAAATTTGCCAGCTATTCTCACTCAAAGTTTGATATGATTATTATTATCACAAATTGGATGCCATTGTTGTTGGATTAATTTTAGTTTAAAATATATTCTTGTGAGGTTAATGCTTGTTAGACCTGCACTCTAGCATCAATGATTTTTCATCAAAATTTATATTACTTTTGCAACACAGTCTCAAGCTTTTGGTGTTTCTTCAGTTGTTTCTAACAGTACTTCAGTCTAAACATTTGTTCATGTATGTGAAATCCAATAGTGTAAAAAGCCATGTTTGTAGATAGCGTCCTGACCTCCTGCAAAATAGTATTGCTCAGCAATCCAAGAATTAAATTATATTATGTTAAGGGCATTCAAAATGTTTGCAGGCTGAAGTCTTGTTGGTTCGTTGTTTCTGTGTTTCCAAAATAGAAGCAGGCTGAAGTCCTAGTTGTTGCTTCGTTTGTTTCTCAGTCAAAAAATTGTGGCAGTCAAAAACTCTTTGAAGAGTTTTAAAGCTGAGGAGTGTAAGTCCCATGTCATCTTTGCAGAACCCCAAGGTAAGCCCGGATCTTCTACTCGAAGAAGAACCTCAACGTAAATCCTACAATTATTAGCAAATAGAGAAACAAACAAACAAACAAAAAGTATAAATAAATAAATCGCAAATGATTGAATTAGACTTAAATTATGAAAGAAGAAATTTAGAATTTGAAACCACTTCAGCATGCGAAATAATGCAATGGCTCGGTAAGTTGGGATTAAGAAAAATTTCGAGTTCTCTCAGTCAGTTCATTAAAGAGCTCAACTGCGAGCAAAATGGAGCATATGAGGACTGTGTTTTGAATCTTGTTTTAATTAGAAAATAAGCTTAGCAAATTCCTGCACAACTTCCCCTTCCACTAATTTTTTTTTTCTTCCAAATTTCCCTAACATTTGGCAGTTATTTTGCATGGATTCCGTTCATTTGCTTAAAAGAAATTTTTTTGCAAGTTGAAAAGGAAACCTTTTCAGTAGTAGCCAGCTAATTCAATGTCCAACTTAATCACGCACAGAACACACTATCTGTTTGTGTGGTCTACATGCACATGTCAACCATCCAGCAGAGCACACATTGAATACCATCCTCGATAAAGCATTTATTTCATCATATATAACAAAATTTAAAAAGGTTGATTCATCATCTTTCAAATAAAGAAACTAAAATTATAGAAAACAAGCTGCTTAAAAGATGAGCGGGCCTCAGAGATTCTGGAGTACGTAGGATCGATGCAGCAAGAAACAAGTCCTCATCCAGCAACTTTTGAAATCCTCCTCTTCTCCCTCAAATTAAAGCTAGTGCAGGAGAAGAACTCAAAAGGCAGCATCTATTATCATGCAAAAGGAAGCATTTAGTAGTTATCAAACATACCACAGATAGATAGATATACCACCACATAGCTAAATGATTATCAGGATGAGAAAAAAAAAAAAAAAGAAAAGAAAAGAAGCAAACAAGCCAAGCCCCAAAACATAACTATCACCTATCATCATAAGTAAAATACACACAGACACACATAAGTTTGGATATACACGACACGACACGACACGACACGACACATGAGGTGAATAATAATATATAAAATCCATTCATTTACCAATGAAAACATGCATATACTAGATGAGACACCAATTACAAAAAACCCAAAATAAAATGGATGAAGTTTATAGCAAGTACACGAATCAAAGTATACATATTTAATCACAATGTCAGAAACCAGATATATATAAATGATCATCTGTTCGTCCAAAATTAGAGTTTACGCATGAAATCATGATCATGTTCCCTTAGTAATTGCTAAATTCTTTGTTTGCTACTGATTTAGGTGGTTGTTAGTTTTAAAGTGTAATTTGTAATTCAACATATAAAATATTCTAGTAGCCTATAAAAGATACAAGTATCTAGTATCTAAAGAGTTATAGAAATATCTAAAGCATGCTAGAAATACCTAATTTTGTCATCTGACGCAGAATTATGATACGAGGCGGCTACAAGCTCTCTAATGAACCTCCCGGGTACCATAGTAGCAGCTTTGAAAGCTCCTGGTTTTCTCTATCAAAGTGGCATCAAAGTAACGGTTAGTCGGGGAATGAATATTGGAAGTCGAATCAAAATGAGAAGCCTCTTCCGTAGTAAAAATATGTAGTGAACGATATAGAGACTAAGAGAAGGTTCTAGAAGATGTAGTAAATGCATGATTGTAAGTAAAGCTCTATAAAGAGTTGTTGCAGAATCTACCAACAACTCGTAGTACTAATAGCAGAACTCACACACCACAAGCAATAGAAACTTCCCAAAAGCTAGATGAACTAAGAACAAGCCACCACGATATATGCAAGATCTCACAAGAACATAATCAATATGTAGAGATAACCAATACTTCTTATTCCCCAAGAAATACAAAGATTAGAAAGAGATTACAACTCTCAGCCTCTCTCTCTCACCTTTGAAACACTAGGCATAATCCCCTCTTGAAGTTGAACAATGATAATGACTCACCTCGATCAACACTTGATAACCCTAGAGTTCACATCTACTGCTATATATATAGCTCCCAAGCAAACCCTAAAAGATAAACACAAATACAACTTACTGGACGCAAAACCCGAAAGCCCAAATAACACAGCGCCGATGTCGCTCGACCGCACTTTGGGTCGGTTGACCGCAACGTGTGAAGTCCACACTCGAGGCATGACTGGTCGACTGCACAGTCGACCGTCCCCTTCTCTGTTGAACCCTGTACACTTGAAGAACTCCTTTCAGCCTGAAACCGGGCGACTGCACTCCCGGTCGGTCGATCGCAACCCCTCCAGCTTCATTCTTCTACTTGCTGTTGTCTTCTTTTGATGTCTTCGTCTTCTCTTCTTCTTCTACAACTTCAAGTACTCCGTGCCTACGTGTATTTGAGGCCATAATCCTAACAATCTCCCACTTGGACTAAATACACAACACTTCAAAGTTATTGTAGTCTGTACCTCGCATTGTCTCTACCAATCTCCCACTTTCATGGAAGACCCAAGTACTCTTCACTCTCTTAAAAAGCACCTCCGCCACTCTACCATGTGGAGTGCACCAACCATCCCTCATCACCTCATGAAGGATGTGCTCCACCAATCGCACAGAGCACGAATACCAGAGAGACAACCATCCGTGTCGGATTCCGTGTTACAAGACTCCCCAACTCGCAGAATCTTCATTAACACCGAATATGGTTCAAAGCCTCTCAATGCACCATTTGTACTAGAAGTCTCCGTGGATGACACATCCACAAAATTTGCAGACTGTTCAACCCCTACAGTCCCATTTCGATTATCCTCATCGACATCACCTTGCATATCGGTACCAGTGCTCTCCACCACACATGAGCGACTTGAAGCTTCGTCTTCCATATCGCAAAGTACCATCACCGCAGCAACATCTTGCCCTCTAGGATGGCCAGTAGCTCCCGCTAAATTAGTAAGCTCCTCTCCACAATTGAAAGAACTCGGTTGCACCCTACACAACCTACTACTCGATTCTAGCTGAGAATCAACTACAGGAGAAATGCCCCTCACATCTCTAAGCAAATACCGTATTCCCTCACGCTTTCCTTTTGCAACCACCCTTGAACCTGCAGCTATACGCCACTCCCCACTACTAACTATAGTAAACATATTGTTTAGACTTCCAATCGAGATAAGATTTTCTTTCAAGTCTAAAACATGCTTTGTCTCCCACAAGACAACACTATGATCATCATTGCCTTTCACGCCAAAAGTACCAACCCCACATACAAGTGACCTTTGACCATTCTCCACGACCATATCTCCAAAAGAACCCTCCTTATAGTCATCAAACACTTCTCTCCTTGGAGTGTAATGAAAAGAAGCTCTCGAATAAATACACCAATCTTAAGTGCCCAACTTCTCCCGAGCTGATAAGCATAACTCTTCAACAAGCCCCACTTGAGCTTCCTTTGGGTTATCTCTCTTCGGTTTCTCTTGCTTTTTCTTTATATAAGTTTTGCAACTACGCATCATATGACCCATCTTGTGACAATACCAACACTCAGGTTCATGTCCCCCAATGTTGTCATCAGACCTACTCTCAGATGAACTACTCTGATTCTTTCTTCTTCAATTGCAATTAGATCTCCCACGTCTCTTATCAACTGTCACTGCGGAATCTCTAGAAGATGATGATAAGAACTCCTCGTTTCTCACCCTTCTCACATTCTCGTTCGGAATGCTACTCACCACATCTTGTAGAGTCGTCGAATCTGTCATAGTGCATGTAATAGTCTGTTCTACCGTACCATAACTATCAGGCAAAGTAGATAGAAGTAACAATGACTGTCATGTCTCTAAAAAACTTCAAACCTATAACTTCCATCTGGTTGTAAACCATACAGTAATTGTTCACATGTTATGCTACTGAACCCCCTTCCCTCAACTTCATATTAACCAATTTCTTCAGATGAAGAATTTGATTAGATATCGACGGTTTGTCATACATATCCGTGAGAGTCTCCAAAGTCTCCTTTGTGGTCTTTGCCTTCAAGATATGAAATAACGCATTCCTACTCAGTCCCAACTAAATCTGCTATAGCGCATTCTGATTCAAATGATTCCACTCCGCCAAAACCTTCGCATCCTTGCCTCCACCTTTCGGCTTCTCATCAAACAATGGACCATTTAGATATTTCTAACAAATATACGCTATCATCTGAATCTTCCACATCAAGAAGTCACTCCCATCGAACCTCTCGATCTTCGACTTGCTATCGGCCATCTCGAACCTAGTGCTCTAATACCACTTGTTGCAGAATCTACCAACAACTCGTAGTGCTAATAGCGGAACTCACACACCACAAGCAATAGAAACTTCCTAAGAACTAGATGAACAAAGAACAAGCCACCACGATATATGTAAGATCTCACAAGAATCCAATCAATATGTAGAGATGACCAATATTTCTTATTCCCTAAGAAATACAAATATTACAAAGAGATTACAACCCTCAATATCTCTCTCTCACTTTTGAAACACTCGGCATAATCTCCTCTTGAAGTTGAACAATGATGTTGACTCACCTCGATCAACACTTGACAACCATAGAGGTCACATCTATTGCTATAAATATAGCCCCCAAACAAACCCTAAAAGATAAGCACAAATACAGCTTATTGGATTCAAAACCCAAAAGCCCAAATAACACACAACGTCGATGTCGGTCGATCGCAACGTGTCAAGTCCACATTCGAGGCATGACCGGTCGACTGCACGGTCGACCGTCTCCTTCTCTATTGAACCCTGTACACTCGAAGAACTCCTTTTAGCCAGGACCGGTCGACCAAACTCCCAGTCGATCGACCACAACCTTCCAGCTTCATGTTGGGGTTTGTGGATCCAATACACGATAATGGGGTTAGAGAAGTCAGATGAGAAGAAGAGTCGAAGTTGGAGCAAGAGGTCAGAAGTGGTTTGAAGCTACAGGCAGAGTTGCGGTCGATCGCACCCCCCGACCGCGCTTCAGGCAAGTGTACGGTCGACCGCGCAGTCGACCTTCTCGCTCTTTGATTCAATCCTGTAACTTGAAGAGGCGACCGGTCGACCGTGCAGTCGACCATCCTACTCTCTGTTGGATCTTGTACAGTCGAAGGAGAGAACCGATCGACCGTTATGATGTTGCGGTCGACCGTCCCGATGCTGATTGATGAGCGGCTGAGATTAAAGTTGTGGAATCCTATATATATTATATTGTGTACGATTTTAGGGTTAAGTGAAAAGAAAATAGAGATCTACCAGCCGTCATTAAGAGAGAGGGAGATAAAGAGAAACCCTACACCTTGGTGGTGAGTTCTTGAGAGATTTGTAAACCTAATCTTCATATTTCTAGTGGAAATCGCAGGAGTGTCTCTGCGTGGGGAAGTAGCCATTATTTTGGGTGAACCTCGAAAAAATTTCGTGTGTTCTTGTGTATTGCTTTTGGTTGTTCTTTCTTCTCTTGTTTTGATTCTATAGTTCTTGCATCTCATCGTCGTCGTTATTAAGTTTATTCCGCAGTTAGAATTGAACAAAGTAGTATCAGAGCTACAGGATGATAGTATTGATTGAAATGGGGGACAAGAGTAGAGTCAAGGAGTTTGATGGAACAGATTTTACACTGTGTAAGATCCAAATGATTGCGTATCTTCGACAGAAGGATCTAGATGATCCCTTTTTTGGTGTGAAGCCAGAAGGGACAGAGGTTGATCCGGTTGCGTAGGTGGCCTGGAATAGATTGGATCAGAAAGTGCTTGGACAGATTCAGTTGTCGCTGAGCAGGAAGGTGCTATTTCACATTGAGAAGGCAAGGACTGCAAAGGAAGCAATGAAGATATTGATAGACATGTCTGAGAAGCCGAATGCAGCGAATCAGATCTTATACCTAAAGAAGTTGGTTAACTTGAAGTTGTCGGAAAAGGGTTCGATTGCTGAGCACATCAACAATTTCTGTATGGTTTACAATTAGATGGAATCGTCGGATTTAAAGTTTGAGGAGAGGGCACAATCGTTGTTGTTGCTATCTAGTCTTTCCGATAGTTATGGCACAATAGAGCAGACTATTACAAGCACCATGACTGATATGACAACCCTAAAGGATGTTATAAGCAGCATTTTGAATGAGGATGCAAGGAGAAAAAGACATGGAGAGACTTCGGTGTCATATCCTAGCAGTGCCGCGCTGTCAGTTGATAACCGTGGTAGAAGTAACAATAGAGGAAAGTCACAGAGCAGGAATCATAGGTCCAAGTCAAGAACAAGACATCGCAAATGTGAGTGTTGGTATTGCAAGAAGCCAGGACACAGGAGAGACCATTGCGAAGAGTATAAGAAAGCACAAGCAGGGTCACAGGTAGCCAATGTGGTAAGTATTGAATCCTGTCTAGATGAATTGTGTTTATTTGCAGGATTTAATATTTTGCAAGATGATTAGTATATAGACTCAGGTGCTTCTTATCATTGTACCCCTATGAGGGTTGTTTTTCAGGATTACAGGACATGTGATTTTGGTGTAGTTTCAGTTGGTAATGGACAGATATGTCTAGCTGTAGGTAGAGGTACTGTGAGAGTGAAGGCTCGCAATAGTGGACAATTGGTCTTGTATGATACAAGACATATTCCGAGCTTGAAGAAAAACTTGATCTCAACTAACAAACTAGACAAAGAAGGGTTTACAACAACTTTTGGGCATGAAGAATGGAAGGTGACTACAGGTACCAGGTTGGTGGGAAAAGAAAAGCGTGGTGACACGTTGTACTTACTCAGGGGAGGTATTTCAGGTGATATCATTGCTACAACATCAGTGGGTAGTTTCTCTTCAATTCTATGCCATGTCAGGTTAGGGCACCTAGGTAAAAAGGGTGTCAAGCAGCTTTGTTCTGGGGATCTTTTGCCGAGGTCGAAGAAGGTTAAGATGGATTCTTGTGAGAATTGTGTGATGGGCAAACAGAAGACAGTTGGCTTTCAGTTGGGTGTGCGTAAGAAGAAGCTTGGGAAGCTAGAATTGGTACATACAGATGTGTGGGGTCCAGCTCAGGAATTCTCTTATGGTGGTAAGAGATACTTCGTCACATTCATCGATGATGCTACAAGAAAGATTTGGGTTTATGCAATTCGCGAGAAATCAGAAGTTTTTGAGGCATTCAGAGCTTGGAAGGCCAGGGTTGAGAATGAGACGGGTTGCAAGGTGAAAGCAATAAAGTCAGACAACGGAGGCGAGTACACAAACAAAGAGTTTGTTAACTATCTGTCAAGGAAAGGTACCAGAGGAATCAAGACAGTTCCTAAGACTCAAGAGGAGAATGGTGTAGCAGAAAGAATGAACCGCATGATACTCAAAAGGGCGAGATGCATGGGACTTCATGTGAGTCTTCTGGTCCATCTTTGGGCTGCTACAGTTGATATGGCAGTGTACTTGATTAACCGTTGCCCGTCTAGTGCCCTTGATGGGGCAATTTCAGAAGAACTATGGTCAGGTAAAACTGTTAATTATTCGCATTTGAAAGTTTATGGTTGTATTGCATATGCACTAATTGATAGGGAATAAAGAAAGAAGTTGGACTCTAAGTCCAGGAGGTGTGTGTTCATTGGCTACGGTGGCGATGAGTATGGTTACAGGCTTTGAGATTTTGTGGAGAACAAAGTCATTCGCAGCAGGAATGTAGTGTTCAATGAAGAGGTCCTATACAAGGACAGGCACACAGGTCAAGACAGTACAACCAGTTTAGAGTCAGATTGGGGATTAGACAAAGACTCAGATTCAAATTCTAAAGGCATCCCTAGTGGTGGGGGCCCTACAGTGCAGCAACAGGTATAGGTACCACAGGCAGCACAGGAGGCTCATGGTGACCCTATTGGGAATGAACAGGTTATCCAAGACAAACAGGAACAGCTAGAACAGTTCGGGGAACTTGAATGGGTCGGTGAACCGGTACCCACATTGAGGAGATCGATACGAGAAAGGAGGCCAACCAAGATATTTGATCCATCAACTAGCGTTATTCATGAGCATGTTCTGTACACAGATTCAGGAGAGCCAGAGACTCATAAGGAGGCCTTGAGGGATGAGGCTCGAATTTAGTGGGAGTTGGCCATGAAGGACGATAAACTCCTTGGAACAGAACCAAACTTGGGAGTTAACCAAGTTGCTTGCAGGGAAACACGCTCTTATGAACAAATGAGTTTTCAGAGTCAAAGATGAGGCAGATGGCAGTAAAAAGTACAAGGCAAGGCTTGTTGTGAAAGGATTCTCTCAAAGAGAAGGTGTTGATTATAGTGAGATCTTTGCACTGGTTGTGAAGATGACTTCAATTAGGGTTCTGCTCAGTATTGTGGCAATTGAAGACTTGCACTTAGAGCAGTTAGATGTGAAGACAATATTTCTCCATGGTGATGTTGAAGAAGAGCTGTTCATGAGACAATCCACATGTTTTGAAGCTAAAGGAAAGGAAGACATGGTGTGTCGATTGAAGAAGAGACTTTATAGGCTCAAACAAGCACTGCGGCAATGGTACTTGAAGTTTGATTGCTTCATGAGAGGGAAAGGTTTCGATAGATGCAAAATGGATCTTTGTGTGTATGTTCGTAGATATGAGGACAATGATATAATTACCTTAGCGTTGTATGTGGACGACATGTTATTAGCAGGTTCATGTATGGAGAAGGTCAAGGAAGTGAAAAAGGCGCTAGCTTCAGAATTTTCAATGAAGGACTTGGGTGAAGCAAAGCAAATCATCGGCATGAAGATTAGTAGAGACAGGAGAAGCAAGAAGCTTTGGTTATCACAAGCAGACTATGTGAAGAAGGTGTTGAAGAGATTCAATATGGATGGCGCGAGGCCAGTTACTTGTTCCTTGGCTGCTCACTTCAAGTTATCAATGGACTTGTATCCTAAGACAGAGGCAGAGATAGAGGAAATGGCTGCTATTCCTTATGCCTCAGCTGTTGGGAGTTTGATGTATGCGATGGTGTCTACAAGACCAGACATTGCACAAGCAGTGCGAGTTGTCAGCCATTACATGAAGAATCCAGGTAAACAATATTGGGATGCAATAAGGTGGATTCTTAGATATCTAGCTGGTACTTCAGATCACTTTCTTTGTTTTGGGGGAGATTCTTTGCATATACATGGTTATGTGGATGCAGATTTTTTGGGCGATCATGATGGTTGCAGAAGTACCGCAGAATATGTATTTACAGTTGGAGGAACAACTGTTAGTTGAGCTTTGCAGTTACAAAAGGTTGTAGCACAGTCAACCACGGAGTCAGAGTATATGTCACTTACAGAAGCGACGAAAGACATGTTGTGGATTTCGGAGCTTATAAAACAGTTGGGCAGGAAGCAATCCATAGGTGAACTATGGTGTGACAGTCAAAGTGCAGTTTTCTTGGCGAAAAACTCGGCATATCACTCTAGGACTCAGCACATTCAAATGAGATATCATTTTATCAGAATGGCGGTTGAGAAGAAATGGTTGAAGCTAAATAAGATTCTTGGCACTAAGAATCCGACGGACATGCTCACCAAGGTGGTCGATAGCAGGGAACATCAGTTTTGCTATACTGCTATCAGATTGTCTCCAGGTTAATTGTTGAGGAGACTCGCAGAGGCATAGGCCTAGACTAGGCCAATGGAAGAATGAAGAGCAGGTTAGTGACTTTGTGTATATGTCTCCAAGTGGGAGATTGTTGGGGTTTGTGGATCCAATACACGATAATGAGGTTGGAGAAGTCAGATGAGAAGAAGAGTCGAAGTGGGAGCAAGAGGTCAGAAGTGGTTTGAAGCTACAGGCAGAGTTGCGGTCGACTGCACCCCCCGACCGCTTTCGAGGCAAGTGTACGGTCGACCGCACAGTCGACCGTCTCGCTCTCTGATTCAATCCTGTAACTTGAAGAGGCGACCGGTCGACCGCGCAGTGGACCGTCCTACTCTCTGTTGGATCTTGTACAGTCGAAGGAGTGAACCGTTCGACCGTCATGATGTTGCGGTTGACCGTCCCGACGCTGATTGATGAGCGGCTGAGATTAAAGTTGTGGAATCCTATTATATTGTAGTGTGTACAATTTTAGGGTTAAGTGAAAAGAAAATAGAGATCTACCAGCCGTCATTAAGAGAGAGGGAGATCGAGAGAAACCCTACACCTTGGTGGTGAGTTCTTGAGAGATTTGTAAACATAATCTTCATATTTCTAGTGGAAATCGCAGGAGTGCCTCTGCGCGGGAAAGTAGCCATTGTTTTGGGTGAACCTCGAAAAAATCTCGTGTGTTCTTGTGTGTTGGTTTTGGTTGTTCTTTCTTCTCTTGTTTTGATTCTATAGTTCTTGCATCTCGTTGTCGTCGTTGTTGAGTTTATTCCGCAGTTAGAATTCAACACTTCATTCTTTTACTTGCTGCTGTCTTGTCTTGCTGTCTTCATCTTCTTCTCTTCTTCTCAAACTTCAAGTACTCCGTACCTACGTGTATTTGAGGCCACAATCTTAACAAGATCTAGGTCACTTTGTAAAGCTTATAACTAGGCATTAGTCATCATCATCTTATAATGAAGCAATGCAAGCAACTGACCAAGTAACAAAGTATTCTAGTTTCAAGATCGTCTCCTTAATCGTTCCTTGTATCCAATACTTGTACGCATTTCTTAATACCCTTATATCTTCCAACTTCAAAGATTCTAGCCCATCAAACTTCCGTTCCTCCAACAAATTTGGTATCAGAGCCTCATATTCACTTCCTAAAAGATGCTTGAAATATCGTCAAGCAATAATTCAAAGGCTATGCTAAGGTAATCTCTATCATGCTACAAACTCTATGGAACTCACTAAAGGATGTGCTTGCTGTAATGTGTTGAACTCACTATATTGGTGTTGAAATGCTGCTGAGATCCTTTTTAAGTATATAACTAGTCCCTGTTTTCTTATCCGTACTTAGTCACTGATTTTTTTTAATTTTTTTTTTTATTTTAAAGATTATGGATGGGGTTCTGATGAACCCCAGCCTCATAATATATATTAATTAAATGATAAGAAGTCTTACAAAATACCTTGTTACAGTGCCTTAACATAAAGAAGGTGCACTCAAAAAATATATCAAAGTATCAACTTAAATAAAGCACAACAACAAATAACATCATAGAAGGAATATATAGCAGAAGTACAGCTTCAGGCTGCTGCTTCCAAACATGCTGTTGATCATCATCACCTATCTGAATTGCAGCCGCAGTTGTAGCACCAGGTCCACCTCCACAAACCACCATAACTCCCATGCCTGCTGCAACAGTATGATTTGCAGAGGAAGAAGTAGTCTATATTCTGGTCCATAGTAGAAGAGTTGCAAATAGTACTGGAAGCAGCTACAAACATATCTGAAGTGAGGGAATCAGGAGCAGCCAGCTTGACTTTTCTCTTCTTAGCTGGAGGCAACACATCTGTCCAAGCCCTGAATGTAGAAACACAAAGGATTCAATAAGTTTGAGAATGTCTGTATTTAAAAAAAAAAAAAAATCCTGTTGTTTCACAGCCAAATTACCAGTATTAGACCACCTCCAAAGTATATACTTAAAAGTGATTATTATTAATTTATTATGATTCTTTTTAATAGTTGTATACCACATGCTATCAGGTTCTTGAAATATTGGAACTATACCGAAGGATATATGAAGAGTATTTGGCCATTCCTGAAGTCAAGGTGACAAAAAGTGAGCTAATTTTTATATATATACAGAACTAGTACATCATAGTATGCAAGCTTTTGGTGTTTCTCTGGGTGTTTCTAATTCCAGTCTGAAATGCTGCTTTGTGTATGGGATATCTAGTCAGTGTAAACAGCCATGTTTTTTTTAGATGATGTCTTGGCCTCCTGTGAAATCGTGTTGGTCAGTGATCCAAGAATTAAATTATGTTAAAGACATGGTTCAACATGGTGTTGGAGTAATCGGTTACTGGATCTTGTAATGATATTTCATAGATGCTTATGCTTAAGGATAAAATCAACTACTATGGGTCTCTTCTGGTTAAATTCTTATTATTGACATTAAACTTGATTTTGAGTTAAGCTTAATTATGGGTTCATAATCCAAACCCAAAATTAAGCCCAAGTTCTAGAGATTCTCTAGAAACATCATAAAATATTATCACCTCCTCTATATGTTCTAAAGAATTCTATAAAATAATTATCTAAAGATTTGTGTAGAAAATTCTAGAAATTGTAAGACATAAAATCTAGATATTATGGTAGAGAGTTCTAGAAGATTTGTAAGATATTTTGTAATCTTGGAGCCTATAAATAGCTCATTCCTCTTCCATTTGTAAACAAGTTGAACAAATAAATAAAAAGCAAGTTAAAGAAAGAGTGTTCTTCATAAGTTCTCTAATTCTCTCTAAAAATCTTTCAAGTATTTTCTAAGTATTCTTCCATATCATTCTTCATACTTAGAGGGTTTCTTCTCTTGGTTTCACTCGGGTTTCTCAGGTATTACGGTCTTGGGCTAGTGCTAAGCACTATCGGAGTTTCTCTACATGGTATCAGAGCCATTCTAATCTTGTGCTCATCAAGATCGGGGTTTAAGAGAGCTCGGTTTATTCTAAGTATGGAATCAATGGGTCGTGTCGTTGGATTGGGAATGGAGATCTTAAATCAATCTAACTACCGGTTATGGAAGTCATGTATGGAGTCATACTTGGTTAGTGAGGACTTATGGGATGTCGTTGGCGGTAGTAGCACAACACCACCAAGGGGAGATGCTGCAACAGCGGAAGCGACAAAGGAGTGGACACGGAAAAATGCCAAGGCGGAGTTTGCTTTGAAGATGTCAATATCCTCGGGAGTATTTGAGCATGTCTCAAGGTGTAAATCCGCTAGTTCGATTTGGCAAGCGTTAGATCAATTGTTCAACAAGAAGAATGAGGCTCGACTACAATTATTAGAGAACGAGTTGGCGATTGCGAAGCAGGGGGAGTCTTCAATCTCAGAGTTCTTTATCAAGGTAAAAAACCTTTGCTCAGAGATTAATACTCTTAATCCGGAAGAGTCGATTTCAGAAGCTCGGATGAAGCGGTCTATTATTTGTGGTTTACGACCCGAATATGCACCGTTTGTTACTTCAGTTCAAGGATGGGCTACACAACCTTCCTTGGAGGAGTTCGAAAATCTACTAGCTTCGCAAGAATCACTAGCCATGCAAATGGCGGGAGTTAAAGTCAATGATGACTCGGGGAGCGCGTTTGTAGCGCGGAGGCAACAAAGTTTTAGAGCCAAGTTTAAGGATAGTGATACAAAAAATAATGATGGACGAGAAAGATCTTCTATGGGAGACAAGAAGCGATTCAAGTGCTACCGGTGCGGGAAACTTGGGCACTTCAAAAAGGATTGCCGAGTTAAGTTGAAAGAAACAAATATGGCGGAATCAAAGGGTCACACTGAAGACGAAGAATGGGGAAAATGTTTCACGGTGGAGGCTGCATCTTTAGGTACATCCACAACTAAAAATCTTGGAAATGATTGGATTGTGGATTCTAGTTGTAGCCATCATTTACCGGAGACGAGAAGTTATTTTCTAGTCTTCAGCGTCATGACGGGAAAGAAGCCATCATTACCGCGGATAATTCAATCCACCGCGTTGAGAAGGAAGGGACTGTTGTCATTAAAGGAGATGATGGAAGCCCAATAACTTTCAAGAATGTATATCATGTTCCTGGAGTAAGGAAGAATCTTCTCTCTGTGGTAAATGCGATGGACTCAGGTAACTACGTTTTATTTGGCCCAAGTGACGTCAAATTCTTAAAGAATATTAAAAAGTTAAAGGCGGATGTGGTTCACACCGGAGCACGAGTTAAAGATCTATATGTTTTATCGGCCTCCAACTCATATGTTGAGAAGATGAGCACCAATGATAATGTCTTTATATGGCATGCTAGACTTGGTCATATAAATATGACTAAGCTCAAAGTTATGGTAAATAAGAATTTGGTTAATGGGCTCCCAAGGTTGAAGAATGAAGATGAAGGAAAACTTTGTGAAGGTTGTCAATATGGAAAATCACATAGGCTTCCATTTGACAACTCCACTTCACGATGCAGCGCTCCGTTGGAGAGGATCCATAGCGATTTGATGGGTCCAACAAGAACACCCTCCTATTCTGGGTTTCGTTACATGTTGTTGTTCGTTGATGATTTCTCACGGTACACCTGGGTATACTTTGTGAAGGAAAAATCAGAAGTATTTTCAAGATTTCAAGAATTCAAGGTTACCGTGGAAGGCGAGTTAGGTCGGAAGATCAAGACCCTAAGGACGGATAATGGAGGAGAGTTTATGTCAAAGGAGTTCCTCTCTTTTTGTCAAGAGCATGGTATCAAGAGGGAATTTACATGCCCATATACACCTCAACAAAATGGAGTAGTAGAAAGGAAGATCCGACATCTAAGCGAAATGTGTAGAAGCTGGCTACATGACAAGGATTTGCCTAAAGCCTTATGGGCGGAAGGCATGAGATGTGCAGCATATGTCATCAATCGAATGCCACTAAGTCCGAATAACATGAAGTCTCCTTATGAGATGGTTCATGGGAAGAAGCCAACGGTGAAACATCTCAGGATATTTGGATCAATCTGCTACGTCCATGTGTTCGACTCTCACAGAACAAAGTTGGAGGCAAAGGCGAAGAAATGCATATTTGTCGGTTATGATGAACAAAGAAAAGGGTGGAGGTGCATGGATCCTGAGACACATAGGTACGTCGTGTCTCGTGATGTTGTCTTTGACGAAGTTTCCTCATATTATGGACAACCTCAAGTCTTGGTCGAACAAAAAGGTGGAGATTCCTTCAAGGTTGATGAACCAGTTCCTCAAATGCCAAGTGAGAGCGGAAGTCTTGAAAAAGAGACGCAAGGTAAAAGGGGGAGCACTAATCAAGAGGAAGATGATGATGAAGATCATGGTTCCATGGCTAATCAAAGGCCTAAAAGGAACATTGTTAAGCCTGCCCGGTTCAGAGATGAAAGGTTTGTCACTACTTACTCATGTTACTTTGCCGCTCCATTAGATAAAGAAGAGCCATCATCTTATGATGAAGCTAAAGGTGTTCAAGAGTGGGAGACCGCAATGGAAGAGGAGATGAATGCCCTTATAAAGAATGAAACTTGGGATTTGGTTTCGAAAACCAAGGATGTTCAACCTGTTTAATGTAAATGGGTGTATTGAATTAAGCAGAAAGCGGATGGAAGCATTGATAGATTTAAAACAAGGTTGGTTGCTCGGGGGTTCTCTCAGAAGTATGGAGAAGATTATGATGAGACTTTCAGTCCTGTGGCTAAGATGACTACGGTACGTTTACTTCTATCTTTAGCCGCAAGCTTTGGTTGGAAGTTATGACAACTAGATGTGAAGAATGCGTTTCTATACGGTGAGCTTGATAAGAGTATCTTCATGGAGCAACCACTTGGTTTCAAATCACGAGAGCGTCCTGATTATGTGTGTAAGCTTAAGAAGGCTTTGTACGGGTTAAAACAAGCTCCTCGAGCATGGTATGGAAAACTTGCTCAATTCCTTCAGTTTTGCGGTTATGTACCATCAAATTCGGATCCAAGTCTATTCTTCAAGAAGAATGGAGGAGTCCATGTGGTAGTTCTTCTTTACGTGGATGATATGATAATCACCGGAAACGATGATGCTGAAATTGCTCGTCTACAAGAGGATATGTCGGTGTGGTTTGAGATGAAGAAGTTAGGTGAGTTGAATAACTTTCTTGGTTTGGAGGTTGAAAGGGTAAAGGATGGAATCTTCATCGGTCAACAAAGCTATGCAAGAAGGATTGTTGAGAAGTTCAGGGTACACAAAGGAAAGACACGTACTACTCCGATGGATGTGAACATAAGGCTTAAGCGCGATGAAGGGTCCTTGCTACCCGATCCTCGACCTTATCGCTCTATTGTGGGAAGTCTTCTATATTTAACCATTACAAGACCTGACATTGCCTTCGCGGTAGGTCTCATAAGTCGTTTTATGCAAGAACCAAGGAAACCACATTTAGAAGCGGCAAAGAAGATCTTGAAGTATGTGAAGACAACTCTTGGCATGGGTTTGGTGTACAAGTACAATGCCAAGGTTTCTCTTTATGGTTTCACCGATGCTGACTTTGGTGGAGATCTAGATGATCGAAAATCAACATCAGGTTATGTGTTTTTATGTGGAGACACAAGCGTATCGTGGTGTAGCAAGAAACAAGGAACGATGTCATTGTCTACCACTGAAGTAGAGTATAAAGCTTCAACACTCGCAACTCAAGAGTGTACATGGCTTCGAAGACTCCTTGAAGATTTGTTCGAGCCAATCAATAAGTCGGTTGCAATTTATGGAGATAATCAAAGTGCTATCAAGTTAGCTAATAATCCAGTGTTTCATGCAAGGACGAAACATATCGAGTTAGAGCATCACTTCATAAGGGAGAAGGTGCTTGATGGAACAATTGAAGCTTTGGAAGTTCGAAGCGATGACAATGTTGCAGATATCTTCACAAAGTCATTACCAAAAGGTAAATTCGAGTTACTTCGCTCGAAGCTCGGTATGGTTGACAAAATCAAGTTTAAGGGGGAGTATTGAAATTAAACTTGATTTTGAGTTAAGCTTAATTATGGGTTCATAATCCAAACCCAAAATTAAGCCCAAGTTCTAGAGATTCTCTAGAAACATCATAAAATATTATCACCTCCTCTATATGTTCTAAAGAATTCTATAAAATAATTATCTAAAGATTTGTGTAGAAAATTATAGGAATTGTAAGACATAAAATCTAGATATTATGGTAGAGAGTTCTAGAAGACTTGTAAGATATTTTGTAATCTTGGAGCCTATAAATAGCTCATTCCTCTTCCATTTGTAAACAAGTTGAACAAATAAATAAAAAGCAAGTTAAAGAAAGAGTGTTCTTCATAAGTTCTCTGATTCTCTCTAAAAATCTTTCAAGTATTTTCTAAGTATTCTTCCATATCATTCTTCATACTTAGAGGGTTTCTTCTCTTGGTTTCACTCGGGTTTCTCGGGTATTACGGTGTTGGGCTAGTGCTAAGCACTATCGGAGTTTCTCTACACTTAAGTCCAAATAGATGGCAGCAACCATTCGGTTCTGGAATTTTTTCCCAAAATGACCATTTTTTTGAAAGTTTTTCCCAAGCCGCCCTACTTTTTTTTATTTCCCAAAGCATCCCACTCGGTCTTTGAAAGACCGAGTCTAGTTAAAAGTTGCGCGGTCTTTCAAAGACCGAGTCTTGCACTTTGAAAAATCGAAGAGCAAGACTCGGTCTTTGAAAGACCGCGCAACTTTTAACTAGTTGTACTTTGGGGGTTTTAATTGCGCAGATCTCCTTTCTTCTTCTTCTCTCTCTCTACATTTGATCCCAATTGTGCTTGGTCTGCATTAGAGTTATATATTCAGCAAATTCAAATTTTGAATGCTCAGCCACATGATATTTCCAGTTCAAGTTTCATAAGGGTAGTACCTACATAGCAGATGAGGTCTAATCCCGTTCAATCTTCACAACCAAATCCACTGTACTCACAAGAAAACACCTTCACAAATACAAGAAATCCGGATTCTACAGATGTTGAGTTGCCACGCCAACCTAGTCCGGTTCCTGACTATGTTCCAAATGATAGTGTATTTGAACTCTTTCAAAATGCAGTGGTTAACAACAGCTTATTAGACGATGATGAAGAAGAGGAAGAAACAGACGATGATGAAAGTGTAGAAAATGATGATGGAGAAGAAGATGATGATGTAGCAAATGTAAATCCTCCGAACAACAGTTCTAACGAAGTGAGAGCTACTGATAGCTATGCTAATGTTAACGCTCATGTTACGGAGGAGATGGCTCAAGGTGCTAGAGTACCCCCATTTCGCTCCCAACTCCAAATCTGAAGTAAAATCATATGCCCATTCATCTGGTTCGAACCTATACTGCACAAACATAAACTCCGGTACAGTGACGAAAGCACGACACTACCCTAACTGTAACGGCGGAGGTTACCTAGGTTGGCGATCAATGACAAGAACATCAATGACACGCTATTTCCTGTCGAATTTGGAAACAATACGGTGCCGAAAAGTGTGAGAATGTAGGCCTTACAATAGCACTCCACCTCCGTTGCAATAGAACCTTCATTCAATTTATTCTTAAACGTGTCCTTCAGCCACTTCAAACGGATAAATTTACCATTAACCGCACCGGCTTCAACTTCGACCCCTAAGTACTCCTCGACTATGTAAACCGGGTCGAAGTCCATTGATCCTGTGACTGCCTCTCCATCGATTGGAAGCCCGGTAAGTATGACAACGTCCTGCAGAGTGACTGTCATCTCCCCAACTGGTAGGTGAAAGGAGTGTGTCTCGGGCCTCCATCTTTCAAGAAGTGCTTCCAAAAGAGGACGATCGCACTTGATGGATGTCATCCTAGCAATACCGTAGAACCCACAATCTCTTAGTATCTCGTGTATACGTGGGTGCACAGGTAGCGGATGACCAGTCCTAAAGCGGCACTTCGTAGCCTCACCGTTCCAAATATTCTGCTATCGATGCAACGGCTGAAGAATGAGGAGTGAAGGGTCGAGGGGTCCTGGGCCTCCAGAAGGGATAGACGATGACGAAGGGACTAAAGAAGAAGTGCCCGCCTCATTTGGATTGACTTCAACCCACATAACAATAACATTTACATCAATAGACCGAAATGTAATATAATTCTATTAGAATCAACAATTAATTACTTACATTAGTACTCTCGGTACGAGCACGACCACGACCACGACCACGTCCACCGCGAGTACGTGGTCCATCGCCACGTGGAGGTCTACTACTTTCTCCTTCTTCCATGTTCCCCATTGTGCGTGCCATTTACAATAAAATTCAAATCTTACAACTTCAACAGAATTGTAATTAACTACACATAACCTGGATATAAAAAACAACAACCACAACATCTCAACAACAAAAAGAACAAAAATCTAGAAACTTCTCCACAACCACAACATCTTAACAACAAAAACAACAACATTCTCGAAATATCTCCACAACAACAATTTCTATATAACAATGCCGTTTGCTACTTATTAGTTATTTTCATTCTCTAATTAAACCTAAAAATAACATCAATGGCTACTATACATTGTCAACAATAACTCAACTTCAACTCAGCACCTTCACAATAGCCCAAATTAACACAAAAATTGCTTATCAAAAGCTTTAGAAATATACCTTTCGAGTAGGAGATTCCAAAGCGAGATAGTGACAATGTAGAGTACTTCTAGATCCTTCAACCAAGATCTTCCCCCAACGAAGACGAAATTAAACGAGAGATAAGAAATTGGGATTTCGGGATTTAGGGTTTAAAGAAATAATCAAATTTGGGGAAAAAGGATGGGGAAAATCGAAAATCAATGGGAGAATAATCGGTTTTAGGGAGTGTACCGATCGATTTAAGGGAAAATCAGTTTTGGGGCGATGGGTTTCGTTGAGGAATAGAGAGAGGAAGAAAAAAAATAGAGATGAAAATTAAAGTCAAGAAGAAGAAGAAAGGAGATCTGCGCAATTAAAACCCAAAGTTAAGACTCAGTCTTTGAAAGACCGAGTGGGGTGCTTTGGGAATAAAAAAAAAAGTAGGGCGGTTTGGAAAAAACTTTCAAAAAATGGGTCATTTTGGGAAAAAATTCTCGGTTCTGTTGAAGTCAACTAATGAAACAGAAGACTAAGAACAAAACCCAAAAAAACTCATATCCGAAATTGAAGCAGGCCGAAGTCTTTTTTGAGTTATTTTAGTCTCAACTGTTGATTCGTTGTTTCTGTGACATACTTTGTCAGTCATTACCCTAATCCATGATATCACTTGTTCAGAAATTGGGTGCGTGCTCCTGTCAATACAAAACTAGAAGAATGACTTGTGGAAATTTGCTCATTCATCTGTGCTCTTGCTAGATGATTAATTCAACTTAATCGGTGCTAATTATTACAAGGGTAACATTTTTCCTACTATTTGTTCAATTTTTTTAAAAAGGTGGAGTACACCTTGTTTTCATAAACCACCTTCTTTTATTAATGAGAAAATAGTGAAACAACCTAGTAAACCTGGGAAGAGTACAATGCCTATATTACGAGGGTATATTTTTCCTACAATTATATACTGCCGCAATTAGTTTCATTCATAACATAATTACCACTTTGATTTGTACTTCCCATAAATATGTTATCAAACAAATATTACATTTCCTTTTTATCATACATACATAACCTTTCTCAAAGGCAGAGAATTGACAAAAATAAACTTACCAGGAGCGAAAGATTTTAAATGAAACTATCTAGGTGAAGCTTCAGCTTCTCCACCCTTCTTCAAAACAGAGCATAGTACTTGCCCAGTGATATGCGTTTCTAGGTCTCTTGAGACTTCAGTCAGCTTCAGATCGAAGTTATTCCTATATTTCTGCGGCCGAGGCTTTGGTGACAGAGACCCAGAAAATCTTCTGCGTGGGCTTGAGAATAGCCCAACTCCATTTAAGACCACTGGTGTAGTAATCTCGGTCACCCTTCTGCCTTCTGGGTTCATCATCAGTGGTCCTCTCTTTGTCTCCAATGGTAATGGTTTCAATGGGGAGATTGTTGGCTTTGGATTTCTCATGATCTTCTCCCGTGCTCTCTCTGCAGCCATTAGAGCCTTCTCTTTGCTCAACTTTATCAACTTCCATGGGTCGATTTGGATTTCGTGCTTCTTGTCTGAAGTGGAGGGAGTTGATTCCTCTACAATGGTAATTGATAGCCTTCTTGTACTCTGCAGAACAACAAAATCTTCTGTTTTCAATTTACTTCGAAGAGATTATAATAGTTGTCTTTATATCATACTGATGAGTAGTGTATATTACCTTATTCAGACCTTGCCCTTTGCAGCAGAATCTCGAAAGTAAGGTGGGCTTTTCTGGAGAATCCAGGTCAATGCTTTCATCAGAAGATAGATCAGAGTCAGAGTCAGAGTCATCAAAAGGATCGAAAGATTCACTCTCTTCTCTCATTGCCAGGATGTAATCATATGTTCTGATTCCCTGCAGTGATTAGTGAATGCATCAAAACTTAGTCATCCTATACTTCATTGTGACCAATAACAGTTATAACCACCACTGTCAAGTATTTTTCCAACAAACAGGTCAACTTAAAAGCATCAATTGCCCTCTGAAACCATATTCCTCCCAAACTAGCTATGAAAAGGAAAAAGAAAAATCATATTGTTTCCCTCTAATAGGAAAAAGGAAGAAAAAACAAGGAATAGTGTAGCAGTAGAGAACAAAACCAGATATAGAGTAGTTATTGAAAAGTCGAAGAGAACTTGGGAACAGATGTGCTTTCACGTACAAAGTAATTAAATGTTAAATCTACACTGTACCTCTAAGTACATTATTACAAAAATCTAATTCAGTATTATCTTCAAACTTCATGTTTCCATAGGATAATTTGATGGCAGCGAATATTCAGGTTTTTTTTCTTCTCTTTCTAAAGACCATATTCCAGTATTAGTAAGCTGGCAAAGTCAGTGTTGTGAGTCTTGTGACAACACTCAAATTGTCAATATTTGATAGCTAAAATACAGATAATGAATACACAATATTTTCAATATTTGATGTCTATGCCACTGAATTTTTTATCATTTGATTAATTTTACCTTTCTAATGAGAACCACATGGAACAAGAATAGCTGCCCGAGTGCAGCACAAAAATATGCAGACAGTAGTCCTATTAATGCCTGCACGAATATAAGAACAGAAAGCCTTGAGTATCCAACACCCATTCAAGCACGTTTCCAATATCATCAAGCAGATACTTAGACCAGATCAAGAAAAACTTACAGAAATTGCTGGAAGAATTCCTTTAGGAAACTCGGCATGAAGTTTCTTCTTCAATTCTTCTTCTACCCCTTTGCTGTTTGCAAAGCAGCAAACAAATATGGCAATTGCTGTTCCACCTTCTACTGTAAGCTGTAAGAGGATCATTTAGACCAAGAATATATTCTAAATGTTAGCAAAAAAAGAAGGATTTTTTTTATAAATTTTTTTAAAGTAATACATTGAGCATTTAGAACCGTACTGACCATTAACAACATAGAAACCATCAGAAGGATGAAGGTGGTGTAGTTCTTCTTTCCAATGCAGTTGTTTAACCACTGCGAGAAAGAATGGTTTATGTACAGTTATCGACATAACTGGTTTGCATAGTTATTATATTTAAAGAATACTAATTAATTTGAACTTCCAAAGCCCCTCACCCTGCAATGGTGATCAAACCCATCTACGCAACGGTCGCAAATTCTGCAATGTTTGCTATGTAACTTGACCTGTAAAATGAAGATTTCATCATTCATTCGACATCCACTTTCACATGCGGTACTGCAAGCAAGTAAAACACTAGGCCTAACTATCCTCACAGTTTCAAGAAATGTAACATATATATATTTACCTCAAAGTCGCAAAGATCACAGAAAGTAATGCCCTCATTCTTCATATAAGGCGCAACTGCATCATCCACCATCCCGACAAGAGGGAATGGCAAAAGGGGCTGCTCCATTTGAACTATAGGATTCCAAGGATCCAAATACTTCCTCCTAATGCACGACTTGAGAATCTTTTTCTCAATTTTTCTGAAAAACCTCACAACTACTTGATACAGAAGGAACTTATAATTAATCTTTGACAGCCCTTTACACTTGGTTCCTCTTCTCTTTTTGACATTTGTGTTATCGGAAGGATCAATCCAAGTACATCTTATGTACAAAACCACCACCGAAAACGCCTTCCCCAAAACAATATGTCAAACCCATGTAAACAAACATAAACTTTTTTTTTTATAAAAAATTGAATAGCGAAAGTGAATCTTACTAAGAATGAGAAGACAAAGAGCACGGTATTCTCGACGACTTTGTTTCCAAGAAAAGGTCCTAGAAACACATAGAAGGCAGCAACCAATGAACTGAATATCACCATCCCAACAAGCTGCAACAATTCACGATTCGATCGAATTGGGTCTTAATAATACCAACATGGTAAAATCTAAGAAATAACTGATCACTTAAATTACAATCTAGAATGCATGATAAATCAGAGTTGTAGAGACTGCGAACCTGAAGGCGATGCAGAGGGAGCTGCCATCCGTGGCGGCGCCTCATTCTCTGGGGTTGAATCTAAGCCCTAAAACACGACAGATTCAGCTCCGGATTCCCTTTCCAGATTGCCTTATTATTCAAATATTGGTTTTGGATCGAGAGAGAGAGAGAGAGAGAGAGAATTGAGAAAGAGGAAGAACTCTCTATTCTGTTTTTTTGTCCCAACGGTCACTTTATCCTCTTGTTTCCTTTTCGAAATTTGAATTATTGGGCTTTCTTGAGCTATAGCCCAAAACGGCCCATATCAGCTTTAAAATTCGTGTTAGTTATGACCAATCCAAATTAGGCAAATTGTAACTGCTAAATCTGAGCCGTCAATTCAAAAGCAAACGGTCCCAATCAAACCCGTCAAACAAACTACAAATTCCATCATCTCCTTCCTAAAACCCTAACCCTAACCCTAACCCTCGACAGTGGCGTCAACCGATCAAACCGCCCTGGTCTTCTGCAACTACTACTACGAAGACAACGACGGCGATTTTGAAGAAGACGAAGAAGAACAGTTTCTCCGAAACCCTAAACCCCAATTTCGAATCTTTCCCGATCCCAACGGAATCCAACAACACGAATCTGATCCCATTTCAAGAACGGAATCTGGAATCGTTGTTCTCGTCGAGGCCGTTATTCCAACGGCTCTGGACTGATGAGGACGAACGAGATGGTGATATTGGAAGGGGGATGGTTTGTTTTTTTTTTAATAATTTTTTTATAATTTTTATTTTAATATTTATTTAAGAGTGAGCTGTAGAAGATATATGAAATTTCGAGGCAGATTTGGAATAATAATTTAGCGAAGAGGCCGAGGATACGAGCAATGTGGATGAGAGTAATGGCAGTTGAACAGGGGCCCAATGTAGCAATGGGAGTGGCGAGCGTTGTTGAGGAGACTGTGAGGTGTTATTGGTGAATTGATGAAGGAGTTGGTGAAGTAGAGGGAATGGGGTTTATTGTTGAATTGTTCGGATTTGGGTTTGGATGGCGACAAGTTGAAACAGCAGCAGCAGCAGCAGCAGATTTTGGAGTTGGAGGTTTATTTGAAGAGACCAGGGTGGAGCTGGTGGAGAAGCAGAATAAGGCTACGTTGAAGGAGTTGAAATCATCGCCGATGAAAGCTGAATTATGATGAAAGAACAGGTTTTTGTTAACCCACATTTTCGAGTTTAGTTTTGAAGGGTGGTTTTATTCATTGGTACATTTTTTTTTTACTATTTGGAAGATTTTGAATGCGGAAAGCAATGGTAAAATAATTCTCTGTATATGAATTCATTCTAATTATTCTTTGTGGTTGTCTTGTTGTATACTTTTATTTTTATGGTTATGTACCGTTATTGTTCTTTATTTTATTTTATATATATATATATATACTAGATTTGTTCGTGGCCAAGTGCCTATGGTACATCTTCAGAACGATACAGCATATGAACGTCTTGTAATCAGTAAATCAACAATATACTTTTATTTTTATGGTTATGTACCGCTGTTGTCCTTTATTTTATTATATATATATATATATATATATATACTAGATTTGCCCGTGGCCAAGTGCCTATGGTACGTCTTCAGAACGATACAGCATATGAAAAGTCTTCTAACCAGTAAATCAACATTATACTTTTATTTTTATGGTTATGTACCGTTGTTGTCCTTTATTTTATTATATATATATATATATATATATATATATATATATATATATATATATATATAGGGAAAGTTTCGGTTGAGCACTACTCTAGTGCTCACCACGTGAACACTAGGCCTTCGGGCGTTCATATCGAAAATCCGAACCGTTCACATTGATCTACACATCTAAATTAGTCTAAATATGTAAAATCAAATCATTTGAAATTCATTTACCCATCCATTGAAGTGTTACAAAATTGTATGGTTGAAAATCATTGTTTTTATAGTCACATGATGGATGGGCAAATGAATTTCAAATGATTTGATTTTACATATTTAGACTAATTTAGATGTGTAGATCAATGTGAACGGTTCGGATTTTCGATATGAATGCCCGAAGGCCTAGTGTTCACGAGGTGAGCACTAGAGTAGTGCTCAACCGAAGCTTTCCCTATATATATATATATATATATACTAGATTTGCCCGTGGCCAAGTGCCTATGGTACGTCTTCAGAACGATACAGCATATGAAAAGTCTTGTAACCAGTAAATCAACAATTATTTAGTTGAAGTTTGAATAGTATGACAATAATTAGTTGTAAAATATATATATATATATATATATATATATATATATATATATATATATATATATATATACTAGATTTGCCCGTGGCCAAGTGCCTATGGTACGTCTTCAGAACGATACAGCATATGAAAAGTCTTGTAACCAGTAAATCAACAATTATTTAGTTGAAGTTTGAATAGTATGACAATAATTAGTTGTAAAATAAAAGACTATGTTTCCATTATTATGTGTTGAAAAATAATTATAAATGAGGGTGTAAAATCTAACTTCTTAAAACTTTTTTTTTTGACTGGAAAAAGGTAGGACAGTCCTACCTCATAGATAGTATATATATATATAAGCAAAAGTATAGATTACAAAAAACTGCTGGGGGAAGATGCTCAGATTGTGAGAGGAGTTGAGTTCGAGATGGCATGGCAGTGGACCGTAGAGAGGGCAGCGGACGTCTGTCGTACTCCTCTACTAGGGCCACCATCATGATCTCATCCCCCACCCCCTCTCTTACAATCATCTGAGTCATTCAAATCCCTGAGCCGAAAAGCAGAGCCAGATGAAATTTAAGTGTTGAAGAAATATTGCAAGTTTGATGTCACGCCCCGTTTCCCAAAATACGGGAATACGAGCCCGTGACGTAGGCCCAGCGAATGATTTTAATATCATTCATAAGCTGTACCAGTCCCAACTCAACAATGCTTAGAAAAATTAAATTACAACCACGCAGTTATAATAACATCACAGAACAATAATTGAGTTCAAGAACTAATAATCCAACGTGAAAACAATACTGAAGGACAAGTAGCAGTTACGGGTCAAAAGCCCGGGGTACAAGTTTAAATAAATAAATGAATTACAATGAATGGAAAGAACATGAAAGGGAAATAATTTATTATCATGTAGTTGCTCCAATCTAAAAGAACTGCTCGCCAACTCCTTCTGGCAGATCCTCAGGTTCACCTATGGCTGGATTAACTAAAGAGGAAAAATAAATGTCCTTAGAGCAAGTACGAACAGCAAGTAGTGAAAAACAGAGAGTAAAGTAAGGTACGTGTAGGAAATATGAATCAAGATCAAATTTGCAAGGGCAATAATGGCATTAATAAACAACAGTCTTAATAAAATATATATGTCAATTTATGTTCATTAGAGTGTCATTTCTCCTATCTAGTGCACGTACTACTGCATCCCATACTATAGGTTCGGTACACGCAAAACAATGTTTGTTTGAGACATAGTGGTGGGATCTACAGAGCGTGTACTCGGTGTCAATAACAATCAATTACCATTTGCAATCAAATAATTTCCAATTATTCAATCAATCATTCACAATCATTACTTCTCTTTCCATATCAATACGATATCAATATAGGCCTTACCGAGTACATTTTCTAAGATTTCCCACTACTAGGTCAACCCTTATAACCCCGGCTTGTTTAGTATTTTATTGTTAAATCATTCATGCTCATGCAAGTGTATATAAGGATGTCAAGGGAACGATAATGATGCAGCAATATGATACATTACACAATAATAGGCGAGAAGTAATAAATCTGAAGTAGCTGACACAGTTACACTAAAATAGGTATAACTCCTAGACTACAACTCTAAATTCGAACTTCCAGTATGCTACGGACATCTAGACAGATAGGGCTACAAGTTATATTCAGGAACCTTCTTCTAATTCGGACTGTATCTAGGTCAAATGTACTATTCTTTACGGTTCAGCTGTTCTGGCAGCAACTAGATGTCAATTCCTAAGGAGTTGAAACAATGTCTAAATGTATTATAAAAATCTATAAAAATTTGGGGTGAACCCTCAGCATGTGTGCAAGGTTCCTGGAAAGTTTCATAGCATTCTAACACTAATTGCATGGTATTTCATTACCAATTATGTCGATGGCATAGTAATTCAGCAGTAAAAGAAAATGTAGACTAACAGGGACAAGGGATGATAACTCACAGCTCGGGACTCCAAATTGGGATCCGTTGTCTGGGTTATAAATTAGACTCAATAGGCTAAAACTCTCTTTTATATCCTGTGTGCAAATTCTCAATTTAACAGGGTCGAAACCTCTGTGCTAAACAGTACAATTAGCAAGAAATTATAAAAGGTCATCACATATATGTTCATTAAAGTGGCAATTAATGTGTTACTACAAATTATGGAACACATTACAATGTTATATAACGATTAGAATGTTCTTTTCTAGGTACAATCCAATTTATGAAGTCATTAATCCAATCACGATTGTCTCATTCAATCAATGTATACAATTACCATTCATTTCCTTTGTACACAATTCTATTCATTTTATTCATATCGATTATATCTATATAGGCTTAGGTTTGAGTCAATGGACAATTATAAGAGGTCAAGAGTACGTCGGGTTAGCTCATGTAAACCCTCGATACTCCTAACGAGAAGGGACACAAGGAAATTTAAGATAATTAAAATGGAACTACTTGCAGGAGATCAATTAATTTTGAACTATAATAAAGAAAATAGTTCAATGGACTTGCCTTTTTCGTAGTAGTCGATTCAATTAATATAAGAATAACGGGATCAGAATCCCGGGGAACAATCCCAAGAGTACGTGTCAAGACCGTGCGAAGAAAGCTAGCAAATAGCAACAATTCTCCCACACCCGATCAGCCAAAACAGCAAACGGCGGAATAGGATTTGGTGTGGCCGAACACGAAACACCGGACGCAGCCAATGGGATTCCTTCTTCACACCCGATCGAATCCAAAACAGGGGACAACGGATTGGGATTCGCTGCAAGCCGAACACGGGACAGCGATCTGGTTGGCTTGATTTCACGGATCTTGATGCGATCCAAAGGTTGAAATTCGATCCCGCCTTAATCGGCTACCTTCTTCTTCTTCGTTCTTCTTCTTAGAAACTGAGAGCGAGAGAGAGTGGCGACACGAGCTTCGGCGGTGGAGCGGCACCGCGGCGGGGCTGCGACGGCTATCAACGACGTTGGTCGGGAAGCGACGCAACAATCGAGACGGCGAACGACTCCGGCGAAAGCTCTGTTCTTTCGCTCGAAAATAGGGGAGAACGACGACGGCTTCGACGGGCTTGGATGGTGACGGCGGGGCAACGTGGGGGTCTTCGGAGGTTGCTAGGAGCGGTGAGGGACCACGGTGATGACGGCGATGGAGCTTGGTTTAATGGCGAGGTTGGGTTCCGGTGGTGCTTTGATTGGGTTCAACGGGGTGGTTTAACGACGAAGGCAATGGCGATGAGGAAGGGCTAGGTGGTAATGGAGGTGACGGTGGTGACGGCAGTGGAGTGGTGGTGTTGACGATTGGGTTTGGTTCGGCAATGGGGGATTGAGTTCGACGGAGCTTTGGGTGGGGTGAGGTGCTGGAAGTGTGGAGATGGTGGCGACGGTAAGGGGAAGGCCAATGATGAAGGTGGTGTGAGGTCGGGAATGGTGATGGGGTTGGCGATGAGGATGGAGTTGGGGACGACAGCAATGGAGAGGAGTGGGTTTGTGTTCGGTGAAGGCGAGGAGGAGGAGGGAGGAGTGAGCGGGGAAATGGTTTGGATTCTTTGGGTTTTGAGAAACAGGAGAGGGAGAGAGAATGGGAGAATTTGTTAGGCAGTTCTGATATGTGGGGGAGTGGGGGTTGTTTTAATATAATAAAATAAAATAAAGAGGAGATCGTGGGGGGTTGGGGGAATTGTGGGATTGAGGGAGAATGAGTCTGGGGTTTAGTTAGGGAGAGTTGGGTTGTGGGTAGATTAGTCTAGGATCCAATACCCAATAAGATATGGGTTGGGCTAAAACACAATAGTATAATAAATAGATGGGAATTAGTAAGCCCACAGCATGACAAAGGCCCAAAACATAATAAATCAGGGAGAAAAATACATCGATAGGAATACAAGGAAAATAATCCGTACATTCGGAAACAAGGGTTACAAATCCTACCCACCTTACAAGAAAAATTTCGTCCTCGAAATTCAAATCGGTGGATCGTAGGTACCCCGAGAAAAGAAAAAAAATAAGCAACCAAGACAACATTTAACTACTCGAAGAGATGAGGGAATTTCTTCTGAATTTCTTCCTCCAATTCCCAGGTCGACTCACCGGGCAAGTGAGGATTCCAGGAGACACGAACGAGTTTAATCACCTTGTTCTTCAACACTTTCTCGCGTCTGTCCACAATAGCAACTGGCTGGACTTCGCAAGACAAGTCTGGTCTCATGGACAACTCTGAGAAATCAACCACATGGCTGTCGTCTCTAACATATTTCCTGAGCTGAGAGATGTGAAATACGTCATGAACTCCGAACAAGGCTGGTGGTAATGCGAGTCGGTAAGCTACCTTGCCCACGCGCTCCACAATATCAAAAGGGCCAATGAATCGGGGACTCAGTTTACCCCCTCCACCAAATCAGATGGCACCTTTCCAAGGTGATACCTTCAGAAACACGTGATCACCTGCCTCAAACTCCAAAGGTCTGCGACGACAGTCAGCCCATTTCTTCTGCCGGTCCTGAGCAGCTTGCAGATGCTTCCGGATCTGAGCAACTGCATCAATTGTCTTCGTAATCAACTCTGGTCCCAAGAGTTTCCTCTCTCCAATGTCGTCCCAACAGACTGGGGACCTACATTTACGACCATAGAGTGCTTCAAACGGGGTCGCATTGATACTTGCCTGATAACTGTTGTTGTATGAAAACTCGACCAGGTGCAAGTGATCCTCCCAAGAACCACCAAATTGCAGAACACAGGATCGCAACATATCCTCCAGTGTCTGAATCGTCCTTTCGGACTGTCCGTTCGTCTAGGGGTGGAATGCTGTGCTATAGTTCAACCTGCTCCCCAGACTCTGTTGAAGACTCTCCCAGAAATGCGACCTGAACCTTGTATCCCTGTCGGATACGATGCTGACGGGAACACCGTGCAGTCTTACTATCTCCTGAATGTACCGTTCTGCCAGACTCTCAGTAGACTGACCCACCCTGAATGGGATGAAGTGGGCGCTCTTCGTCAACCGGTCCACTATCACCCAGATAGCGTTATGACTCTTGGGACTCCTGGGCAATGCTGTAACGAAGTCCATAGTAATGTTCTCCCATTTCCATTCTGGAATCGGAAGAGGTTGTAATAATCTGGCGGTCCTCTGATGCTCTGCCTTCACTTGCTGACAAATCAGGCATTGTGACACAAACCTTGCCACGGCCCTTTTCATTCCATGCCACCAAAAGTGTTGCTTCAAGTCCCTGTACAGTTTGGTACCTCCTGGATGAATAGAGTATTGAGACTGATGTGCTTCCTCAAGTAGTCTCTGCCTGACTTCACCTCTAGGGACACATAATCTGGATCCAAAGCGGAGTGGCCCGTCTGAATGGATGATTAAGTCAGATCTTAGACCCGCCTCCACTTCACTACGGAATCCCTGTAGTTGCTGATCATCTGTCTGAGCTGCCTTGATCTGCTCCACTAATGAAGACTGTAACTGTAACATCATGAACTGTGACGCAGCACCTGGAAGAACCACTTCCAATTCCATCCTCCTCATATCTTCTAATATCTCCTTCTGCTTGGTCAGAAACATTGCAGCAGGCCTCCTACTCAAAGCATCGGGTACCAGATTTACCTTGCCCGGATGGTAGTGCAAATCGATGTCGAAATCAGCCATCAGTTCTAACCATCTCCTCTGTCTCATGTTCAGATCCTTCTGCGTGAACACATATTTGAGACTCTTGTGATCTGTGAAAATCTTCACTCTATCTCCGAGCAAATAGTGCCTCCATGACTTCAGAGCAAATATCACCGCTGCAAGTTCTAGATCGTAGGTAGGGTAGTTCTTTTCATGCGGCCTCAGCTGCCTTGAAGCATAAGCTACAACTCTACCTTTAAGCATCAGAACTGCACCCAAACATCTACCTGAAGCATCACAGTGAATCACGAATCCTCCAGAACTGTCTGGTATCGTCAGCACAGGTGCTGATGTCAACCGGTTTTTCAATTCCACAAAAGCTTCCTCACAGGCACCGTCCCAGACAAATCTCTGCTCCTTCTTCGTCAAGTTGGTTAAAGGTCCTGCAATCCTTGAGAAGTCTTGAACGAACTTCCTGTAATATTCCGCCAATCCAAGGAAACTCCGCACTTCTGGCACTGACTTCGGCACTGGCCAATCCTTGACAGCAGAAATCTTCGACAGATCAACTGCTACACCCTCACCAGAGATGACATGACCCAAGAAAGCAATACGATTCAACCAGAATTCGCACTTGCTGAGCTTCCCGTACAACTGATTTTCTCTCAGCGTCTGCAAGACAATCCTCAAGTGCTTGACATGATCCTCCATGTTCCGCGAGTACACTAGGATGTCGTCTATGAACACAACGACAAACTGATCCAAGAATGGCGAGAATACCCTGTTCATCATGCTCATAAATACTGCCGGTGCATTAGTAACGCCGAAGGGCATCACTAAAAATTCATAGTGTCCATATCTTGTGCGGAATGCTGTCTTTGGAATATCTTCAGTCTTTACTCTGACTTGATGATAACCAGAGCGAAGATCCAACTTTGAGAACACGGATGCACCTCCCAGCTGATCGAACAGATCATCAATCCTTGGTAGTGGATACCTGTTCTTCACCGTAACCTGGTTCAGCTCTCGATAGTCGATGCAGAGCCTGTGACTACCGTCCTTCTTCTGGGCGAACAACACTGGAGCTCCCCACGGTGACACACTTGGCCTGATAAAGCCCCTGTCCAATAACTCTTGGATTTGTACCTTCAGGTCGGCCAATTCAGCTGGCGCCATGCGGTATGGGTTCTTCGAGATAGGTGTAGTGCCTGGCTGAACTTCAATGCTGAACACTACATCTCGATCTGGTGGAATCCCAGGCAACTCATCAGGGAATACATCAAGGAAGTCCCGCACAACCACGGGCGCAACTTCATTATCAGTGCACATTGACTCAAGTGCACCGGCCTTCGGGGACATCGGGCTCTCGACACGTGCAGACGGTGTCTCACCCGCATGAAACTCGAACTCGGGTTGCCCAAGAAGCTTGAAGGTCACCTTCTTCTTCCGACAGTCAATCACTGCGTGGGTGACTCCTAGCCAGTCCATTCCCAGTATGATGTTGAAGCCCGAATTATTAATCACAATTAAGTCAGCTTCGAACTCTCTGCCGCCGATCAGTAGGGGACTCTGTTTGCACACTTTAGAGCAAACGATAGTACCTCCACCAGTGGTAATGTCCCAGGCTGCAGGCATGTCGTCACTTGCTAATCGATGACGGTCGACAAAACGGGAGGACACAAACGAATGGGTTGCACCAGAATCGAACAGCACATGGGCAGGAAGGGAATGCACAAGAATAATGCCTAATAGAAGATCCAATGAATAAGAAATGGAAAAAGCATGCATGGTGTACAAAAGATCAAACAACAAAGAAAAGGAGATATGCAAGAACTGAATATAAAATAACAAAATGCAACTACAACATACCAGCAACCACTCCAGTGGCTGTCTCAGCTTCTGCTGTAGTCAGGTTGAAGGCCTGACCACGACCCCCCATCTGACCTCTTCCAGAAGTCGTTCCCCGTCGAACGAAGGCATGTCTATGTGGAGGGAGGGGTGGCCTCGCCTAAGGTCGGAATGGTGCTCCGAATTGAGCTGGGCCTCCAGCTGGTGCAACGGACCTACTCTTGGGGCAGTCACGGACAACGTGATCGGTACCCCTACACCCGAGGCACAGACGGTTGGCAAAACGGCAGTCCTTATGCAAGTGCCCAGTCCGGTTGCAGAAGGTGCAGGTCGGAGCAACAGGCGGATATGGCAGTGCTCTCACAGGAGGGGTCGGAGCTGGCCTCCGAGTAGGCCCCACAGCAGATCGAGAAAAGACGGGGTACTATCCTCCCCGCTAAGTAGCATTGGTCCTCTTGTGAGCTTGTTCCTGGACCCTTGCAGCATCAAGTATATCTTCATAAGTGCAATGGCGGTGGGCCACCAACTGGTTATGCAGGTCCGGACGAAGCCCCAACAGGAACCTGCGGGCTCGATCTTCCTCGGTTGTAACCAGGGAAGGTGCAAAATGGCTGAGCCGAAGAAACTCTGCAGCATACTCATCTACCGTTCGATTCCCCTGAGTCAAGTAATGTTCTAATTAATATCGTCACATATGCTATAGGTAACAATAAATGACTTAATTAACATTACCAAACCTGAGTCAAGTTGACGAATTGTTGCTCCATCTCAGCTCTAGTGACACTAGAGAAGAACTTCACCATAAAACTTGCAGTGAAAGTGGTCCATGCAATGGGCCTCTCCAATCTATCAGCTTCAACCTACCACTAGATACGGGCAAGATCGGTCAACAGGATGCTTACCACATCCACTCGGTCTGCATCGGCTATTCTAGCAGCGATTAACAACTGCTCTGTCGTAATTAGCCACTGCTCAGCCTCCAATGGACCTTCAGCGCCTGTGAATCTATCGGGGTGTAGCCTCATGAAATCAGCTATATTGCCCGGTCTAGGCGGCAATCCTCCAGGCGCAGGTACAAGAGGCTATCTGTTGACCGCTCCTAAAGCTGCCTTCATCATCTCGGCATGCTCTCTCTGCATCTGCATCACCTGCTGCATGTGACGCTCATTTTGTTCTTGCTGTTGCGCCATCATCTGCTGCAGTACTTGGAGCATAGTAGTGTTCTCAGACCGTTCTTCCCTCTGTTGGGAAGAAGAAGAGTTACCCCTGAGCATTTGCACAATTTGTGCAATGGTGGGCTCTCCCACCGGGTCATCCTCAGGACGGGAAGACGAAATCTCCTTCCTAACCATAGTCTGCATTAAAGAAAATACAATTAGTATCTAGATTGCACGAATATCAATAAATGGATGGAACAGGACGATTAGGGAACGAAGGGACTGAATACGAAGGAATCAAACAGGAATCAAGCAAGGGAAGTATGTTGGTTATTACATGTTCATGTGATTCGCGTGGTGTACATATTGTTGAGTTAAATCTGGTTAGAACCAAGATCGAGTAATACACCAATCAAAGTCAGACATCCATACGATAGTCATATTTGATCGATACATTACTCAAAACCCAGGCTCTGATACCACTAAAAACCTGTCACGCCCCGCTTCCCAAAATACGGGAATACGAGCCCGTGACGTAGGCCCAGTGAATGATTTTAATATCATTCATAAGCTGTACCAGTCCCAACTCAACAATACTTAGAAAAATTAAATTACAACCACGCAGTTATAATAACATCACAGAACAATAATTGAGTTTAAGAACTAATACTCCAACGTGAAAACAATACTGAAGGACAAGTAGCAGTTACGGGTCAAAAGCCCGGGGTACAAGTTTAAATAAATAAATGAATTACAATGAATGGAAAGAACATGAAAGGGAAATAATTTATTATCATGTGGTTGCTCCAATCTAAAAGAACTGCTCGCCAACTCCTTCTGGCAGATCCTCAGGTTAACCTGTGGCTGGGTTAACTAAAGAGGAAAAATAAATGTCCTTAGAGCAAGTACGGACAACAAGTAGTGAAAAACAGAGAGTAAAGGAGTAAGGTACGTGTAGGAAATATGAATCAAGATCAAATTTGCAAGGGCAATAATGGCATTAATAAACAACGGTCTTAATAAAATATATATGTCAATTTATGTTCATTATAGTGTCATTTCTCCTATCTAGTGCACGTACTACTGCATCCCATACTACAGGTTCGGTGCACGCAAAACAATGTTCGTTTGAGACATAGTGGTGGGGTCTACAGAGCGTGTACTCGGTGTCAATAACAATCAATTACCATTTGCAATCAATCAATTTCCAATTATTCAATCAATCATTCACAATCATTACTTCTCTTTCCATATCAATACGATATCAATATAGGCCTTACCGAGTACATTTTCTGAGATTTCCCACTACTAGGTCAACCCTTATAACCCCAGCTTGTTTAGTATTTTATTGTTAAATCATTCATGCTCATGCAAGTGTATATAAGGATGTCAAGGGAACGATAATGATGCAGCAATATGATACATTACACAATAATAGGCGAGAAGTAATAAATCTGAAGTAGCTGACACAGTTACACTAAAATAGGTATAACTCCTAGACTACAACTCCAAATTCGAACTTCCAGTATGCTACGGACATCTAGACAGATAGGGCTACAAGTTATATTCAGGAACCTTCTTCTAATTCGGACTGTATCTAGGTCAAATGTACTGTTCTTTACGGTTTAGCTGTTCTGGCAGCAACTAGATGTCAATTCCTAAGGAGTGGAAACAAGGTCTAAATGTATTATAAAAATCTATAAAAATTTGGGGTGAACCCTCAGCATGTGTGCAAGGTTCCTGGAAAGTTTCATAGCATTCTAACACTAATTGCATGGTATTTCATTACCAATTATGTCGATGGCATAATAATTCAGCAGTAAAAGAAAATGTAGACTAACAGGGACAAGGGATGATAACTCACAGCTCGGGACTCCAAATTGGGATCCGTTGCCTGGGTTATAAATTAGACTCAATAGGCTAAAACTCTCTTTTATATCTTGTGTGCAAATTCTCAATTTAACAGGGTCGAAACCTCTGTGCTAAACACTACAATCAGCAAGAAATTATAAAAGGTCATCACATATATGTTCATTAAAGTGGCAATTAATGTGCTACTACAAATTATGGAACACATTACAATGTTATATAACGATTAGAATGTTCTTTTCTAGGTACAATCCAATTTATGAAGTCATTAATCCAATCACGATTGTCTCATTCAATCAATGTATACAATTACCATTCATTTTCTTTGTACACAATTCTATTCATTTTATTCATATCGATTATATCTATATAGGCTTAGGTTTGAGTCAATGGACAATTATAACAGGTCAAGAGTACGTCGGGTTAGCTCGTGTAAACCCTCGATACTCCTAACGAGAAGGGACACAAGGCAATTTAAGATAATTAAGATGGAATTACTTGCAGGAGATCAATTAATATAAGAATAACGGGATCAGACTCTCGGGGAACAATCCCAAGAGTACGTGTCAAGACCGTGCGAAGAAAGCTAGCAAATAGCAACAATTCTCCCACACCCGATCAGCCAAAACAGCAAACGGTGGAATAGGATTTGGTGTGGCCGAACACGAAACACCGGAAGCAGCCAATGGGATTCCTTCTTCACACCCGATCGGATCCAAAACAGGGGACAGCGGATTGGGATTCGCTGCGAGCCGAACACGGGACAGCGATCTGGTTGGCTTGATTTCACGGATCTTGATGCGATCCAAAGGTTGAAATTCGATCCCGCCTTAATCGGCTGTCTTCTTCTTCTTCGTTCTTCTTCTTAGAAACTGAGAGCGAGAGAGAGTGGTGACACGAGCTTCGACGGTGGAGCGGCACCGTGGCGGGGCTGCGACGGCTATCAACGACGTTGGTCGGGAAGCGACGCAACAATCGAGACGACGAACGACTCCGGCGAAAGCTCTGTTCTTTCGCTCGAAAATAGGGGAGAACGACGACGGCTTCGACGGGCTTGGATGGTGACGGCGGGGCAACATGGGGGTCTTCGGAGGTTGCTAGGAGCGGTGAGGGACCACGGTGATGACGGCGATGGAGCTTGGTTTAATGGCGAGGTTGGGTTCCGGTGGTGCTTTGATTGGGTTCAACGGGGTGGTTTAACGACGAAGGCAATGGCGATGAGGAAGGGCTAGGTGGTAATGGAGGTGACGGTGGTGACGGCAGTGGAGTGGTGGTGTTGACGATTGGGTTTGGTTCGGCAATGGGGGATTGAGTTCGACGGAGCTTTGGGTGGGGTGAGGTGCTGGAAGTGTGGAGCTGGTGGCGACGGTAAGGGGACGGCCAATGATGAAGGTGGTGTGAGGTCGGGAATGGTGATGGGGTTAGCGATGGGGATGGAGTTGGGGACGACGGCAATGGAGAGGAGTGGGTTTGTGTTCGGTGAAGGCGAGGAGGAAGAGGGAGGAGTGAGCGGGGAAATGGTTTGGATTCTTTGGGTTTTGAGAAACAGGAGAGGGAGAGAGAATGGGAGAATTTGTTAGGCAGTTCTGATATGTGGGGGAGTGGGGGTTGTTTTAATATAATAAAATAAAATAAAGAGGAGATCGTGGGGAGTTGGGGGAATTGTGGGATTGGGGGAGAATGAGTCTGGGGTTTAGTTAGGGGGAGTTGTGTTGTGGGTAGATTAGTCTAGGATCCAATACCTAATAAGATATGGGTTGGGCTAAAACACAATAGTATAATAAGTAGATGGGAATTAGTAAGCCCACAATATGACAAAGGCCCAAAACATAATAAATCAGGGAGAAAAATACATCGATAGGAATACAAGGAAAATAATCCGTACATTCAGAAACAGGGGTTACATTTGAATATAACATGTACAATAAAAAAAATATAAAAAATCTAAAAATTTACAAATACGAAATCTTAAAAATCTAAATTTTTAAGTAAATAAAGAAAGAATGGGAGAGAGATAGGGAGAGAGAGAATGAGAGAAATATAAAAAAGTGAAGAGCGAAGAAAGAGATAGTAATAAAGTAATGAGTTTTTTAATTTTGAGGGGAAAATTTTGGTTTTGGGGTTTGAAATTTTAGGACGGAAAATATGTTTTGTGAGATTAAATGTGGGCCTTTGATTTTGGGGGGATTGAAGGTGAGCCACTTGATAGCTTATATATATATATATATATATATATATATATATATATATAGGCTAATGCAACGGGTTGGAAAACGCGAGTCTTAGCGGTCAGATATTGGTTGATCATGATCAGCGGTTGAGATCGAAACCCACTTAGTCTCCCACTAATGCTTCCAAAAGCGGAGGGGTAATTTCGTAACCTCACGCAAAAAATTGTTTTAGCCTTAGCGTTTTTTTTGGCGTGAAGTTGTTTTTTTTGTTGCAGAAACATATACTTAGGTCGTTGTTGGGAACAACGGTGCCTAGGTTATTTAAAAAAAAAAATCGACCTTGGCCGTTGTTTCCAACAACACTCAAGGTATGTACAAGGGTTTTTCCAAACACTTGTACATATCCAGATCTCCCCCACTATGTCTTCGTCACAAACTCTCTCTCTCTTTCTCTTGAGCTCCCGAAACCCATCCCCAAACCCTAGTTCTCTCTCCAAACTCCTTTTCTCGATCTCTTTGCCTTCTCGATCTCCCCCTCTTGTCGAAGCCTCTCTCTCTCCCTCTCCCTCTCCCTCTCCCGAATACCCCAATCCCTAACCTAACCCGATATTCCAAATCACTTGAACCCTAGCACAAATTCTTCAAAACCCTAGACTCTATAACTTGTTCATCTACAACAGCGGCTCCTCACATCTTCGCCAACTCTCTATCAGGACTAGGTATTTACTTAATCACAATTTACTATAATGAACTATGTTAATTTATTGAATTATTTTTCAGTTTGTGAGTTTGATTTTTTGTATTATGCGTAGTAGTCTATAATTGAGAGAGTATACAATTTGCTTGGATCATGTATGTTGTATATATTTTGTTGACATTTTTGTAGATGTAGTGTTAGTTGTAGTTGTAGAATATAGGAAAAGTAAACAAACGAGATCCAAAAATTTCCAAATTTTACGAGTAGGTCAGACTCACCACGTAGAAGGTAATGGAACTTGTAGAAGCGATTTCCGTCTCACGGTTTGCAAGATACGTCATTTTATCACTTTTATTCAATAAAATGGATATAAAGCGATACACGGCCGTATCTTTCAAACCGAGAGTCGGAATTCACCTTTGCAAGTTGCGTTGGCTTGTGTTTGGTGTGCCAGACTTGACGGCCAAATTTTAGAATTTTTGCATCTCGTTTGTGTTGTTTTGACGCGTATATGAAAAAACTTAAATATACCTCGGAACTTTTTAGTACGGTCTCAATAGAAAAATGCTTAAACGAAGTCCAAAAAATACGAAACTGTGCGAGTAGGTTGGGCTAACCATTCGCAACCCAACACAACTTGTATTTGCGAGTTCCGACTCACGGTTTGCGAAATACGTCAATGTATCGCTTTCCGTTCTTTTTTCAAGGGTGAAAGCGATACACGACCGTATCTTTCAAACTGTGGGTCGGAACTCGCTTCTACAAGTTGCGTTGGCTTGTGTTTGGTGTGCCAGACTTGACGGCCAAATTTTGGAATTTTTGCATCTCGTTTGTGTTATTTTGACACGTATATGAAAAAACTTCAATATACCTCATAATTTTTTTAGTACGGTCTCAATAGAAAAATGCATAAATGAAGTCCAAAAAATACGAAACTGTGCGAGTAGGTTGGGCTAACCATTCACAACCCAACACAACTTATATTTGTGAGTTCCGACCCACGGTTTGCGAGATACGTCAATGTATCGCTTTCCACTCTTTTTTCAAGAGTGAAAGCGACACACGGCTGTATCTTTCAAACCGTGGGTCGGAACTCGCTTCTAAGAGTTGCGTTGGCTTGTGTGCGGCAATTTATACCCAATTGCAAAGTTTGTTTGGTATTTTAGACCCACTTGCAAAATTTGGTATTTTTTGAATGTTGTTTTTGCGGTTGTCTCATGTATTTTGTTTCGTATCTATATATATACTTTTTCTTGGGAATAATTTGTTTTATATATGCGGACTTTCCTACAGGAAAATGGTTAGAACGAGGAGAACCGGAAGGACATCTATTAGTGCTCAGGGCGAACATTCCACAGAAGTAATAGAACTATTAATTTGTATTGTGCATTTTGTATATAGTGGTATTGTTAGTACACTAATAATAATTGTGTTTTGTGTTCGTGTAGGTTGGTGCATCATCTTCGATGACACCACATCGTGGTCCAGGAACAATATGTAGAATATATGCAAAATCTGTGACAAGTAATGCTCTTTGTGGCCAATATATGTAAAATCTGTGACAAGTACAAAGAGCAGTATTACAAGGATCATGTGAATGAGGTTGGAATGGAGTTTTATCAACTCATGGATTCCATAACTTGCACCACATATATATCCACACATGTAGAACCCAATAAGGGAAAAGATTCAGTGCGCTTTAGAACGGAGAGTCATCAAATCCAATTGACGGGAAAAGAACAAGTCTATAACTTGCCTACTATTACATTTCACTCTACAAAGTGGACACCACATGTAGATCTACAGATTTAGAACCCAATAAGGGAAAAGATTTAGTGCGCTTTAGAGCAGAGAGTCATCAGATCCAATTGACGGGAAAAGAACAAGTCCATAACTTGTCATAGATTTTGCATCCTAAAGCCACAAAAGGAAAGAAAAGAAAAGAAAGAGTGAATAAACTTTTAAAATTATGGAAAAATAGAAAAAAAACAGAATGGCAAACAACATCTATAATAAACTTAACCTTACCCCAACTCTATCTTAAATATATTAAAAAAAATAATTTTTAAAAATGAAAAGATCATATTTTATTTTCTGCTATTTTTTAAAAACATTTACCCTTCATGATTTTATATTGGTTAGATAGGTGAAAAAAATAGAAATTAATAAAAAATATAAACGATATACAAGCATAGATCATCTGTCTTTGGTATATAGTTCTAGAGACACTGTTCGTAAAGAGTGAAGAAAACGTTGTAAAAAAGCATAAAACTTTAAATGTAGAGCTATAACCTAGGCCGTTGTTAGAGACAACGGCCTAACCTATTAAAAAAAAGGGGTGTTCTCTGAATTTTTCCTCTTTTTAACTTGTCCAAGTCAGAGAGCACCCCAAAAACTTTAATTTTTCGGCCTATAACCTAGGCTGTTGTTGGAGACAACGGCCTAAGGTATAAAAAAATAGGGGTGTTGCTCTCTGACTTGTTGCTCTTTTTAACTTGTCCAAGTCAGAGAGCACCCCAAAAACTTCAATTTTTTGGCCTATAACCTAAGGTATAAAAAAATAGGGGTGTTGCTCTTTTTAACTTGGCCAAGTTAGAAAGCACCCCAAAAACTTCAATTTTTGGCCTATAAGACAATGACCTAAGGTATAAAAAAATAGGGGTATTGCTCTCTGACTTGTTGCTCTTTTAAACTTGGCCAAGTTAGAGAGCACCCCAAAAATTTCAATTTTTGGCCTATAACCTAGGCCATTGTTGGGGACAACGGCCTAAGGTATAAAAAAATAAGGGTGTTGCTATATGACTTGTTGCTCTTTTAACTTGTCCAAGTTAGAGAGCACTCCAAAAACTTCAATTTTTGGCCTATAACCTTGATCGTTGTTGGAGACAACGACCTAAGGTATAAAAAAATAGGGGTGTTGCTATCTGACTTGTTGCTCTTTTTAACTTGCCCAAGTCAGAGAGCACTACTAAAAATTGAAATTTTCTGCTATAACCTAGGCCGTTGTTGGAGACAACGGCCTAAGTTAAGAAAAAAATTGCTCCTTCCCAATAGGCCAATATAGAGAGCTACTGATCCAAAGAAAAATTTTCCACATAGAACTTAGACCGTTGCCTTCAACAACGGCCTAAGCAAAAAAGAAAATAAAAAATAAAATTAACAACACTTTCACACAGTAGCTAAAGCTGCTATACTAAATTATACAACCCCATCAGCTACAATCTCCCAATAATAACAACAACAATATTAACAATTAACACAAACTAACAACACTTGAGTCTCAAAAATATTTACAGTTAACAACAAAAAGTAATTAACAACACTTGCATCAATATGTAATATACTGAAAATTTACATTAAAAAAATTCCAATTCACAATGGATCATTATATCTCTTGTCAGAATTCTCTCCATCGGATGGAATCACTTCTTGCGGATTGATTGGCCTTCATTCAAAGATAAGTTTTAGTTAGTAAGAAACTCATTTACCACAAATGAAGTATAATAAATTTAAAAGAGGGAGAAACAAATAAAGTACGAGTCTTACCCCTCAAATAATGTTGGACAATTTCTTGAATCATGATTCATTTGCACAATGCCGCATCTTCAGCGCCGTCTCCATTTTTTTATGCGGAGTTGCTTTCTTACCGGTCTCAATCTTTTGGCGCGAGACCTTTATTTTGTCGTGCATTGCTGTGGGTCACTTATGCGTGTAGGTATGTATCCACTGCCTTTATCATGAGGTTGTGTACTACCATGTGGTTGTGAACTACCTCTCAGTTCTACACTGTCATGTGGTTGTGAGGTATGTTCGGGTTGTTCACCCAATCCGGGTTGTAGCCGAGAGATGCCGTCAATGATCTTCTGCAAATTCTCCAACGTGTATTTGTAACTTTCATTGGAGGAACAACTGAGATTAACAATTTGTTTTGCTTGGTAGCTCAACTCACAATATCGAGAAGCAAAATTCTCGGTATTGGGTTTGGTGGGAACAGATGTATAACTTCTTCTCATCACATCCCAGGTCCATCTTCTTTTAATGTATACATCAGGAAGGGAAGTGTGATGGCTGAACCGAAGAACGGCTAAAATATGCCTACAAGGAATGTCAGCGAAGTCGAAGAAGTGATATGCACATGTAATAATTCCATTAATTTTGCATAACTGAAGAAGGCGAGACGGTTCTGATTCTCTACAGAGTATCACATGGAAGGTTGAACTATCCGGTGTCTCAAGATCGCCAACGAAACTCACATTGTACATGAAACTTTTTGTAACTTCATCTTGGAATTTGTAAAATATTTTCAAAGTGTATGTTTTCGCCATTTGTGCCTCTAAATCCCATTCACCCTTCAACTTCGGTCTCTTCTCACGGTTACGATGATTTTCTTTCAGTTCATCGTGTCTTTGCCTTCCTAAAAAATTGTCGAAGATGACGGCAAATTCATGCAAGAAATATTTCTTTTCTGTATGATGCTTCAAGGCAGAATGCACTGACTCAACCCCTTGGCTACTCAACATGCTGACCCAAAAAGAATCTTTAGCATAGACGGGTGCCCAACTTTCACGGATATCAAATAGATTGTTCAACCATTTGTTATTCTCCAATCCGTATTGCGAAATCAATAAATTCTATTTTTTTACAAAGTCATGTACATATTCAGAATTGTAGATGATATTCTTCAAAGATTCCCTAAATTTGTCGATATCGTTCGACATACGCACCTTCTGCGGTAACTTATCCAATATGTGTCAAATATAAAAACGATGCCGAGTCTGGGAGAAAACTTTCTTAACTGCGGCGGCGATCCCACGGTCTTGATCGGTGACGATACTGGATGGAGTAAGATACATAACCCTTAATAACTTTTCAAAGAACCATTCAAACAAAGAGGACGTCGCATTTGGAATGAACACACCTCCTAAGAAAGTCAATTGCCAATGTTGATTCACCCCAACAAAGGGAACAAATAACATTCCATACCGGTTCGTATTGTACGTGGCATCAAAGCAAAGTACATCGCTAGATTCTTGATAATTCATCCTAGAAATACCTTTAACCCACATACAATGTGACAACTGCCCTTCGGGATCTACTTGAATGTCATAAAAAAAATGAAGGATCCTTCTGTTTCTTAGATTCAAAAAAATCAATTAGCATTGTAGAATCATGTCCTTTCAATGCTTCTTGCAAATCTCTAAGTAAATTTCTAACATATTTTTCGGTAAATCCTACTTGATTGTGACCACCACTAGCACTTTCGAAGAAGAGCATTTGTCGACATGTCCGGATATTAGCTTGGTTGAATTGATCTATTATCCTTTTATCCGTATTTGACACTTGACGGTTTTGGAGCAAAAGATGCCTTCTACCGGGTGAGGTGAATTCGTGATTGTGTTCTTCATGAAATGAATACAACATCCACGTATTACTTGCTTCGTTCAATTTTACACGAACGCAAGCTTTGCAACCCGTTCTACAGGTTGTTCCCTGTCTACCATCACTATGTTGACTCGGCGATGACCCAGCTTTATTGCAAAGATATACTTATTTATTTTCACTCCACCCTTTAATTTATTCCTACCCTTACGCATTGCAAAATCCCCACAACGAGCATATGAACAATAAAAATTTTTCGCATCAACTAAAGTTGGAAACGTTATACCTAACTTTGGTTTTAGATGTTCTTTGACTAACGGCATGGAATCAATGATTGGTTCTACATGGATAAAATTATTGCCGGCAACAGAACTTTCCGTATCATTGTTCATCTTGGGAAAAAATACATTATTGGTAAATTAATACACATATCATATATAAAATAGTTTGTTAACAAACGATTGTGACATATATACATACGGAACAAAATAAGTGACAAAACATCAAAAACGACATCAAAAAAACATGAAACTCTGCGATTGGCTCCGGCTTGCCACATACAAGGTAACGGAACTTGTAGAAGCGAGTTTCGATCCACGGTTTGCAAGATACGGCCGTGTCGCGCTCGCTTTCACTCTTCGAAATGAGGGGAATGCGATACATGGACGCATATAACAAACCGTGGGTGACAACTTGCAACTACAAGTTGCTATGACTTGTAGTGGCGAGACCGACCTACTCGCAAAATTATGAATTTTTCTAGTGGGTTCTCTATTGAAAACTCGCTCAAAACATAACATTATTCATGAGAAAACCGCACAATCGACGGTAAAAAAAACCTAAACTTTGTCATTGGGTCGGGCTCCCCGCACACAAGGCAATGCAACTTGTACAAGCGAGTTCCGACCAACGGTTTGCAAGATACTTCCGTGTATCACATTCATTCATGAAAAATACCAACAATGCGATACATTGACGAAGGCCCCAAACCGTGGGTCCAAACTCCCAACTACAAGTACCATTTGGTAGCGAGCGGTAAGCCCAATATGCTCGCAAAATTTCTTATTTTTTGGATGTCGTTTCCTACTTAAAAGTGCCCTCGATAGAAAGTAAACATTAATTGAGGTTGTTGTTTGATATAAGGTAGAAATCCACACAAACGAGATCAAAAAATTCCGAAACTTTGGCTTCTAATATGGAGAAGTCCTACGAAAGGGCACTCGACCATGTTCAGGATCGCGTCCCTGGCTTCCAGAGAATTGGATATAGGTTGTGGCCCGGGGCCATGGTAGAGGACGAAGAAGAGGAGGGCGAAGAGGAGGAAGGCGACGATGAGGAGGGCGAAGCGCCTGTCGTCCACGAGACTGTGGTGACCGACCCCCAAGCCGGGGCAACGGGGGGCGATGTGCCGTCTGCCGAGGTGCCTGTGGTCGAGCTTCCGCCGCAGGTGGATCCTTGATCTCCCCGTTGTTTGCAGTTTTGTTTTTCTTTTTTTTAGAATGTAATGCCTTTTTGCGGACTGGCCACCGCTTCTTTGCTATGAATGAAAATCTTGTTTCAAATTTATCTAAGTGTTTGGCTCGGATTTTAGTCTTTCAATGTGATGCTCTCATCTTTCAGATCGTCGAACATGCACCGGTTACCGCAGCTGCTTGGTACCGTGCCGAACTGTTTAAGCAGTCTCGCGAGGCTCGCCTCGATGGCGAGGTCGAGCTGATCAGGAGAGTGTTGTTCAATGTGGAGAAGAAGAACAGCGAGCTGCTGGCCGAGGTACACCACTTGCCGATAGTCGAGGAGGAGCTCTCGACGAAGGAGGAAGGGCTAGCCTCGGCGCTGGTCGAGCGAGACGAGCTCGCAAAGAAGGTCGAGCAGCTGTAGAGGGTCACAGTCGACAAGAGCATCGAGGTGACCCATTTGCATCGTATTATATTCGACAGTGCTGAGTACCCTGGTTCGGCAAAACTCCCTCGATTCAAGATACTGGTTAAGGATGACACTTTGAAAAACAGGATCGTCGAGCTCGAGGAGGAAGTGGCTCGTCTGAAGCCTCAGCCTGTGAGGACTAATGTCCGCAGCACCTCGTGCACTCGAGAGGAGAGCGAGCGAGGGATCTCCTTTTACAAGCTCACGACTCGTGCTCCCGTTGTTGGTCGGACTGCAGCTGATGCCCAAAGCGGTGTAGCCGTTAGCTCGAGCGGAGTCTCGGTCGGAGCCACAGTTAGAGTTAGTGGCGAAGAGGCGTCCCAGTTCGTCGGCCTAAAGACGAGCTCAGAGATGAAGAGACAAAAACCCCGAGTGTCTCTGAATCGGAATGTCCCCATTCCGAGTAGGCGCTGAACAAATTGTAACTTCTTTTGATTTCTTGCATCGTCTTTTTTGTTGTAACTTCTTGTCTTGTACATTTATCAAGTTGTTTTAAAGAAATCAAAGTTTGTCTGCTCATTGTTGTGCCGTAGTTGCCTTACTCTTGAAACGAGCCATAGGAACCAATAGTTAGCTTCTTCGAGCGTTCTAACCATAGAACTCTTGCCTTAGCTGTAGAACTTTAGCTCTTACTCGGGGTATACCGAGGCAACTTTGCACTTCGGTAGTACACATTTTGTGACTATCCAAAATGTGGAGGTCGGTTCCTCGGCCGCTCGGTTCGGGATACTGAGGGAGTGCAGTCGAGCCGAGCATTGGACTCCGAACTCGCCGTTAGCACGTGGCTTAATCTGGATGGCCGATCACGATCATGGCACGAATCACGAGGCGGGAGGCTCGAGTTTCGAGAAAACCCTATCTTGTCATTTTGTGGATACGTGGCACGATCTGATCCGTTCATCATGTTCTAGTACCCATTTTGAGACAATCCAACGGTGAAATTGGTTCGGCGAAATTTTTCTCCATATGTGGAGGTCGGTTCCTCGTCCGCTCGGTTCGGGATATTGAGGAAGTGCAGTCGAGCCGAGCGTTGGACTCCGAACCATCGTTAGAGTTGTTCAACGGTTGTGGGAGCAGTTCCGAATGGCGAACTACTTCTAGCTCGCTTAAGAGCGAGCTTGCGAAGTAGAATCGAGCCAAGTGTTGGACTCCGAACCATCGTTAAAGTTGTTCAACGGTTGTGGGAGCAGTTCCGAATGGCGAACTACTTCTAGCTCGCTTAAGAGTGAGCCTGCGAAGTAGAATCGTGCCAAGTGTTGGACTCCGAACCATCGTTAGAGTTGTTCAACAGTTGTGGGAGCAGTTCCGAATGGCGAACTACTTCTAGCTCGCTTAAGAGCGAGCTTGCGAAGTAGAATCAAGCCAAGTGTTGGACTCCGAACCATCGTTAGAGTTGTTCAACGGTTGTGGGAGCAGTTCCAAATGGCGAACTACTTCTAGCTCGCTTAAGAGCGAGCTTGCGAAGTAGAATTGAGCCAAGTATTGGACTCCGAACCATTGTTAGAGTGAAGAGCAAAGAGCAGAGAGATATGAGCATTTGCACAAGTAAATATGAAAAAACTTTCTTTATTGAAGACTACTAGTCGGCTGCTTCTGAGTTGCGAGCCGTTATTACATATGAGAAATAAAGAGGGAAGATACAGGGGAAATGAGAGGAACGGTTCGACATCCCGGAATACTTAGAGAGGCACTAGGGCACTTTCTTGGTATTTCAAAAGATGGTCGGCATTCCAGGTCCTAGGGATTTCTCTACCCTTGAGGTCTTCGAGACGATAAGCTCCAGGCCTAACTACTTTTGTGATCTTATAGGGTCCCTCTCAATTTGGGGCTAGCTTGCTCTTCTGATTAGCGAAGGAGACAGCCAGCTTTCTGAGGACTAAGTCCCCTTCCTTGAGATCGGTAGGTCGGACTTTCTTATTGTATGCCAGCTCGATCCTCCTCCGATAGCTCTGTTGGCGGATTGAGGCTCTTTCCCTTAGCTCGTCTATCAGGTCTAAGTTTTCCCGAAGGTCTCTGGCGTTTTGTTCTTCATTGTAGGCTACAAGGCGAGGAGAAGGTATTCCGACTTCAAGAGGAATCACAGTCTCGGACCCGTAGGTGTGGTTGAATGGGGACTCTCCTGTGGGGGTCCGTTTCGTGGTGCGGTAGTTCCACAGCACGTTGGGGAGTTGATCGACCCATAAACCTTTGGAGCACTTATTCAACATCTTCTTAATATCGGAGAGAATCTGTCGGTTGACATTTTCCATTTGGCCATTCGACTGCAGATGGGAGACGGAGGAGAAACATTGCTGGATGGCGAGGTCTTCACACAGAGCTCGGAATGCAGCCCCAGTAAATTGGGTTCCGTTGTCTGTTACGAGGACTCGAGGGACACCGAATCGGCAGATGACGTTCTTCCAGAAGAACTGAAGTACCTTGTTCTCGGTAATCGTGGCTAGGGGCTCGGCCTCTATCCACTTTGAGAAGTAGTCGATCGCCACAACTAAGAACTTGAACTGGCCCGGAGCTGGAGGGAACGGCCCTAGTAAATCCATCCCCCACATGGCGAAAGGGACAGGACTTGATAGGGAGGCGAGCCGAGCTTGTGGGAGGCGACGAATGTTTGAATACTTCTGACAAGAGTCACATTGCCGAACATATCGCTCGGCATCTTGGAGGAGAGTAGGCCAGAAGTAACTGTAATTCAATACCTTCTGAGCTAGGGACCTGGACCCTGAATGTGCCCCGCTGATGCCTTCGTGGAGTTCATGTAAGGCGTAGTCGGCTTGTTTCGGGGAGAGGCATCTCAAGTACGGCCCGCCGTCCACCTGCGAGAAGGAGCGTTTGTACAAGATCCCCTCGACTAGGGTGTACCGCTCTGCTCTGGTTCTTATTCGGCGAGCTTCCTTAGGGTCTTCAGGGAGGAGCCCGTCCCGTAGGAATTCCACCAATGGTTTCATCCAGTTATCTTGCAGTAGGACCGGCAGCGACTCCACCAAGTTGAGAGTTTCGTCTTCAATACTTGGTTTCAAGAGAACCTCGATCAAGATGGTCTGCTCGAGACCTTGGAGGAAGGAGGAGGCTAGCTTGGAGAGGGCGCGGCCTGGGAATTCTCTTCTCGGGGGATCCGCTGGATGAGCGCTTCTTCGAACTGGGCCATGAGAGCTTGGACTTTAGCGAGATACTTCGCCATCCGATCATCTCGTGCTTCGTACTCGCCCAAGACTTGGTTTACCACCAGTTGAGAGTCACTAAAGATTCGGAGGCGCTGCGCCCCTGCTCTTCGGGCCATTCCGAGACCGGCGATTAGTGCCTCATACTCTGCTTCGTTGTTTGAGGCCTCGAAGTTGATGCGGAGGGCATACTGGAGGACGAAATCATCTGGGCCTGCCAGAATGACCCCGGCTCCGCATCCCTCATTGCAAAAGGAACCGTCCACGAAAACCGACCAGAGAGGAGGTTCGTTCATCGCCTGGCTGACCTCGGGAATGGTGCTTTCGACGATGAATTCTGCTAAGGCTTGAGCCTTGATCGCAGTTCGGGGCTAGTATGAGATGTCGTGCTGGCTTAGCTCGATGGACCATTTCATGAGGCGGCCGGAGGTCTCAAGTTTGTGGAGGACCTGCTTCAGCGATTGGTCGGTAAGGACGACTACCGAATGGGACTGGAAGTAGGGGTGAAGCTTTCTCGCCACCATGATCAGGACGTACACCATCTTTTCTATCTTTGGGTAGCGGAGCTCGGCATCCCGAAGTACCTTACTCACATTGTAGATGGGCCTTTGAGCCCGGTCTTCTTCCCTTACTAAAACGGCGCTAAGGGTCTGCTCGAAAGCAGCCAAGTAGAGGTATAGGGTTTCGCCTGGAACGGGCTTGCTGAGTAGAGGAGGGTTGACGAGATAAGCCTTTAGCTGGTCGAATGACTCCTGCTGCTTCTGACCCCATTTGAAACCTTTAGCCCCCCTGAGGGCCTTGAAGAAGGGGAGGCACTTCTCTCCGGAGTTCGAGAGGAAACGCCTTATAACGGCTAGGCAACCTGTTAGCCTCTGAACTTCCTTAACGTTCTTGGGAGGGGCCATGTCTAATATGGCCTTGATTTTCTCAGGATTAGCTTCGATTCCTCGTTGGCTGACCATGAAGCCGAGGAACTTTCCTGACGAGACTCCGAACGCACACTTGTTCGGATTAAGCCTCATGTTGTGCTTTCTCAGTACATCGAACGCCTCCTATAGGTCGGTGACATGATCGACCCCTCGGATGCTTTTTACAAGCATGTCGTCGACATACACTTCCATATTACGACCTATTTGGCTCTGAAAGACATTGTTAACAAGGCGCTGGTAAGTGGCACCAGCGTTCTTCAGTCCAAACGGCATCACCCTATAGCAGTAGAGGCCCTGGTCGGTAATAAAGGAAGTCTTCGGGATGTCCGGGGGAAATATTCGGATTTGGTTGTAGCCAGAGAAAGCGTCCATGAAGCTGAGGAGCTCATGGCCCGAAGTGGCGTCGATGAGGGTGTCGATGCTCGGAAGAGGGAACGGGTCTTTGGGACATGCCTTGTTCAGATCAGTGAAGTCGATACATATCCTCCAGGTTCCATTCGACTTCTTTACCATGACCACATTGGAAAGCCATTCCGGGTAGTTAACCTCCTGTATAAACCGAGCCTTTAGAAGCTTGTCTACCTCTTCTTTGATGGCTCGTCGTCGCTCGGGAGCGAACTTGCGCCTCTTCTGTTGGATCGGTTTGGACCCCGGTTCAACACTGAGGTGGTGGACCAAAAGCTCCTCGGAGATTCCCGGCATGTCGGCGGCGGACCAGGCAAAAAGGGTGCGGTTCCGTCGAATGCACTGCACTATGTCGGAGCATAGGGCGGACGAGAGGGTCTTGCTAATGAAGAACTTTCGGCTCGGATCCTCCTCCGAGAAGAGCACCTCCTCCAATTCGTCCACCGGTTCGGACGTTGGTCGAACGCTCTCCTGGGGGATCTCTAAAGTTTCGAGGGAGAGGACTGGACCCCCAGTGGAAGTCATGTAGCACTTTCGGGCCATCTCTTGACTGCCCTTGACCTCCTCCACTCATGCCCGGGTGGGGAATTTCATCTTGAGGTGGTATGCCGAAGGAACGGCTTCTAGGGCGGCTAGGCCGGGTCGGCCTAGGATGACATTGTATGCAGCTGGGACATCGACGACCATAAAGTCTATTGGCTCCGTCCGGGTGGTAGGAGTTTTGCCAGCAGTTACGTCGAGGGTGATTACCCCTTCGATAGTTACTAGCACTCCCGTGAACCCATGGAGAGTGTAGCCGGCCGGTTTGAGACGGTCCCGGGATAGCTGAAGACCTCGAAAGGCTGAGAGGAAGAGGATGTTCACGGAGCTTCCGTTGTCTACTAGGATCTTCTGCACTTTGAAGTTTGCCATATGAAGGTCGATAAGAAGTGCGTCGCAATGGGGAGTCCTAACCCCCTCGAGATCTTCATCTGAGAATGTGACTGGGACACCGAGGCCTTTGGGGGAAGGGGCGCCGTGAACTGAATTGACCTCCCGGACGAACACCTTTTGAGAGGAGTTGGAAGAGCCTCCTATTGGGCCTCCATGGATAAGATGCAGAACGCACTCCTCCTCGAAATCGGGGGTTTCATCGCGTCGCACGGAACGCTTGTTAGCCCCCCGAGGCGGAGGAGTGGGGCGATCAGTTCGATCATTTGTTCTTACAAATTTGGCCAACTGTCCCCTCTGGATGAGGGCCTCTATCTCGTTCTTCAGCGCCCGACAGTCGTTGGTGTCGTGGCCATGATCCCGGTGGTAGCGGCACCACTTATCCTTGTTCCTCTTCTTGGCTGGGGTGTTCATCCTCGGAGCAGGTGGTATGACCCCCTCCTTCTCAACTTCCATTAGAATGGTGGAGACATTGGTAGTGAGAGGAGTAAACTTCTCGAACCTGGGGGGAGGGCGGCGCTGACCGCTACTGTCCTTCTGAAGCTTCTTGGCCCCTTCCTCTTCAGTTGTCTTTCTTTTTTGTCCCGGAGGTAGATCCTCCAAAGCCCGAGAGATATTCGGCTTCCTCAGCCCGAATATACTTCTCGCACCTAAGAAGGAGGTCGGCAAAGTTATGCGGGGGCTTTTTAGCAAGGGACGAGCGAAGGTTAGAATTGAGGACGTTGGATTGGAATGCGACGGTTGCAACTGATTGGTCGAGGGAGGCGATGGATCTGACCTCTGTAGTAAACCTCCTCACATAGTACCTCAACTTTTCTCCCCTCTCCTGACGGAGGTGGAGCAACGAGATGCTGATCTTCTCTGTGCATCTGCTACTGATGAAGTGGGTTATGAAGAGGGTTTCAAACTGCTCGAAAGAGAAAATGGAAGACGGGGCGAGGCGGGAGTACCATTCCCGAGCCGAACCCTTAAGAGTGGCAGGGAAGGTTTTGAAAAACAAGGCATCAGAAGCTTGGTGGATAAGTATAAGGGTCTTGAAGCTTTCGATGTGGTCAACGGGGTCCGACTCCCCGGAGTAAGTTTCAAACTGCGGAGGCTTGAAACCCCTTGAGATAGGAGCCTCCATGATGGTCCGGAAGAAGGGAGGTCTGCTGGGGCGGACAGTTCTTCCTCTCGACTCCTCCTCCTCATCTATCCGGCCGATGTGCCTCTCCATCTCATGGAGACAGCGGTAGAGAGCATCGTCCCTCTGGTGATAGTCAAACGAGCCTCTGGACTCGTCTTCATAGGAAGGGGAGCGGGGACTACGGCGATGGTAGTCCTGGGAACGGCGAGGACTGGGATTATGTTGGTGGTGACTAGGAGCTGGAGGAGGAGTTAAGGACCGATGGCGAGGACTTGGGACCTGTGGGGGTGTAGGAACCCTTTGGGCAGCATTGTTGTTGAGCCGGAGGTTAAGAGCTTGCAACACCGTTGCTTGAAATTGCTGGAACTCGGCACGAGTGATGGGTGCCTCATCATTTCTCGGATGTTGCCGACCGGTAGGGGAATGGGGTATTCTCCTGTGATGCTTGGGGGACTCTCTCCGTCCCCTTCGGGTAGGGGACCTTCTGTAGTCTCGGCAGTGAGGAGATCGCTCATCCGGACGTTGTTGGCGGGAGGTTCCCTCTCGAGCCCGCTTCTCATCCAGACGGCGGCGAAGATCCTCATCCTTCTGCCGATTGAGGATGGTGTCGCGAAGGTCGGAAGCTCTGGGATTTTGCAAGGCCATAGAATCCGAAGAGGCATTATGGATGGAGACGTGGTCCTGATGGAGAAGTTGTTTCTGCGGGTCGACTCGGGAGCCCCCCGCATAGGCATTCTGGGGACCGGATTGACCACGAGGGGGTTGATGATTCTGAAGAGGAGGCTGGTCCTCGGCTTGAGGCGGAAGTTGCCTCTGCTGCTGAGCGGGTTGGATGGGAACTTCGTGTTGCTGATCGGGGTTGGGTCCACGGTTGGACCCCATGGATCTTACCTTTCTAGGCGGCATGGCTGGAGAAGATCTGACCAACGGGAAGAGGAGAGGCTGCTATTCATTTTTTCCCACAGACGGCGCCAATCTGTTACCGCTGAATCTGGTGTGGGGGCACACAGATAGTATTTGTGGATTCTTGGAAAACTTTGAATAGCAAACCTGTTGCCTATTCCGCCGGAGTTTGACCGTTGACTCCGCCGTTCACCTGCAAAAAGTGCGAGACACCGAGGTTGATCCCGGTGATGCACCCTCCGACGCTCAAGTCAGTAACCAGAAGTGATTATGAAAGAGCGTAAAATTGGCCAAAGATTGATTACCTCTTAATAGTGGTGGATGGGGGGTATTTATAGTCGCCTTCGGGGTCAGATTAGGAATGTAATCCCTGTGATCTGTTAAGAAATAAAATCCTCGTAATTAGATAAGGAATGTGATCCCTGATTCCCGGTGAGAGGATAGACACGAATCAGGGCCGTTGATTTGGTTGAACCAGAGACCCTAATTCTATCCTGCTGAACTGGGTTCGTTCCGGGTTGGAACCCGTACCCAGTTGAGGTGGATCCGTTCGCGGGTTATTGGATCTTTGGAGAGGAGATCCAGTACTCGTCTCAGACCCGGTTGTAAGTGAAATTACCGTCTTACCCCTGGGCTTCAAGATTCGTGCCCGATTTGGACGGTTCCGATTTAACCCCGTTTTTAGCCATATCATCTAGTTTCGGAATCTTGTATGCTCGATTCAGTTTTTCCATTTTAAGGAATAAATAGTAAATTCCAAAATCTAGAGGGTTTATTCTGAATAATTACTACTAGCGTAATTTCAGTAAAAGGAGTTTTTTTTCTTCTGTAAAACTGCCTAATAAACATTAAACAGAAAATTAAATCAAATAAAACAACACAGATCGTAAAGTTTAGATTGGACCAGTCTTGATGAGAATCAAGGGAAAGTGGAGGGTTGGATCTGAATTGGAAGTACACTGATGTAAAACCAACCCTAAAATAGAGAATTTTCCAAGAATTTTAATGGGTTAATTTTACCAACATGAAAGTTCTGATCTAAGTTAGAAATTTAAAACAGTTAGCGGGTTTGATGGATTTTCAAGAACTGAATCATGCTAACAATTCCAATTAATAATTCAACCTCAATCAATAATTAAATTCCTATATGTTAGCAAGTAATAAATCCAATATCGATTTGTACTCTAATCTAGCATGTGGATCACTCAACCTCAATTATTTTGTGGTCGACGGATAAATCAGATAATAAACTAGATGATAAGGCAGTAAAGCACAAATACTTAATAATGAAAAGATATTACCGAATATGGAGAAAACCAACGCAGATCTCGGAGTTGGGCAGCAACTCAGGTCACGGCAATTCCGCAAGCAAAATCAGCAACTCAGCAAGCAAAATCAGCAACTCAGCAAGCGAAGTCAGCAACGAAGCCCAGGGGTGGCTGGACTGGTCGCCGGCTGTTGACGGCGAACGGGCGACGGCGTCGACGGCGAGGGGCGAGGGGGTGGTCGTCGACAGGATGGCGAGGAGCTGGCGCTGGTGGTTTTGGGGCTTAGGGTTTGTAAGTGAGATGGTGTGGGGATTAGGGGGGGGGGTCGTCGGAGTGAAGGAGAGGCAGAGGGGGTCGATGATGGGGAGCAGCGATGGCGACGAAGGTGGGGTGCGGGGTCGAAGGGAGAGAGGCAGCGGGTTTTGGGTAGGAGAGAGGGAGATGACGATGGGGTGGAGGCCGTGTGGGGGTGAGGGAGCAGTCGACGGGATTGAAGTGGGGATGGGTTCTGTGGATTTGGATTTGGTACGGGAGGGGAGGAGAAGAGATGGTGAAGGTGGCGGCGGGTATATGGTAGGGATTAGGGTTTGGTGATTTGGGATATTAGGGTTTAGTATTTGGAATTTTTTTATTGGGGATAAACTTTAGAACTAATCACTAGTTCTAAAACTAGATTAGGATTTATCACAAACCCTAATTTGTCTCTCAGTTGTATCACACAAAGGAGAAAAAAAAAAATGAAGAGCAAACTCAACACAGGTTTTTTTTATCAATAATGGCATGCCTTTCTCATTCATCTCAGGGCCTTTAAATAGGCTCAATTACATCTTGAAACACATCACCAAAATATTCTCAGAATCTAAAAATTACAAAAAAAAGATTACATAAAAATGGAAATAAAATAAAAGTCCTAAACTGAATAAAACAGCTGATGAAGACGATGCCTGCGCTGATAGAAACGCCCAAATCTTCTAGAACCGATGTCCTCATCATTCTCCCCGGGTGGGAGAAGGCTCGACCCAGTCGAGTCAAAACCAGTCCTCCTGTCATAGTGCTCCAAGAGGTCTGGATCCAAGCGCTGGAGCTCTCCGCGATCTATCCAAGTGTTCTCCGACTCCGGCTTGTTTTTCCAACTTACCAAATATCTATGAATACCACCATCTCTAGTAGAGATTATCTGATCATCTAAAATATTATCTAACTCTTCTGTCGATGGGTAAGTAGTATCTGGTAGTGGAGGTAATGGGGGAATCTCACCAGTAGGCTGCAGGGTAGGCTCATCTATAAGAGGATTTCTAGGGTTAAATTCTGGGCCTTCATAGGGTACTAAATCCTCAATATTGAAAGTTTTACTGATGCCAAAGCCTTCGGGGAGGTCAACAATATAGGCATTATCATTGATTTTATGAAGAATTTTAAATGGACCTGCAGCACGTGCGTTCAATTTCTTAACGGATCCCGCTGGGAACCGTTCCGGACGAATCCGAACCATCACTTCGTCACCCACATTAAAAGTTTTAAATTTCCTTCTAATATCAGCTCTTAACTTGTAGTTAAAATTATTTTCATTAATTTTCTTGGAAATTTCTCTATGCAAGTCATGAATGCGGGATGCAAATGCTGATGCAGACTCAGAGACTCGGTGATGTTCTAACATGGGGGCAAGATCTATAGGCTGCCTAGGACGATAACCGTGTACAACTTCGTGTGGACTCATGCCAGTGGTTCTATTCCTAGATGTGTTATATGCAAATTCAGCCACCGTTAATTTCAAATCCCATGTTCCCAAGTTCTCTCCCACAAGAGTACGTAAGAGATTGCCAAGACTCCGATTGACAACCTCAGTCTGTCCATCTGTCTGTGGGTGGAACGCTGACGAAAACTTTAATTTTGTACCTAACTTGTGCCATAGGGTCTTCCAAAAATAACTCGTGAATTTCACATCCCTATCAGACACAATGGTTTTTGGCAACCCATGTAGCTTCACAATATTATCAAAGAAGATCTGAGCCACACGGGATGCATCAAAAGTTTTCGAGCACGGGAGGAAGTGGGCCATTTTAGAAAAACGGTCCACGACGACAAGAATGGAATCGTGTTTCTTTTGTGTCTTCGGTAAGCCTAACACGAAATCCATACTCACGTCTTCCCAAGGGCGGCTGGGAACAGGTAGGGGAGTGTACAGGCCTGTGTTCTGTTTTTGTTGCTTGGCAAGTTGACAGGTGTGACATCTGTTAACAAGTCTCACAACATCTCTCCTTAGCTTCGGCCAGTAAAACCTATGTTCCACAGCATCAATGGTCTTGCTATGCCCAAAATGTCCAGCAAGGCCACCAGCGTGCAATTCCCAAACAAGATACTCTCGTAAGGATGTACTAGGAATGCACAGTTTGGAGCGATAGAAGAGATAATCATCTTTCAAGAAATAATCATCTATCACTCGAGTTATGCCTTCCTTCAAAGAGGTGTAGATCTCGTGAAAATCTGGGCAGGAGGCATACTCATCTCTCAATCTCTCAAAACCAATAATTTCGGTGCGCAGAGCAGACAAGATCATGTAACAACGACTTAGCGCATCCGCGGCCTTATTATCAATCCCTTTCGTATGCCTAATGGTATATGAATATTCCTGTAGGAACTCTACCCATCTAGCATGTCTCGGATTCAACTTTTGTTGAGAATTAAGGAATCTTAAGGCCTCATGGTCTGAGAAGATAACGAATTCTTGCGGTAGGAGATAATGTCGCCAATAGCGAAGTGACTGAATGACCGCATAGAACTCCTTGTCATAGGTGGAGTATTTTTGTCTTGCTTCGTTCAGCTTTTCACTGAAATAAGCAACTGGATGACTCTCTTGACTGAGGACTCCACCTATACCAATACCAGAAGCATCACATGTTACTTCGAAGACTTTAGTGAAATCAGGCAACCTCATGACAGGTGTCTGAGTCATTCTCTTCTTGATCTCTTCGAAGGCCTTCGTGGCTTCTTTCGACCAGACAAACTCACCTTTCTTCAAACAGTCGGTTATCGGAGCCATGATCGTGCTAAATCCTCGCACGAACCGACGATAAAAGGTGGCAAGGCCGTGAAAACTCCGCACATCACGAATATTGCGGGGCTCAGGCCACTCTGTAATAGCTCGTATCTTTTCTGGGTCAGCAGATACTCCTCTGGCAGACACAATAAATCCCAGAAAGATAGTCTGATCGGAGAGGAAGGTACATTTGGTAGGATTAGCATAAAGCTGTTCCTTCCTCAAAACACCGCAGACCTGTCTCAAATGGTCAAGATGTTGCCCAACGGATCGGCTGTAAATGAGAATATCATCAAAGTACACCACAAGGAACTTGCCCATAAAGGGACGGAGTACTTGCGTCATGATTCTCATAAACGTGCTCGGGGCATTTGTCATTCCAAATGGCATGACCATCCACTCGTACAGGCCATCCTTCGTCTTGAAAGCGGTCTTCCATTCATCACCAGGACGAACACGTATTTGGTGGTAGCCACTTTTAAGATCAATTTTGGAAAAGATTGTGGCACCAGACATCATGTTCAACATGTCATCCAAACGAGGAATGGGAAAACGGTATTTCACCGTGATCTTGTTTATGGCACGGCTGTCCACACACATACGCCAAGTTCCATCTTTCTTTGGCGTCAATAGGGCAGGGACAGCGCAAGGACTTAAACTTTCTCTGATGAAGCCCTTTGCCAATAACTCATCAACTTGCCGTTTCAACTCAGCATGCTCTGTCGGATTCATCCGATAATGTGGCAAGTTGGGAAGACTCGCTCCCGGAACCAGATCAATAGCGTGTTGGATGTCACGCAATGGGGGCAACTGGTTGGGGAGGTCAGCAGGAAACACATCTGCAAATTCCTGAAGGACAGGAGTAACTTGGGGCGGGATGAGTGACTTAGGATCTTTAGGGACTTCTCTCGTTGTGAGTAAAAGAATGGTAGCCCCCTTTTCAATTTCATTTGTAAGTTCCTTTTCACCCATATACGTTACCTCTTTGCCCTTTCTCGAGGGAGCCGGTGTTGTTTCAGCTGGACTAGTTCGTGGCCTCACGGGAATGAGCTTTATTTTTAGTCCATCGTGCTGGAACACACATTGGTTGGATCGACCATATATAGTCACATCGTGATCGTATAACCAAGGTCTCCCTAAAATGACTTGACCCACATCCATTTTAAGCACATCACACCAAATTTCCTCTTTGTAAGCTTTGAAGTCCACAGGGACTAAGCATCGATGTGTTACTTGGAGTGCTGTTGCATCAATCCAAGATACTTTGTATGGGCGTGGATGGGGTTCAGCCTTAAGTCCGGTCTTTGCTAAGACCGCAGAAGAGACAGCGTTGACGCAGCTCCCACTGTCAACAATCACCTTGCAGTTTTTGCCACCTATAGTCGTGAAGGTGTGGAATATAGCAGTGCGCTTCCAATCATCTTCCTCTTTTGGTTGGGACAAAGCACATCTAACTACATTCAAGTGAGGTGATTGGATAGACCGAATACAGTGGAGATACTGGTCATCCTCTTCTTCACCGAAGTCATTGCCTTCGATAGGCTCATAAGAAAACTCATTGTCTGAGTCGTCAGCAATGACAGCGGTACCCTCTACTATGTTTATCCTACTAGGACTGGGACAGTTGCTAGCAACATGACCATAGCCCTTACACTTATAGCACTTAGTGAGAGGGTCAATCTTACTGTAATCTTTTCCAGTGTTCTTACCCTTATGTTCATCTCTATGTGAATTAAAGTTTGAATTAGGTTTGTTGGGGTAAGATTTGTTGGGGTGCTGAGAGGGAGGCTTAGGTCTAGGTGGGTCAGTAGAGGTCATTCTAGAGGAATGATCTCTCGAGTCGCTGGACCTAGAATGAGAACTAGCTTTAAGTGAATCTATGTCGAGGACTAGAGCGTAGGCTGCCGCTATTGAGTCCACGTTTCTATAGATTAGCTCGTTCCTAAGGTCAGCTTGTAGTCCAGCTCTGAACCTAGAGAGAGTTTGTTCTTCACTCTCTTTACCTAACGCATTGCACCGAATAAGGAAGTCATCGAATTTATCGACATATTCTTGTGTGGATTTACTTCCTTGATACAATAGGTTCCACGAATCTAACAATCGGGTGTGGAACGACAGCGGTACATACCTCTCAGTGAGCTTCTCTTTCATGGCCTCCCAAGTGGCTATGGGTGCCAGGCCTCGGCCTCTGCGGGCATGTTCAAGATTGGTCCAATGCTGTTGAGCTTTACCCGTTAATTTCATAGTTGCAAATTTAACTTTAAGGGCTTCGCTCATGTCGAACCACACAAAATAGTGGTCCATGGCACGGACCCAATCAAGGTAAGCTTGGGGTTCCATGTGGCCTTCAAATTGGGGAACGTCAGCCTTAACGTTCTTTTTATATTGTTCGTCAGGGTCACGTTCTTGACGTCGATCGTCATGAACATTCCCTTGAGGGATCTGACGATGGCCATGAAGCTCAGGGACAATGTTTTGATTTAGCTCCACTTTCTCAAGCCTCTCATTGATATTGGCAAGAGTTGCTTGGATGGCAGCTAGGGTAGTGGAGATATCAGGGTTGTCCATTTCAGGTCTGGGGAGTCTAGGGTTCCTAATTGGGTGATTGGGAAGGGATAGAAAAGGCTCTTCAGGGTCTGTGATGGTGCTGCGAAGACGCATTCACCAAAAGTGGAAGCTAGGGGCCGTGTGTGTCCTTTTTTTTTTTTTTTTTTTTAAAAATGATTCTAGACTAAACTAAAATAAAATAAGAATAAAATAAAAGACCACACGATACTAAATGAATGCAAAAATGATGCCTACGATGCAAGAACTAAGGTTTTAAGAACCTTTGCTCTGATACCAAAATGATGTAAAACCAACCCTAAAATAGAGAATTTTCCAAGAATTTTAATGGGTTAATTTTACCAACATGAAAGTTCTGATCTAAGTTAGAAATTTAAAACAGTTAGCGGGTTTGATGGATTTTCAAGAACTGAATCATGCTAACAATTCCAATTAATAATTCAACCTCAATCAATAATTAAATTCCTATATGTTAGCAAGTAATAAATCCAATATCGATTTGTACTCTAATCTAGCATGTGGATCACTCAACCTCAATTATTTTGTGGTCGACAGATAAATCAGATAATAAACTAGATGATAAGGCAGTAAAGCACAAATACTTAATAATGAAAAGATATTACCGAATATGGAGAAAACCAACGCAGATCTCGGAGTTGGGCAGCAACTCAGGTCACGGCAATTCCGCAAGCAAAATCAGCAACTCAGCAAGCAAAATCAGCAACTCAGCAAGCGAAGTCAGCAACGAAGCCCAGGGGTGGCTGGACTGGTCGCCGGCTGTTGACGGCGAACGGGCGACGGCGTCGACGGCGAGGGGCGAGGGGGTGGTCGTCGACAGGATGGCGAGGAGCTGGCGCTGGTGGTTTTGGGGCTTAGGGTTTGTAAGTGAGATGGTGTGGGGATTAGGGGGGGGTCGTCGGAGTGAAGGAGAGGCAGAGGGGGTCGATGATGGGGAGCAGCGATGGCGACGAAGGTGGGGTGCGGGGTCGAAGGGAGAGAGGCAGCGGGTTTTGGGTAGGAGAGAGGGAGATGACGATGGGGTGGAGGCCGTGTGGGGGTGAGGGAGCAGTCGACGGGATTGAAGTGGGGATGGGTTCTGTGGATTTGGATTTGGTACGGGAGGGGAGGAGAAGAGATGGTGAAGGTGGCGGCGGGTATATGGTAGGGATTAGGGTTTGGTGATTTGGGATATTAGGGTTTAGTATTTGGAATTTTTTTATTGGGGATAAACTTTAGAACTAATCACTAGTTCTAAAACTAGATTAGGATTTATCACAAACCCTAATTTGTCTCTCAGTTGTATCACACAAAGGAGAAAAAAAAAATGAAGAGCAAACTCAACACAGGTTTTTTTTATCAATAATAGCATGCCTTTCTCATTCATCTCAGGGCCTTTAAATAGGCTCAATTACATCTTGAAACACATCACCAAAATATTCTCAGAATCTAAAAATTACAAAAAAAAGATTACATAAAAATGGAAATAAAATAAAAATCCTAAACTGAATAAAACAGCTGATGAAGACGATGCCTGCGCTGATAGAAACGCCCAAATCTTCTAGAACCGATGTCCTCATCATACACTGCAGTAGATCCAGTTATCCCCAAACACGGAACATAACACAATACCCAATTGATTGTCTCCACAAGTCAGATCTAGATCTGATTCCTTTTGGCTGAACTTGGATCTGCTCCAACCACCCAAACACCAAATAGCAAGTCAAGACCCAAATAAGAGAAGAAACGGATACTGCAGCAAATCCTGTGTTCGGCTCAAACACGAAACAGCAACCCCAACGACCAATAGAAGGCTGCCTTAGTCCCGCTTTGGATCTGCGCTCACCCCAGACATGAGACAGCAACTTCGGCTAGTAGATGCTTATCCCAAACACGAAACAATGACTTTGGCCAGTAGAAAAACCCAGATCTTTGTTCAAATCTAATCGATCCACTATCAGATCGAAACACTGTGTTTTGCTCGCGGTGTTCGGGAAAGAGGCGGGGGAGGGGGGTTGCCCTTCGGCGTGCGACAACGCTGACCACACTGGCGATGGTCGGTGACGGCAACAAAAACGACGATGACATCCCGATGAACGGTGATTTCGACGACTATTCTCTCTCAATCTCAAAATTATAATTTTAAATATCTCAAGATAGTTAGAGATTATGAGAGATAATAACAATATAAATTAGGGTTAATATCCTAGACTAAGGTGCTTGAGATATTTACCCTAGGTATCAAGATTGGAATACCTAGACTACTATCACAAGCCATTATTTATAGGATAAATACTAGTGTGGGTACTGGATTCTCAACCTACTTAACCCGCGGTCCGATATCCATACAATTAGTACGTGTTACCCATAGAATAATATTACACATAATAATATTCATATAGTGAGAATATACCTATATATCCAACATTTTCCACCTCAGGAAAAAAAACAAAAACGTACGCATTATTGCGAGCGACACAAACAAATGAGACACTGAATCTGGAAATTTATCCCTACATTTTTCACCACAAAGTGAAGCTCAGGGAACATGTTGCTGACATAGCCACTCTCGGTTGGTAAAAGCTAGTTGATCTGCTTCCATAAAAACCACTAGACTCAACGTGTCACCCAAAACCTACATGGAATCAGCCGTGACCGTGAAGTGGTTTGCATTTCTGAACCACTTATTACTCGAAAATTTTGCCGTACTGCCCCACATTTTGAAAATATTTGGCGCTCTGCCCCACTTCCGAAAACAATTAGCAATCTGCCCTTGTCTAGGACACGTCAGCATAAACTGTTACTGGAAATAACGGCATAGGTTATTTACATGCCGTTATTTTCAATAACGACATCTATTTTATATTTTTTTTCCATGCCGTTATTTGGAATAACGACATCAGTATATTTCTCTTACAAGTGTGAATCTTCCAACTTAAAAAATTTCTAAGTGTAAAAAAAACTTATAAATAATGTCGTTATCTTGAATAGCAGCATTCCAATAACGACATCAGTTATATATAAATGAACTCATGCCGTTGTTTGGAAATAGAGAGAATGAATAATAAGTTAATTTTTTGTAACACCTCGGATTTTAAAATACCGAAAATATTCGTTTTTATATTTTGTAAGGGTGAGAATTATTTTTAAGTGATATCTTATTTTATTTATTTTCAATATTGATATTGGTATGAATATTTGTGGTAGATTGGTCTTATTGTTATATTAGAGTTAAGAGTTGAGATTTTATGTGAGGAAATATAGTTTATTTTATTTTATAATTTTGGGGAAATATTATAAGATAATTTAATGTATTTGTCTTGTTCGTATTATTATTATAGAAAAGTTGGAGTTTAGTTGTAATATTTTGGATTTGGAGGGCTTAAATGAAAATATGCCTTATTATTATTATTATTATTATTATTATTATTATTATTATTATTATTATCTTTTTTACAACCCCCCTCCTTTTCTTCTTCTTTCTCTCTTCCTTCTTTCTTTCCGAATCCAGATCGAAACTGAAGCAACCCCCAACCCAATTTCGGCCTTCTCTCTCTCCTCCAATCCACTTCGATTCTCCACCAAATCCGAATTAAATTGAGGGGTATGCTAATTGAGGGGTTCTCTACATCGTGGGAGTGTTGGATTTTCGAAAGTATTTCGAAAAGGTATACCCTATTTTATTTATTCGTATAAAATTAAGTGTGGTTAGTTTTATTGAGTAGGATTATTGTGGTAGAGAGATTTAGAGATGTTGGAAGTGGTAGATTTGAGGAATTAGTGGATTGTTAGAGAAATTGCGAGTTGTTAATAAAATAGGGTTTTGGGTTTGTAAAATAGAGATATATATATATATAAGAATTATCTCTGGTATGGTGGTAAAATTTGTAGTGAGTCATTAGAATAAAATGGGGAGTAGTGATTTTGGTATAAACTCGAACTATAGAGTTTATGAAATCGGGTAGAAAACTCGATCAAAATAATTGTAGAAAATGCATGTGAGGGTGTAGAGTATTATGAAAGTATTAATATAAATTTAGGATGATTTTTATAGGCTTCTAGCCCAATTAAATTGGGTGAAATGGATTATAGGTGAAAAGTGCACGCCGGGTGTTCGGTGAAATGCCCGAGCGATATAGAGGTGAGAATTTGATGAATTCGGAGGTGTAGATGAGTCGCCTTATTGGTGTTAACCCTAATTTGAGAAATTAGGAAGAAGAGATTGAAGAAATTAGGAAGTAGGAAATTTTCCTATTAGAAAGCCTTCGATCAATATGTGAGTTTTTGCATCGGGGTTCGAATTTGAAATCCGTCGATGTAGCTCGCCTACATATGTCATTTGTGATGCGTGGGTGAAGACGGATTCAAATTTGGAGGTCCGTAGGTCGAGTTTTGAGCTTTAAACTAATCGGTTCTATAATTTTTCAGTTAGGTGGAAAAAGTTGAACTTCGACTGGCTACCGGGCGGACGTGGGACATCGTTTGCTCGATCCGTCAGGTGAGTATGTTGTATTTATAAATATTTTATATTGTGGCCGAATTTCGTGGCTTTGTGATGTATTTTGTAGAAGTTATAGTAAAAACTGATTTTGAAAGAAAATACGAATTTTTAAGGGTCCGAAACTGAGTTTTTGTAATATTTGAGGAAATTAACTATTTTAACTATACAAAACCTATATTATGGGTTAATGTGACGTGTTGAAGTATAAAAATTAAATATATTAAATCGTTTATGCATATTTTTACCCCGTGCGTGTTTTGTGCATGTTTTTGGGGTATATAGGCCGATATAGGTAATTGGGTATATGCGGAGCCTTGTGTATGGGCTAGCATGTTATGGATGGATGTTATAAGATGTAATTAGACGAAATTGGTGATTGTGGTCATATTTTAAAAATCCGTGTAATTATAGTGCACGTTTTGTGCATGTTTTGGGGCATATAAGCCCTTATAGGTGATTTTACTTATATGAAACATGATATATGAGCTAGTATGCTATAATTGGATATTATGAGATTTAATTAGAGGAAATAAATGATTTTGGCCCCTTTTCTTGGAAACCCACATGTGTGGTGTATGTTTGTGATATATATATATATCATGATATTGACTTGTGATGTGATAATTGATGAAATTAGTAAGTGGGTATATATTTACAGTCTAATTATGTTCGACATGAATTAATGGGCAATAGTATGATATTACAATGTGATGAATTATCTGTTTTGATACTCTTACGATATGGAATAACCTAATATAGTTCTTTTATTAATATTATAACTTGGTGTATGTTTATATGTGATTTAATAAAGTAGTAAATAGCCTGGTATTCATAATGGGTGATGTTATGGCTAATTAAATAATATGGTGCATTTATGATGTGTAATACTATGACATGATGGTTTCTATGTTAAATGATATGATGTATGTGTATATGTGATACAATGAGATGATAATTAATATCGTGGACGCCGGACATGCATCAAATGGTAAGATAAAAGATAAGATGGTAAGTGTCAATAAAATGTGTTATTATTCTCATGATTAAATTCAAGGTTGTGGCAGCTATTGAGTTAATAGGTGAAGTGCTTGTGTGATAAAGTAAAATAGAAAGATGCATTGATTAATGTTAATAACAGATGGTTTTGTTGACCAGTACCTACAGCAATGCTGGGGGTTTGGGCTAGGCCTCCTAATACCCAAGGACCGGCTTGGGGTGCGGTGTTTTTCCCTCATGGCTTCGGCTGGGAGGAAGTACCCAGTTTATCTGGGGTGCGGTGTTTTATCGCCCAAGCTATTGGCTTGAGGCCCGGTTTCCCTCGATGACAGCTGTCGTGAGGAAGTACCCAGTTTACCTGGGGTGCGGTATTTTTTCCTCCTGGCTATCGGCTGGGAGGAAGTACCCAGTTTACCTGGGGTGCGATGTTTTTCCCTCGATGACAGACGTCGCGAGGAAGTACCCAGTTTATCTGGGGTGCGGTGTTCCCTCGCTAGTTCGGCTAGGAGGAAGACGTAGCCTCGGATGAGTAAGACTCTGTGTGAGCATCGGTCCGCGTGTTTTACTGGACTGTCGGCTTTCAGTATATTGGGATACTGTGGCTCACTGGTCGACAAACTAATAAAATAAATAAGTGTTAATAATAAATGTGGTAGTAAAGAAAGTGGATAGTGAAATGTGAATTGTGGATGAGAAAGAAAGTAGTTGTGAAGGAAGTAAATGTGAAAGAAAATGAGTTATGAGTTAGTGTATGAAAAGAAGTGATAAATGCCGTACGTGGTTAATTTAAAATGAGAATAATAAAAGAGACATGTGTTATTATGAATAAGTACGTAGTAATTGTATTATGTATGTGATCATTAAAGTAAAATACAGATTGATATGAGTTGTACCTTGGAATTGTGTCAAGAAACTACCTGCCCGCTATTTCTGTGGAAATGGTGGGAACTACCTGCCTTGGCATAATTTGCAGGGTAAGTTGGTATGATAGTGGTAATGATTAATGGAAATGAAGAATTAAATTAAGTGAAGATGATAAGTGATTGTAGTGAATTAATAACCAAGCTATCGGCTTGAGATGTGATGTGATATTACCCAAACTGTGTGTTTGAGGTGCAGTGATTATTACCCAAGCTATCGGCTATGGGATGTGATATGTTGTGGCCCCAATTGTGTTTGGGGATTCAGTGAATATGATGATAAGATATATTGCTTATAAGAATGAGAAATTACTAAAGTGATATAATGAGATGTGAATGAGCTATAAAACATGGTTTTGATGCAATGAGTATAAGTATTCTAATTAATGATGTGTTAATGATGTGCTGAAATATGAGAGCATTGCAATAAGAAATAAGATGTTATATTTGCGTCATAAAACACGAATGAATGTGGCATTATGAGAATATAATGCACGTACTACTGCATCCCATTCTACAGGCACCATGCATACAATCAATTTCGTTTGGACTAAGGTGGTAGATTCTATAGTTCATGTACTGGGTATGATGACGATAACGGTAATAACACTGGACATGTGTAATTTCTTACACGATGCCGATAATGATAATAACACTGGACATGTGTAATTTCTTACACGATGCCGATAACGATAATAACACCGGACATGTGTAATTTCTTACATAATCACTGGCCATCATCCGAGTACAGTCACTATATTGTCAACTACCCCAGTCAACCCTTAATCCCGGCTTGATTAACATTCTTTATTCAATTAACATACAATAATGCAATTAATAATAGACACTAGAAAGATGACAAAACAACCGTAAGATCATGCAATATACTCTATACAATTAAATGCACCAAATATAACATTATATATTCAATTATATATGAGTAAAAGGGATATGAGCAACTTGCTCATTTAGTAAATGAGCAAGTGATTATGTGGCATGCATGTGATACATTGGACAACTAACTCTTTTAAGGATTTTCCAATCACATGCATGCCACATCATCAATTGCTTATTTACTAGATGAGCAATTTGCTCATACCCTTTTTTCCCATTATATATTATTAAACATAGGAACCCAATTCTGGACAGCAGGAAAAATTAGAATTTCCGTTGCTACAGGATAGCAAATGTGGATCCGTCAGAAGGTATAGAAACTAGACTCCTGCCCGGTTCCAACGCATATAATTAAGGTACATAAAAGTTGTGGTAACATGTGTCAAAACAGCAAACTATACAGGATTTGTGTTCAGCCAGAATTTGTAAAATTGTGTTTATACATATGGAACAGGACTGAAACAACATTAATTAATTCTAAAAAAATTAGGAAACGTTCTCTAATGTGTCTAGTATCAGCAAGAAAAATTTTGAGTCATTATCTTACAGGTAACATGGTTAAATTAATTGTGAACCAAAATGTGGCAGCAATTTTTAGGATCTGGAATTGTACTAAACAGCAGTAGTAAAACTGCGATATCTCTCAAACCGTAACTCGGAATTTGAAAATTCTGGATGTTATTGGCAACTAGACACTTGGGGCTACATTCATATTCAGAAAGGTATTGATTTTAAGGGCATTATCTAGGTTGAAACAGCACGACAATATTCAGGTTAGCAGTAAATTTAGGGTCTCAATATAATTTTTCATGCATAAAAATAATCAGGATGTTATGAATGGTGAGTTAGAGGTTAACAATCATAAATCACAACAAGTTATCCCTATGTGAACATAATATTATGATATATAATGTCCATAACCCTACTAATTACAATCATCTAATTTATCATTATCAATCACATGAACAATCAACCCTAATATACAATCTACAACAGTTGTGTATAATGTCATGAGATGAAATGCAACAATAGTTCCCTATTCTTACATTCAATAACTAACTACATGAATGCATGTAAGATCTCTATACATTAGAGGCAAAAAGATGGCATGGAGTCAAGACTACTACTTGGATTCGCTCGTGTAAATCCGTAGTATCCCAACGATAGAAAACAATAACAACATACGATATTCAATATGGATCTACTTGAAGGATTCAATAAATAATCTCGAATATGATACAATACAATTCGAAAGTAAGATGACTTGCCTTTAGATGATGTTAGATCCGATATATTGAGAATAACGGAATCGGAATCCCAGCGACACGCCGACGAGCAAACGATCACGATCGGGCACGGATCTCGTTGATCAAGATGGTGATCAAGATGAAGATCAAGCGAATCCATTGGCCGAGATTGAACATAAAATATATAAGAATTAGAAGAGTACTAAAAGAGTAAATATACCATGATTGACAATTTGGTGAATGAGAACAAAAAGTGGGTCAAATATTTAACTTACCAAGTAGGAGACAAACGAGACGATCGAGACGATCAAGGGCCGAGATCAAATGTGATCGGTCGATCAGAAGGTTGAGATTGAAGATCAAGATCAAGGTCAAGATCAAGGCCAAGATCAAGATCAAGATGACGATCACGATCGTGATGATCAAAAGAGATCCGACGGTCGAGATCAAGATCTTGATGATGATGATGGTGATGATGATGATCGATGCAAATCCAACGGCCAAGACCCACGGATCAAGAAGCGATCGGCGGCTTAGATTGATCAGATCGGAATGGAGATGATATTGGCTCGGATCTTGATCAGATGGGACGACCCACATTCACTTGATCAATATTCTTGATCAAAACAGCAAACGGCAAGCAGGCACTGGCTTGGCTTCGACGGCGGGGACTGATCGGGACAGGGGGTCGCGGCACTGTGGTGGAAGGCAACGGCGACTGCGTTTGCAGTGGCTGGCTGGAGACAAGGTGGAGGACGACAGCAGAGGGCTGTTGTTGCTGCTGGACGGTGCAACAGCGACGGAAGGTCGCTGCAGGGGCGATGGTGCTAGTTGTTGCATCGCGGAGGCGCTGCTGAGGTCACGACGGCGGAGTGACGGGGAGATAAGGCGATGCTCGGCGTTGCGACGCTGGCTGCGTCATCGAGAGGAGCACAGGCTGGCACTGTAGTCGGTAGGGTGAGGGCGCGACCCAGGCTGACGGGAGGAGAAAGACAGGGGGGTTGCTATCGAGGTGGAGGTCGCTGGTGACTATTGGCGCTGCAGTAGGGTTGTCGCGAGCAGGCGGGGGCACAGGGCGGCTATAGCGGGATGGTGGAAGGATGGGGGAACGGGGTGAGGGAGAGGAGAGTCGGGAGATGGGTCACAGGAGTTGGAGGCGGGATGAAGAAGGTGAAAAGGCGGCTGGGGTGTAACAGTGAATAGGGGTAGGGTTATAGGTTAAGGTATATATATATAGGGTTAATGGGTTATTGGGTAAGAAATCCAATAAGAGATAGGCTTATAGGGTATTGGGTTTTTTGGTTTAAATCCATTAGGGAGATAGAATAACCAATAAAAATATAATTTATAATAAAATGTAATTTGCATTACAATATAAAATTTATTTGGAATAACTACAAATACAATTAGTACATAGAAATGGATTTTTAATAAACAGTCAAAATAAATAATAATAGCAATAACAAAAATTATTACAAACATAATAATGATAATAACAGTAATAATAATAGTACTAATAACAATAATAAAATAATAAGAAATATGATAAAATAATAATACTAATAATACTAAAATTTTTAATTAATTATAAAATTAATCGAAATACAGAAAATATTTAGAAAAATATTTATTTATGGGAACGGGGGTTACAAATATAATTTCATGATAATTTATATTTTGAAACTAGATATGTTAGGAAATCTTCCAGATTTTTCTCAGATTTAATTATGATGATTTTAAACTATTTTCATGCCTATAAACAAGATTTTGCATTTGCTGGCTGAACATAACTTCTGTATTAAACGTTGTTTTCAACTCTATTTCTGTGGCTGATGTATGACTTATATATATGTGCTAGAATCGGCAGAGAGTCTAATTTCTGTATTTCCTGACGGATTTAGATTTGCTATTCTGTAGCAACATGAATATCAGATTTGGTACAGTAGTGTCTTGTTGTTCAGAATTGGAAGTTCGTTGTTTTGACTATTATAAGTTGTTTTTGTAACCCTCGTTCCCGTAAATATATAATTTCTGAATTTCGAATTATTCATGAATTTAGTTGTGCTTCTCTATTTAAAATATTTCTGATCGGAAATTATGTTTATTTTGAATAAGAGTATATTTTACCTTACTTTCTATTTTGTAATTGATCGACTATTTTTATTTTAGCCAAACTAAAAATATTCAGAAATTCTTTAATAATTTGTTAAACCCAATTCCTTTAACTAACCTTGCTATTATTATTTTATTATTTTTATTGTTATTTCTATTATTTTTAGTAGTGTCATTGTTATCATTTTTATTAATATTGGTTGTTCTTATTATTAGTAATATTATTATTGTTATCATTAACATTAGTGATATTGTTATTACTTCTATTTTCTTGGTCTTTATTATTATTATTAATATTATTTTTAAAGCCCAATTGATCTTGACCTATTTTGTATTATTTAATTATTTAATTTGAAGCTCAAACTCAATTGTTTATTTTAAGCCCAATTTATATTCATTGATTTACATTGCTTATTTAAGTTGTGAAGCCCAAATATAAAGCCCAACTGTTTTTCAACTCAAACATATTAACCCAATTTCTCTTAATTGTGTGTTGACCAGATCTACTCCTAATCAATCCCCAAATTAAATCCCTCCCCATTAACATAGAGTTATAACAATCTTAATCACTTTTAATTCTCCTCAATATCAGCCTATTGATTGTAATCCCGTAACCCCCTCTCCCTAAAATATCTCCTTTAATTCTCCTCCACTAATAGTTATTGATTTCCGCACCCCCCCTCCCTACAATCTTTCCTCACTTTAATACCATATCAGTATTAATTTTTAATATTATAATATCTCACTCTCTCTCTCTCCCCCCGTACTCTCTCTCTCTCTCTCCTTCTCTGATTAAAACCCAAACGAAAAAAAAACCCAAGCCCAACTCCACCTTCCTTCTCCTCCCGCTCTCTCATCTTCCCCGTTTTGAAGACCCACTGAACCCAATGGAAACACCCCGAGCCACCGCCCTTACCTCTTCACCTCACAACCACCTCGCCGCCTCTCCTCTTCAGTCCCGTCATCGCCATCTTCAACCTCCTGCTCACTCCTTCTCTCCGTTTTGTCTTCAACCAAAACAACCAAACCCAACTTCCCCATCTCTCCTTCTCCTCCGCTCAACCTCCCGACCGCTCATCCCCAATCTCCAGTGCACCCCACCATCTCCATCGTCGTCTTCGTCATCCACCGCCTAACCCATCACCGAGCCCCCCTCCTCGTCCAGTCGCCCCTGTTTTCGATGCAAAAACAGAGCATCGTCGCTTCGCTCGCCCTCGCTGCGGTGCAGCTCCCCTGCGCCGTCGCTCGCCATCCGAGCACCGCCGCCGTCAGCCACCTCACCTCTCCGCGAGCATCGTTGCCGTGGTCACGCCGTGCCGTCGCCGCCCGTTCGTGCACTTTCTCTCTTTTTCTCGCTGTTGAAGAAGATGGAGACGGGACCTGATTGGCTGCCATCGCCGTTTGGTGTTTGGGTGTAGCGAATCCTAGTTTGGTGTTCGCTGTTCGTCCCGATCCGGTGTGGGGGAAGATCTCCATTGGTTGGTTTCCGCTGTTCTGTGTTTTGGCACGACGGATTTCCCTTTTTGCTGTCCTGTGATTGGACCTAATCTGCTATGGAGTTTTGCTGAGTTGCTGGTTTGTTTGCTTGGACTTTCTTGCACGTATTTTGCACGTAATTTTTGGAGTTCGCCAGATTATTCTCTTTCGGAATCGTAAAAAAGGCAAGTCATTTCTTATCGAATATTTATTGTATCATATTCGATATTTTTATTGAATTCCATAAGTGGATCCGTATTGAATATCGTAAAATGTTATTGTATCTATCATTGGGATACCACGGATTTACACGAGCGAATCCAAGTGGTAATATCGACTTCGTGCCGCCTTTTTGCCTCTAATGTATAGGGATCTTACATGTACCCATGTAGTTAGTTATTGAATATAAGAATATGAAATTATTATCACATTTCATCTCATGACATTAAAGACAACTATTGTAGATTGTATATTAGGTTTGATTGTTCATGTGATTGCTATCGATAAATTAGTTGATCGTAATTAGTAGAGTTATGGACATTATATATCCTAATACTATGTTCACATAGGATTGGCTCGCTGTGATTTATGATTATTAAACTCCAATTTATCATTCTTAACTTTTTAACCGTTTTATTCAAAATAAACATGTTGACTATTCTATAAATTACGCCAACCTGAACCTTACCTTGCTGTTTTGACTTAGATAATTTCTTTAAAATCAGTCACTTCCTGAATATGAAACGTAGCCCTAATTGTCTAGATGTCAATAGACACCAGAATTTTCGAATTCCGACTTATATCGCCCGAGTTATGACCCTTTTGCTACTACTGCGCTGTAATTACAGATTCATGTACATCCCATGTTAGGCTGATAAATTAAGTGAATTAATGATCAAATATGGCCAAGATAAATTCCAGATTTGTAGATAACATGCTTAGGGTATTAAAAATTATTTTTACTGATTTTTGTAATAATTATTTACTGCCTTTATAACTGAAATTAGTCAACATTGATACCCAGCCAGAAACTAAAATCTGTAAAGAACATTGAATTTCGCCTAGCTATCGTTGTCGGAATGTAGACTTTAAGTATGCGTTGGAACCGGACAGGAGTCTAGTTTCTAGACCACCTGACGGATCCACATTTGCTATCCTGTAGCAACAGAAATTCTGATTTTGGTACAACAACCTACTGCTGTCCAGAATTGGGTTCCTATGTCTAATAATATATAATTATATCTATAATATTATTTTTAGTGTATTTAATTGTATATAGTACATTGCATGATCTTAGAGTTGTTTTGTCACCTTTACTAGTGTCCCTTATTAATCGCATTATTATATGCTAATTGAATAAAGAAAGTAAATCAAGCCGGGGTTAAGGGTTGATTAGGGTAGTTGATGACATAGTGACTGTACTCGGAAGAGGGGCCCGTGTTTCCCTAATTATCGGTCTATCGGTTATCGGTCTATTGGTTATATCGGTCATCGGTTAATTGCAGATTACTGACTTCAGTATCTCGATTGATTCGGTCATCGGTCATTATTGAATATTGTTCCCAAGTACATGAACTATAGAATCTACCACCTTAGTCTAAACGAAATTGATTGTATGCATCGAACCTGTGGTACGACAACGGCACACATGGGACACAGTAGTACGTGCATTAGCTCAGATTAAAAAATGAATAATAGACCTAAGGCTCTCATCACATTATCATTGCATATTGTTATCTTATTGAACAGTGTTATCGTTATTATTGCCATTATTGATATTGTTTATCGTTATCGTGATAAATCATAGTTATTGCATATTATACTATTACCTCTTTGTCACTGTTCAACACTATTGATTTCATCGTTTATTGAATTCATTGCTATACCACCATTGTCATTGGTTCTCTGTTTCTCCACTTGCATGTCCATGACTTGCTCTAAGGACTTTCTTCTTCCTCTCTTTAGATGAGCAACTTACAGGTAATCAAGGAGATATACCTGACGGAATAGGAGAGCAGCATTGGTGAAGGAGATGTTTTATTGCGCCGCTAAAATAATGTTGTTTTATTTAATGACTTTAATAAAATTGGACAAATGCTATTTCTTTGTATTGTGGGCTTCGACCCGAATATTGTTCGTTAGATTTCCAGATGTTGAGTTATTTTGATGTTGGTTATTTTTATGCATTAATTTCTAATGTTGTTATTTATGTGATTATTCTTCCATTGCATGCGTGGTTGTTTTATTACTTGTTTATATTGTTGAGTTGGATTATCAACAGCCTATGGATGACGCAAGTCATTCGCTGGGCCGTGTCACGTGCTTGCATTCCGTGTTTTGGGAAGCGGAGCGTGACAGTATTTGTTGTCGTTTGTGTTTCCTATTCACCTTAGACTTGTCCTTTGCTCTTACCGTGTCTTTAGCCCTATTTGTATTTGTTCACATCTGTTTAATAATGAAAAATAATCAAGCTGGGGTTTTTAACGGAAAAGATCTAATAGTGGACAATATAGAAATGCATATTCAGAAGGGAACTCGTGTTCCCCACTGTTTACTGTGGTACCTACTGTTTATCTTTGGATGCATAAGGGCATGATCCATGACACCGTTATTGTTTGTTATTACTGTTACTGTTTGTCTGAATATACTATCCTATAGGAGTTCCACTACGAAATCTTAAAATGAAACTGTTTGATGTAGCAGCCATGTGATAAAATCTGGGACGCATGAAATGCTACATGGATGGTAATGAACATTAGACATAAGAACAATTGTTTCACTGTCACACCTTATTACTATTACTGTTGATTTACTGTTACTGTTGACCACTTACTGTTACTGTTATACTCTTATTGTTATTTCGCTGTTTACTGCCTACTGTAGACTGTTATCTTTGTTGCCTTCTCCATGTTAGTATTTCCTGTTTAGTGTAGTTTTTCCCTTCCATTTTCCTACTTGTACTGCTTGCGGCCAGAAACTTCCATCTAACGGATGTTATGTTTTCCTGTCTTCCTATTTTCCTTGTAATTATCATATGAGCAGGTTTTTTTGATCAATTGCCTACTGGAGTTGGTGAGCAAAAGTTTTGAGCTGCGCACTGAAAAATTTGCTAAAATGTTTTGTTGAACTATTTTATATTCATGAACTGTTTTGAGACTTGTATTTGGGCTTGTAGTCCCATGATTACTGTTTCGTTTCAGATTTCGTATTTGTTGGGATATTTATTATTATTGCAATAAATACTATTGAGTTATAATTGTTTTTGCATGCCTGATTGAGTATGTTGCTATATTTATTATTGTGACGAGTCAAGCAGATCCGTACAACTTATGGATGGTGAAAACTATCCGCTGGGCTTAGTCACGTGCCGTATTCTGTATTCCTTTTGGAAAGCGGGGCGTGACAGGGATAAACCTTATATCTGTCTCGACGCTCGCTATAGCGGCGTTTCCAGAAACGCCGCTATGATCTATCCCGGCGTTTATAAACGCCGGGATAGCCCAAAAAAAACTGTCGGTAAAGCCCGTGCGGTTTGTAGTGCTAGAAGGGAAAGAAATGCCAGCATCAACAATTGCAGCCAGTGGCGGACGCAGAAATTTTAGTCAGGGTGAGCATAAGTAAATAGTACTTTTTAAAAAAATTATTTATTTATCAAAAAATGTAAAAGAAAAACACTGCGTATATATTTTATGTTGAACGAGAGTTGTTACTTTTAGCAATTTGTTAGTTATATTAAACCATCAATTATTAAACTATGGAATATTTAGTGATAAGATCTACTATTTTCTAATATATGGTTGAGTAAATATCTGCATAATATATATAAGTTGAGTTGCATGCCTAATAAGAAAAAGTAAAATAACTCATACTTGTATAATCTGATACTCATTTAATTTGAAATGATAAATATAAAAATATTATTAAGAACATAAATATTGAGATTAAATTCAATTATATATCTAAAATATTATTCAATATGAAAATGTACTTTCTCAAAATTAATTATATATTCCAAGTTTATAAATATACAGTATATTTTATTAATGACATTAATGAAAGTTTATTCACAACCAAGTTAAAAAATAAGTTGTTACTTAAGGTAATTGAACCATGGTTCTCTTATAGTAGAGTTTGAACCATCTAACCACAAAGTCAAAAATAGTGTTCAGAATAATACATATAAATATACAATAATCGTATAGATACCTAAGTCTTCCCAATTTTGCAAAAATTCAGGGTGAGCGGCCGCTCACCTTGAGCCTAACGTGGGTCCGCCCCTGATTGCAGCTACACAATCCTCTTATTAACACTACGAAAATTATCATCCCATATTTTTGGAGTTGGTTACATTAATCTTTTCCCTACATTTAACTCTATCAAAGGGTTCCTTATTACCATGCATGATTCTCTTCTCCTTCATGATCCATCTGAGTCTTTCTATTAGCCATGCAGATCGAGTAGGGATTCCTTGCATAAATTGGGAACTGTTTCCTTCTTAATTCTATATTATAGGGAAACATAAACAAAACTCCTCACTTCAATCAAGTATCTGAACTACGAAGAGCATGCATCAAACATACACGCAACACGCCAACAGTAGTATTACTCTACTAGATCTGAAGATGTGAAAAGAAAGGAGTAAGGAAGTCCTTGCTATCAATCTTCAAGACTCAAGGGATTCATCGACTGCCAGCAAAAGCATAGTTGGGATATGTACTTTACTGGATATATTAGTCCTCTATCAGATTTTGTAGGTCTACTTTAAGAGTGCTTCACCCAGTAAAAAAAAGAAGAAGAAAGAACACATGCATCATACTGTGTTGTCTTAAGAGTGAATAAAATGATGTTCAAGAAAGGTCTAATGCAACATAGATGAAATCATCAGCATCAGAAATAGTATTCCAGTTTGAAATTCAATAAAGATTACATGTTTAGTGTACACCAAATTGAGCATATTATGTTTACGCATACCAGGAACAACAACAGCCTAATTAGATTGCAATCTTTATAAATTTTCTTTATAACTTCTCAGAATATTGCACAAGGATAAAATTATAGAAATCCTAGATTTGATTCTAGGAGAAATACTGGCAATAGCCTGAATGAGTGAGTGCGTGGGCCTGTTTTCTGATCTGTATAATTGGTAATATCTTCAAGTGCATGTATGATGCGTGTGGCCACAAATCCAAGATCTCTGAGTGACTCCATTGTTATCTTTTTTTTTATAATATGGATCCAGCCAACAAATATATATAAATATAAATCAACAGTAAAGTTACACAAATATGTAACATAATTGTTCCCCGACAAAAAGAAAAGAACAACATTAGTGTCAGTTTGGGATGAAGGGTTAAATGCCATAGATGCTCTAATCATTAGACTATAAGTAAGAAGCATGATTTTCACTGCAAGTAGCCAGTTTTACTCTATTTTATCCAAATACGCTGATCCAATATCCAATAGATGCAAGTTTGTTTGATCACCAATACTTTTTAAACTTTGATATGCACTTATACAAGATTAAACTGTGAGACTCTTTTATAAACAACCTAATCAAAGTCTCTGTATTCCAAGATTGAGGTGTATGTGAAACCATCCCTAAGAGGAATACAAACAGATTAAATATGCTGCATATTATACTGGACTCAACTTGGCACAAAAAACAATGTTAAGCAGCAATATTGGAACTAGAGTTTCTCTCTCTAGAAAAGTCTAGAGAGAGAAACTAACCCCCCAAAAAAATCCTAAAAGAAACCCTAGATCTGTGCTTTGTTGGGGGCGGCGGCTAGGCCACGTCGCCGCCGCCCCGACGCGAATTCGCCGTCGTCCCTCCGGTATGGTCGCGCTCCTTCCCATCTCCCATCTCCCTCCCCAACCCCTCTGCTACCTACTCCATCAATGACGATCTAGGCCTTGTCCCAGATGGGGATGTCGAAGATGGTTCCTTCGCGACCCCGCCTACTCCATCGACGACGATCTTGGAACTATCCCAGATGGGGATGTCGAAGATGTCGTGCTCCCCTCCCGTACCTTCCTCATGTCGCATCGAAGTCGGGGACACCGTAGATGGCAAGCTCCTATGGTGGGGAGCTCGCGCCGACGCCGCGTCCACCCTCGAGTCCGGGGGCGAAGACCCAAATCTGATCTCTCGGATCTGGGCGACGGCGAGAGCCCCCCCCGCCTCACGTCGCTCTCCCAGATGGGGACACCGAAGATGGCGAGATCCCATGGTGGGGAGCTCGCGCCGATGCCCTGTCCACGCCCGGGGAAGAAGACCCAGATCTGACCTTCTCGGATCTGAGCGACGGCGAGTGGTGCCCCCCCTTCATCCGTCACGTCGACTCCGACGATGGCTGACGTCAAGCTTCCCTTTTCGACGATGGCTGACTTCGGGTGTCTTCAGCCCCGTTAGCTCAGCGAAAAGGTATACGTTGTGTTTGTATTTGTGTGGGTGGTGTGGGGGCGAAGTATGTTGTATTGCACGATTGTGGGGCTTGGGCACGAAGATGGGGTCCCTCCATGATGTGTGCTCACTTGAGGTCCTGTGTTGTGGTTGTTTGGGTTTCTGTTTCAGAGCAAGAGTCTGTGAGAGAGATGAGTTAACCTCTCTTTGTGTGTCTGTGTGGTGAGAAATTGCCTGAGAGAGCAAGAGCGTGAGAGATGTGAAGGTATCCTCTCCATGTCTCTCTCTTGGAGCGTGGTTTTTGTGTGGGGAGAGCGAGATAGTTGTTTGGTGAGAAATTTCCTGAGAAAGCACAAATGTGAGAGAGGTGAAGGTATCATCTTCACGGCTCTCTCTTTGGTAGCGGCTGTGGGAGTTGTTGGCGCGTTTGTAGGATGAGTGGAGGAAATTGTGGGAGGGTGTGGTGGATGTGTGTTGTTTTTGGGTTTGGCGGGTGTCAAAATTCCGCCAGTAGGAGAAAGAAGATTTCATTTGCTACAGCACGGCTACGGGGCTTGGGCCCGTAGAAGGGATCCCTCTATCGCACGACTGCGGCACGAGACCGTAAGGCAGGGATCGGCGGGTGATAAAATCCTGCTAGACTAGTTTCAGGTGGGTGTGCATGTGCCGTGTGGGTAGTATACGAAGCTAAACTGACGTACATACAATTTTGCTGGACCGAGCTTGTTTGTCGGCCCACTCTCCAGGGTTGTTGGAGGGATTTGTTGTTTGTACAGGTTATGTTGCTTCATGTATGTTCTATTTTCTGTCTGTAGGTTATAACTTGGCCCAGTACTCTGGGTTTGTTTCTTTAATTTCTTATTAATGAAAAAGGATGGCCATATTCCACTTTTTCCTTCAAAAAAAAACTTGGCACAAAAATATTGTGAAGGGTTGTCTCTGAGTATTACTGATACTGTAACAGATCTGTGTTTTAATATGGTTAAAAATCTTTCAATACTACTACATTGACAGTAGTAAAACAAATTTTTGCTGGTTTGAGCTTTTTAGATTTGTCTTAACTGTTCAAACCTCAGTCGGTGCTTTTTGTAGTCTTTGGTGAACTTGCAATATATAACCTACAAGACATCAAGCACTATTTGCGATTAAGATGTAAGAACATTCCTTGGCGTGCCACCATACTGCATCATTACATATTGCTTAGACAAGGTTCTCATCAATGTTTGGTACATTCATTATGTCATTTTATCAAAGAGTTCATGTGCTAAATAAATGCCACACAATTTCTGATAACTATATCTAAAAAACAAGCGGCTAACCATCTAGGCAAGATGTCCCCAAAAGATACTCTAATCAAAGATAAACCTGGAGCCTGAGGTAGTAGTTATAGTAAAGATACATGCCACAATCACTCTTGTCCAACATTCATATCCTGATCTTGAGCCTGATCCTCCTGTGGGTGTGACTCATCGGTGGAGTTGGTGCTAGTAGCGAACTTATCCTGAATCATTCTTCTAGTGGAAGTACCTGCTTTATTGGACCAAAACAATATATTAGACTTGATACCATTGAAAATATGAGTGTTTTGAATTTGCTTGTGTATGAATATGTAGTGATTCCAAGCATTCCAGATACCCCAGCATGTTGCCGCAATGACTATATCCTAGAGTTCACAGTCATCCACACACACATGGGCCCGCCTCCACTCTCCCCAAAGATCTTCAATGTTATGTGACATCTGATCCTGCAAAGTGCACACATACAATAGCCGTTCCCAAATTTCTTTTTCCAAAACGCCTACACAAGTAAATGGTCGATAGTCTCATCCTCCTAGTTGCAAGTGACGCATACACTTAGACGTGCTTAGTCGCACCTTAAGCGGCGCTTTCTTTCTCCAAATAGTATTACAATAACCCCCCCTCCCCCCCCCCCCCCCCCCCCCCACACACACACACACATCATTCAGCATGGAGTAAGTGGAGGAAGTAGGGTTTTGAGGAGATGATTGGGTTTCAAGAGGAGGAAGTCGTGGGTGCTAAGGGATTGGATTTGGGATGAAGGTGTTGCAGTTGGGTCAGGGATGAAGGTCGGGAGGTTGAAGGAGAGGGGACTGCGGATTGTTGGCGGTGTTGTTTTCGACGGTGGTGGCGATGGCGCACAGGTTCTCCGGGATTTTGTGGAGTTCGGGGTTGTTGTTGTTGATGATAGGAAGTGTTGTTGCCGAAGTGGTGGTTGGTTGTTGGTAGTCGTTGGAGTTGGTATTGCCGATGTTGGTAGTCGCCGGAGTTGTTCTTGCTGTTGTTGAGAGAATGAGAATTTGTGTAATTAGGATAAGGAATTAGTGAGGGAAAAAGAAATTTAGGGTTAGTGCTCTGATACCATGTTAAGGTTAACAGAGAGATTGAAAAATGTTATTGAATTTTGGATTAATAATAACTGAGTATAATATCTCCTATATATTGGAAGGAACCAAATACTAAAACTAGTACATAATCCGATATATGACTAAATATATATGATAATATATATCTAACAAAAGGAAACTATAGCATTGGAGTTGGTACTTAGATGTTTTGAATCTTGATCAGGATTGAGGATTAATCTTACGAAGAATTGTGTTATCCCACTGGGTGAGCAACTGTCTACTTCAATTATGAACATTAAGGCCTTCCTAGGATGCGACGTAGGGGAGTACCCCTTGAAGTATCTGGGTACACCCATTAGACCTGAAAGCATGCATCCGGAAGATTGGATGCTGTTAGTAGAAAATGTTGAAAAAAGATTAGCAAGTGGAAGGGACATTTCATGTCATTAGGGGGAAGAATTATGCTAATTAACTTAGTCCTTAGCAGCCTTCCGACGTATCTTATGTCCATTTACAAACTGCTGAAATGGGTAAGTGATAGAATTGATAAGAGCAGACGAAGATGTTAGAACCTGAATATAAAATAATAAAATCCCAACAGAACTTGTGAAGGAATCAAAAAAGCAATTGGAGAAAAACAGTAAGTAAAGGATTTGCACAGAATCGAGATTTGAAATCTCTGTCCTTAAAGCAGAATTCGCCCCGTAGTGTGACGGTTACCGGCGAATTGCTTCCCAGGATACAACTGTACCTTCTCTGAAGAATGCAGCACCCTTGCTTCAGAGACAACGAACTGTTGTCTGTGTTGTACTATCAGTTAACACTTGACACTGACACAGAGGAGAAGAAGAAGAATGAAATGTAAAAATTCTATATCTGTATGTAAGACTCTGTCTTGTTTTATAGAGGAAAGTTGGACTGGAGAGTGTTCAGCAGCTGCCATTACTCTGTAACAGCAGAGTAATGGGGACTCTTCAGATTCATAACTGGTGAGCCATTACTCTGCTGTTACAGAGTAATGGACACCAGTTACTGAATCTGAAAAGCCTTTTCAGTTCAGTAGGGGAAGAATTTGTCTGGGCAAAAGAACTAAAATAAAAATTTAAGCCAGACCAGACCAGACCGAGCCGAGCCGAGCCGAACCGAGCCCGAGCCAGGGCCGGGGCCGGGCCGGGCGCACGCGCGCGCGTGTGTGTTTGTCATTTTGGCTAAGTCCTCTCTCCACTACACGTTAGTGGTAACCCCCGGGCTACGCCCTTTAGTCCAGTTTTCTAGTATATATACTAGACAAAATCATTTCTAATTTCCGATATGGGACTATCTATTTTCTCCAAGTTGCCAAGTTAGTACATTTCAAGTACCCAACTTTGGATCAACATTTCTCATTCATACGGAATTCGTTTTTGGCAAGTGAGTATACTACGGAATAGTACTCGTCGAGAGGATCGCAATCCACTCATTTTTCGGCACCACCGGTGGCCGGAGCCTGCCAGAATCCGGCCCGGAAAATTGCAAAAATTAATTCCAACAATCCCCCACATGAATGGAAATTACCAGACCATGTAATCCAGACACGACAGAAAAACAAAAAATATGACAGAAAGACTCTGAAAGTACAATCGGAAAATCACTGCTTCAGGAATGGTAGTAATTTTTCAACTTTGAACCACCCTTAGTAATTAGCTATCGGATTCACTTGACCAGGTAGTGATCATGATGTCTTGAACTACCTGGGCGTTCATGTGAACCTAGACAATAACTATCACACAGTTTCATCTCCTCACAGAACTAAGTTCTCATGTTGCGTTCATTTTGGCCTTGAACATCCCTGGTTAATCGTGAGTGAACTTGGAGAATGTAGCCTCTATTCATTCCCCTAGAAACGGCCCCATTTCACACTCACAAGGTGATTGCCCATAAAGAGTATCCTGCTATACCCCACTTTTATTTCAAAGCTATGGGAATCATTAAAAGCCAAGCTTATCCTAACTATTTGCAGGCAGCACTTGTTTTATCATCCTAAGAATGGGTATGAGATGTTAATCTCTCAGTGCTTTCGTTGATTCAACAAGATTTAGTTGTCCCTTTGAACCTAGATCTTGGGATCTCCAATTCCTAGGTAGGATTTCCATCAAGTATCCTCTTTCGTCATAGGCTTTAAACCCATTCCTCTTGATGATCTCACAACCTGCTCTCGCGACAGACCTTTAGTAAATGGATCCGCTAGGTTGTCGGCCGATTTTATATATTCTATAGAGATTACTCCATTTGAGAGCAGTTGTCTAATGGTTTTGTGTCGCCTTCTGATATGACGAGACTTACCATTATACATACAACTCAGTGCCCGTGCTATAGCCGATTGGCTGTCACAGTGTACACATAAGACAGGCACTGGTTTTTCCCACATTGGAATATCCTCTAAGAAGTTTCGAAGCCATTCTGCTTCCTCTGCCGCTTTGTCTAAAGCAATAAACTCAGATTCCATGGTGGATCTGGCCAATAGCGTTTGTTTAGAGGATTTCCATGACACAGCTGCACCACCAAGTGTGAAAACATATCCACTTGTGGATTTTGAGTTCCTTGAGTCCGATATCCAGTTGGCATCACTGTAGCCTTCCAGTACTGCTGGATATCTGGTGTAATGCAGCGCATAACTCTGAGTATGTCGCAATTAGTTCAATACTCTAGTTATTCCTTTCCAGTGACTTCGTCCTGGGTTACTCGTGTATCGGCTCAGTACGTTTACCGAATGTGCTAGGTCCGGTCTTGTACAATTTGTTAGGTACATCAGACTACCAATTACACGTGCATATTCCAGTTGTGATATGCTTTCGCCTGTATTTTTGAATAGGTGAAGACTTGGATCGACAGGACTTTTTGCTGTCCCATTGGAATAATTCTTGAATCTTTCAAGTACTTTCTCAGCATAATGAGCTTGAGACAAAGTAATCCCCTCAGATGTCCTGGAAACTTTAATTCCTAGTATGACATCTGCAACTCCCAAGTCTTTCATGTCAAACTTGCCACTAAGCATGCTCTTAGTTTGTTTGATAATGTCGTTATTGCTTCCAATAATGAGCATGTCATCTACGTATAGACAGACCAGAATGTATCCATTTGGAGTATCTTTGATGTAGATACATTTATCACATTTATTTATTTTGAAACCATTTGACATCATAACATTGTCAAATTTTGCATGCCACTGCTTTGGAGCTTGTTTCAGGCCGTACAGTGATTTTACAAGCCTGCACACCTTATTTTCCTGTCCAGGAACTACGTAACCCTCAGGTTGTTTCATGTATATTTCTTCTTCTAAGTCCCCATTTAGAAATACAGTTTTAACATCCATTTTATGTATTTCCAGGTTACGTAGAGCTGCAATAGCTATCAACATTCTTATGGATGTTATTCTTGTAACTGGGAAATATGTATCGAAGAAATCTAGGTCTTCTTTTTGCCTAAATCCTTGTACCACAAGTCTAGCCTTATGCTTCTCTATTGAACCATCTGGTTTCAATTTTTGTTTGAAAATCCATTTGCATCCTAGAGCTTTACATCCAGAAGGCAAGTCGACTAACTCCCATGTATGATTTTGCATAATGGAGTCTATTTCACTTTTGATTGCTTCCTTCCACATAGGAGCATCAGGCATAGACATGGCTTCCTTGAAAGTTCTGGGCTCATTCTCTAACAGAAAGGCCGTCACAAAGTCAAGACCAAATAATTTTGATGTTCTAGCCCGTTTACTTCGTCTAGGCTCATCAGTATCATGTTCTGGTTCATCAACTGAATTGCTTGCATCCCCTTGTTCACGTGTACGTTTGGGGTACGTAGTATCCTTGTACGGAAACACATGTTCAAAGAAGGAAGCATTCCTTGATTCCATTATTGTATTCACATGGATATCCGGTATATCCGATTTGTATACCAAGAACCTATATGCACTACTGTTGTATGCATAGCCTATGAATATGCAATCAATCGTCTTAGGTCCGATGGTGACCTGTTTCGGGTTAGGTACTGCCACTTTTGCTAGACACCCCCACACTTTGAGGTATTTTTACGAAGGTAAATTACCTTTCCACAGTTCATATGGTGTCTTGCCGATTTTCTTGTGAGGTATTTTGTTGAGAATGTAGTTGGCAGTCAGTAATGCTTTCCCCCACATGTTTTGGGGTAAGCCAGAATTCAACAACAAGGCATTCATCATCTCCTTTAGAGTTCGGTTTTTGCGCTCGGCAGTACCGTTTGATTTGGGTGAGTAGGGAGCAGTTGTCTGATGAACTATTCTATGTTCCGAGCAGAACATGTTAAATGGTGCATCATATTCTTCTCCTCTATCACTTCTAACGATTTTAATCATTTTGCCAAGTTAATTCTCAACCTCAAGTTTATATTATTTGAATTTATCCAAAGCCTCATTTTTGCTATGTAATAAATATACATAACAAAATTTTGTGCAATCGTCTATGAAAGTCACAAAGTACTTTTTGCCACCTCTGGTCTGCACATATTTTAAGTCACACAGATCTGTGTGAATAAGACCTAGAGTTTCTGTGTTTCTTTCTACAGAACGTGATGGAGTTTTTGTGAGTTTGGCCTTCATGCAAACTTCACATTTTTCTGAGTTATCTACCTTAAATTTTGGTAGCAAATTCATGTTAACTAATCTACGCATAGAATTTACATTAACATGGCCTAGTCTTTCATGCCAAACAGAGGAAGACTCAACAACATAGGCAATAGGAGTTATTTCATTAACTTTGGGAACAGCAGGAACAATAGTTTTAGAGATGACTGTCATTACATTAAACTTGAACAGTCCATCCTTTACATATCCTTTACCCAAGTATACCCCATTCTTAGACAGTACTAAATTATCAGAAACAAGTACAACTTTAAACCCATTCTTACTTAGCAAAGAACCTGATATCAAGTTCTTTCTAATGTCTGGGACATGCAGCACATTTGTGAGTGTTAGCTCTTTGCCTGAAGTCATTTTCAGCACTATCTTCCCTGTTCCTTCAATTTTGGAGGTGGAAGAGTTTCTCATGAACAGTTGTTCATCTTTGTTGCACTTCTGGTAGGAGGTGAACATTTCCTTGTCCGAGCAGATATGTTTGGTGGCCCCAGTATCGTACCACCATTCACGAGGATTGCTCCCCACAAGATTTACCTCTGAAACAACAGCACAGAGGTCCAGGTCAGAGAGACCAGTGGACAAGTTCTCAGCTATGTGTACATGGGATTTTTCATTTCCTTTTACATGTCCTGATTTTGAATGATTACTGTCCTTACTGCGGCACTCAGAAATTTTGTGCCCTAGCTTACCACACTTGTGGCATTTTCCAGCAAACCTCTTTGCAAGAGGTTTTTTGTTTGAGGCCTGTGGCAAAAACTTCCTCTTCTTGCCATTCTGTTCGTGCTCCACCACATTGGCCTTTTCTATGGACTGATTTCCATAGGACCTGTCAGCCTTGCGATTCTCTTCTTCGATCCGCAACCTGCCAATTAGATCTTCAAGAGACATCTCCTTTCGTTTGTGTTTGAGGTAGTTCTTGAAGTCTTTCCACCCAGGTGGAAGTTTTTCAATGAACGCTGCAACCTGGAATGGTTCGCACAACGTCATATTTTCTGCAGCAATGTCGTGCATTATAACCTGCAGTTCTTGGACTTGACTCACCACAGTTTTGGAGTCAATCATCTTGTAGTCCAGAAATTTGCCGACAATAAATTTCTTGGACCCGGCGTCTTCTGTTTTGTACTTCTTTTCTAGGGACCCCCACAGGAGTTTGGACGTCTTGAAGACACAGTAGACGTTGTACAGAGAGTCTACCAAGCCATTCAGGATGTAGTTCCTGCAGAGGTAGTCGCCCTGAGTCCATGCATCAACTGCAGCAACGGAGTGTGCATCCATTGGCGCCAGCATCGGGGCAGATTCATTGAGGAATCTGTCCAGCTTCAAAGTGGTCAGGTAGAACTGCATCTTCCCCTGCCACTTTTTGAACCCAGTTCCATTGAACTTCTCCGGTTTTTCTCCCACGGTTATGTGCGTAGGCAGAACGACCGAATGTGCTGCAACCGATTGTGCAGTCACATTTTGGGTAACCGGTGTTTAGGTACTGAGAAGCCCAGTAGCAACTTCAGTTGGTGTGTTCTCCATGTTTTTTGTTTTTTCTGAAAATGTTCGAAATAGAGACTATTAGTTGGTTTTTTCCGAACAGCACCTGTAAACAGACTTCACAAAACTGTTAGAATTTGTGAGGAAAAAAATTCTGCTTTAAGATTGTTAGAACCTGAATATAAAATAATAAAATCCCAACAGAACTTGTGAAGGAATCAAAAAAGCAATTGAAGAAAAACAGTAAGTAAAGGATTTGCACAGAGTCGAGATTTGAAATCTCTGTCCTTAAAGCAGAATTCGCCCCGTAGTGTGACGGTTACCGGCGAATTGCTTCCCAGGATACAACTGTACCTTCTCTGAAGAATGCAGCACCCTTGCTTCAGAGACAACGAACTGTTGTCTGTGTTGTACTCTCAGTTAACACTTGACACTAACACAGAGGAGAAGAAGAAGAATAGAAATGTAAAAATTCTATATCTGTATGTAAGACTCTGTCTGGTTTTATAGAGGAAAGTTGGACTGGAGACTGTTCAGCAGCTGCCATTACTCTGTAATAGCAGAGTAATGGGGACTCTTCAGATTCATAACTGGTGAGCCATTACTCTGCTGTTACAGAGTAATGGGCACCAGTTACTGAATCTGAAAAGCCTTTTCAGTTCAGTAGGGGAAGAGTTTGTCTGGGCAAAAGAACTAAAATAAAAATTTAAGCCAGACCAGACTAAGCCAAACCGAACCGGGGCCGGGGCCGGAGCCCGGGCGCGCGCGCGCGCGTGTTTGTCATTTTGGCTAAGTCCTCTCTCCACTACACGTTAGTGGTAACCCCCGGGCCATGCCCTTTAGTCCAGTTTTCTAGTATATATACTAGACAAAATCATTTCCAATTTCCGATATGGGACTATCTATTTTTTCCAAGTTGCCAAGTTAGTACATTTCAAGTACCCAACTTTGGATCAACATTTCTCATTCATACGGAATTCGTTTTTGGCAAGTGAGTATACTACGGAATAGTACTCGTCGAGATGATCGCAATCCACTCATTTTTCAGCACCACCGGTGGCCGGAGCCTGCCGGAATCCGGCCCGGAAAACTGCAAAAATTAATTCCAACATAAGATTCTTATGAAAAGGTGCAAATGAGGAGTAAAGGCTTCCACCTTGTTAACTAGGGCAGAGTGTGCAAGAGGAAGGCATTCATGGGCCTAAGGATTTTAAATTTGAGAGCTGTGAATAAGGACTTGATGAGCACATGGTGGTGGAAAATGCGGAGGAGACGAAACAATTGGTGGTGTAAGTTGTTCAAACTCTATAGGAGAAGAAAAAAAATCAGGTTTGGGGGAAGAAGTGTTTTTTTGGTAAGGCCTCTTGTCTATGGAAAGGGGTGGTGTAAGTGGGGGAAAGTTTCCATGCTAACACATGTTGGAGGTGGTCAACGGGAAGGATATCAGATTTTGGAAGGATAAATGGTGCGGTAACAATACCCTTGAATCTCTGTTTCCGGAAGTCGCTAAAGAAGCCGTAAGTGTTGATTCCTTAGTAGCTAAAATACTTAATACAAGAAGATGGTGAGCGGATTGATGGAGTGGAGGACGTGAGACACTGGAGTTTAGAGTCAAGTAACAATTTTACAGCTACTTCTATGTACAAGTGGCTAAACGACGGAGGAGCAAGAAGCGCAGAGGCCAGTATGATTTGGGGGACAAATGCGCCAATGAAAGTTAAAGCCTTCATTTGGCTAATTGTGAATGAAACGATCCTAACTAAGAGTAACCTGAATAAACGAAACATCTGGTGGATGATAGATGTTCTAGATGCTTAATTGAAATAGAAGACACGAAACACTTACTATTCTCTTTCCCTAGAACGAAATTAGCTTGAGAGGTTGTCTGTCTAGGATTTGGTCTAGTTGAATGCCCGAACTCTACTCTGGATGTTTGGGGTCAGTGGAGAGTGAATGTGATTAGGAAAGAAAACAGAGTAGCATGGGACATATCTGTTTCAGCTACGTTGTGGGGTCTATGGCTAGACCGAAATGAGTTATGCTTTCGCCAGATTAATAATAGATTTTATGTCATGATGCATAAATTTTTTGGGTTCATTAATGCTTGAGCGGGTCATGCGGGAACGAAGAAGAGCCTACGTTTGGAGAAGGAGGAGTAGGCAGTGGATGAAGTGGCATAGGGAAGGGGATTCCGTGGGTGGAGTCACATACCACCAATGTATCTGTTTCTTTTGAGTAGTGATTTGGTAGATGTAATGATTGTAATTGTTATGTAAGATCTTTACAGGGTCTTTGAACTTGTGAACTTGTGATGTATGATGCTATCTGTACTATTTTGTTTCATTAACACTTTATTAATGAAGCGGTGACAAGATCATCTTTATTTATAAAAAAAAATAAAGCAATCTTATTTAGTAATTAACCAATTTTAGCACAAGTATGAATTAAAGACTACGTGTACATACCCTTACCCTACATTTCTTATCCTATATAACTATGTACGTTTATCTACAAGAGAAGAACGTTGGCATTCACATGCTTGGATTGTGGATTGTGACAAACATAAATGGCCACTTCTCTCCCTCTTTTAAAGGGCATTGGGTGGTGAGGCATTGAGGACCATGTGCAAAGTAAGATGATATCTAAGGCCATCAATGTCTGGACCTAGAATAAACCTCAAATTCATTAATGATCCCCATGGACCATCACAGTAAAAATTACTGGTACAAATCCATAGTTTTACTGTTACCCCCTCACAGAAAAGAAGAGATGAAAGTGAAGTACATGTATTGCCCTTCTCTTCTGTTAATCTGCTAAGAGCCTGACTTTTTTTTTTAATTTTTTTTTTTAAGGTTAAAGGTGGAATAACGCCACCTTGTTTCATTAATAAAGAATTAATAAAACAATCCCGGCGTATCGGAAAAGATACAAAAGTACAGTACAGAAAATAAAACATAGCTCCCCAACAAAACCCTGGCGGGTGGGTCTAACCATACATACAAAATACTACCAAAAGTACAGTAGATTGAAGTTTTTGTTGTTGTTGTTGTTGTTGAAGATAATCTAAATGCGCACAAGGAATGTGTCCTAAGGGGACATAATCTATCTAAGACCAATTATATCTATATATTATACTAACAGGAAAGAGAATATCAACATCTCTCTTTTCTCTATTTTAAAATAAAGAAAGGAGAGCAAAAGGAGGAATTCACATTTATTATCACGTGCAGTACACATATTTTTATTAAAAAATAATATAAAAGTCCCAAACCTATAAATCTGGAACTTAATTACTAGAATTGTGCTTTGTTCATTAAGTGTTCGATGAAATGCCTATATAGCACACAATGTGTTTGTGAAAAAATAATTTTGAAAATTTTTGCTTAACTAAATAAATTGTATCTATATATGGTGTATGTATTAATTTCTGAACCCTAATTTACTACCTCATTTTATTTTCAATTTTTAATTTGTGTTTTTGAAATCCTGAAATTTAAATTTGGGGAAGAGTACGGGTTGAAGATGAGGATGACTGTGGTATCGGATCCAAGATTGAGATTTGGTAAAGAGGTATGTGGCGGATAATAGGGTGAGACGAACGGAGAGGTGGAGGAGGATGTTGGAGAAGGGGACATTGCTGCGGTCGAAGACAGCGAAGATGCGAAAGATTAGGGATAAGACATCTGATAGGGTGTGAATTTGGGAGGGGGAGGGGGAAGGGAGGGGAGGGAGGGTTGAGATGAGGCGGGTCAAAGTCTGAATGTTGCCAGTCAGGATGTATACAAAGGCCGGACTGTAAGTATATTTTTTAGGATAAATTTTTCTAAACTATATACTTGAGGAGTTAATTATCTCAATTCTCTTACATTCTTGTAAAGTTTCATATAATTTTATGAGTCTATTAAAATTATTTTAGTCTGTTCAAATTGCACAGGGTAATGCTAGTTTGAAGAATAAGACTCTTAAATAATATCAACTATCAAGAATCCCTCCAAGTCTGTTCCAGTTTAGACACAGATTAAACTAAACAAACAAAGGGTCTAATCGATGTCCCCCATTCACCACGTGATGAGCAAGAAGAAAAATAAATTAACCCAAAAGAATGCAACCAATGATGCTTAGTTTATGCAGTATGAACTTCCCATTAAAATTTTCGATGGGTAGTGGATCTTGTTTGCATTTTTTCTATGTACTTTTGATGCTTGTGCTTCTCTTGTTGTGCCCGGCTGGTGTTTGGCCTGGCCGTCCATTTTGGTGGAATGAATATCATACTACCTGTTGTAAGTAGGGAGATCATTCTAAGGCTTCTTTAATCGCCTTCTTTATTTCTTTAATATCTTTTTAATGAAACACAGGATGCATCTTTACCTCCCTGATTTGACTTTGAAAAAATGGTGGCTATTTGTATTATTGAAAATGATGGATTGTGAATTTCAACTATCTCAATGACTCTTGAAAATAGAATGTACAGTTAAATATCCAGAGTTGTTGACAATGCAACTCATAAACGCTAGACTAGACCCCATCGTTGACATTGGCATAAGAGTTATCTAGCTGAGCACCAAATGGGGGGCTATATGTTAGTCAACCATCTCCTAGTCTAAATATTAAATTCATGCCGTCTAGTGCTTGGGTATTTAGTTCCCCATTTAACCTTGGCAATTTGTAAGCTTAAGTAATGCTAATTAAACTACAGATCTACGTACTACTTCATATCTATTTAAGAAAAATATATTGAGTCAGCAAAGAATTACTCAAGAACTAGCCAAACTAATACAATATATATCAGTAGTAAGTATAAAAACCAGTTCTTTTGTAAAACAGGATGGGAAAAAAAAACAAATAGTAAATGTGCTACTTTTTTTTTTACTAGGCTCTCAAAATTTCACACAATCCTCGACTCAAGGAGGCTTAGCGCATACGTCCTTCTCGAGTCTAGTCATGTGTAAGCAATGCGAAGTAGTAAAATTATTACTACAATTAGCTGATCAAAAGCGAAAAAAAAAAAAAAAAAAAAAACCTTATATTAAAGATATAGGAAGATGAAGATCAATGATAAGTGGTAGGGGAATTTTTAATGAGTCCATGTTTGAGACCAGAGCACACCACCTCTATAAGACTATTACTTTACTTGGGAAAATGAAATTAAAAATTGAAATATAATAGTAGGCGCAGGGAACACATTACCTCTGATCGACCACTTTGGGACTAATGTGATCATGTGCTAAGCAGTACTGATCAAACGTGTAATGACTTATAAGACCCCATCCTTTGGATCATGCCTCCCTCTTTCCTTGTTCTCTCTTCACCACTTCCTTCTCCTTCTATATCTCTCAGATTCCACTCTATATATATATAAGAGAAAGTGACACAAGTAAGCTCATTCATCCATTCATTCATTCAATTGCAAAACAAAAGTATAATATATGGGTTCTTGGAAGAGAACCATCACCTCTCCATTCAGAAAGGCTTGCACCCTCTTCAACTCACCAAGAGACCACAATCACAAAAAGTCACAAGCTGGTTAGTCCCATCTCTTAATGTACATGCATAAACTATTAGATCTTTGTTACTGTTATATTATGTGAATATGTCACAGATATGGCTAATGATTTATAAGCTGAATAATGAAAGAGTTGGAAATTGACATGTATGCAGGAGGGGGTGAGAAAGAATATGGGATGAAGCTACATGGTGAGGTGATGGCATGTTCTTATGAAGATGTTCAAGTGATGTGGTCAATCTTGGACAAATCGAGGGTCCAGGAACAGCCAACAACTACACAATCATAGAAGAGATTCAGTGGTTGCATTCATGGATAAAACTGTGAATGTAGACAGTGAATGAATGATTGCTTGTGTCTGTAAGGAAGTTGGTCACATCACAAGTAATTTGTTTTAGAAGTTTGGTATCTTTTTTAGTTGATTTTAAAGGAATCCCCATGGCTACATCTACATATATATGCTGAGAGCCATGGTGAGATTTAATTAGTACGTGCAAATCTACAAGGAGAAGTTTTGAGTCCGAAGTTTTGTACTCTTAAAAGGACGTACATTAACAAGTGCAGTTGCAACAAATCCTTGATTTCTCCTTCACGTTTTTTTTTTTTTTTTTTTTTTTGAGTAAATATTTTCGAGTAAATGTCGTAAATCTATTACTAATTATGAGAAAAGTGAACCTTTTGGTGGTACATAGATTTGAGAAGTGGAGGGGATTACTCTTAATCATGGAAATCACTTGCTCCCTATCATGATATTATTGAAAATTAGAGAAGCTAGCAAAGAAAGTACATGGTGGGTTTTTATACTCAACTTGTGCTTTTGGTGAGAAACTTAGCGGTAACTAACTTAGTTTTGCTCAATTTTGAGAAGATATAAGCCAAATCATATTTCAAGGATAATGAAATTTACATATCAGCAATAAATCTCTTTGATTTAGAAGTTGAGGGGGAGCATATGCCCCGATTGTTCCAGCGCTTATTCTCTCATTGCATAATAATAATAATAATAATAATAATAACAATCAGTTTGCGATAAGCTGGTATGGCAAATTGAAATGAAAAATACCACATGGTACATATATAAGGTCACACAGCCAATGCCCCGACGCCCACATCTCAACTTCAGTTATAATGATAAAGATTATACTCGATTAACATAGTCACATAACTTACACTTGTACCATCATGCCTACAATCAAACGGCCTATGGTCTGTGTCAAGGGTCTGGGCTCACAGTGTAGTCGCATAGCATGGTGTATTAAACAGAACATGTAATATAATAGTTAATTGCATACATTAATGTCAAGACAAAGCAAGTAGTAACAGTCAATGGGGAATGAATATTACCGAGTAAGTGGTGAGCATGTGGACATTAGGTATATGAATGAATCAGAGCTAACGAAAGCCCAGCTCCCTGACCCATTTCATCAAACACCTTGCATGCACTGTCAACCATTTTGTCCAAAGAGACAGAGAGAGATTGGTCTTTTAGAATGAAGGAGGTTGAGATGGGTGCAAGCTTGCAAATTTTCTATATGGGCTTTTTACATGGGCTTCCAAGTCGGCCCTCTGTACATTTGGGCCTGGCTTCAGCCCATTCTCCAAAAAATAGAGATTTAATGAAATCCCCCCCCCCCCCCCCCCCCCCCCCCCCCCCCCCCCCCCCCCCCCACACACACACACACACACACACCCCACCACCACCAAAATAATCCTGTGTCTGTGCAGCCTGGGCACTCAAAACACTTAAAAACGGTTGATTGCATTTCATCTACCATTAAAACTCTTTTTTTGCACCTGTGTCTGTGCTATCGTACTTGTTGCCTCTTTCTTTTCCTTTTCTTTTTCTTTTACCGGTTAAAAGAATGCGCAAATTACTAATCAGTATTGAGAGCAGGGCTGGTATCGTGTGCTATCGGGTCGGGTCCTCCACTACACGGATCCGGATCCGGATCCGGTACTTCACGGGTCCAAATATTGGATCCGGATCCGGACTTTCAAGAACCGGGTCCGGTAGTAGAGAATAAATATTTGCACTTAAGTGTTTATGCACCCGATACACTACGATTCTAACAATTTTTGCACTTAAGTACATAAATTAATATTATATTTACATATCTATCTTCGACAATTACTTTTATATGTATATTCTTATAACCCTATTATTCAAATTCTATATGTTTGGGGGTATGTTTTAACGGGTCCGGATCCGGGTCGGTTCTATTTTGAGCGGACCCGGATCCGAACCCGGACCAGAAAGTACACCGGGTCTTATTTTAGGACCCGGGCCCGTATAGATGGGTTGGTTCCGGTCCAATACTGGGTCCGGGTTGGATCCGAGTATCGGGTAAATGTGACAATGCTAATTGAGCGTTTAGGTAGGGGATTCGCATTGAGATTTTTTACTCAAGATAATGTAGCAGTATTGCATCACAAAGTGCAGTGCTAAATTAACACCCTGAAGTTCATGAGCATGATCATGACCATGACCAATTTAGTTGTTTTGCTCATGTTGATATCCACGGATTTTAATTATTTTTTAGCTGATATCTTAGGTAGAACTTGTTACCAGATCAAGATTTGAGATTAATTCACTTGTTTGGTAATTGGTATCATGAAATAGCTAGCTCACCACTCCGTCCTTGTGCACCATTTAATCAGTCTTCTTCTAATGGTTTCGAACTCCCAAAAAAAAAAATTAAAAAAATTAAAAAATAATTAAAATTTTTTTTTTCCCGAAGGTACTAGTTTATTAAACATATAATATGAATCATAGTAACAAAGTTTACAAATAATTCACGAATTTGGCGAATTATTTGCGAAGAATTTATCTATCGAATCAATTCGCGATTTAACGTGGTGCTCGTGTTGTAGAGTTAACCTGACTAAACTCTAACATAATTAGAGTCTAACCTGGCTGAGTCAAGCATGTCTAATGTATTAGTCAAACTAACACATTAGCCAAACCTAGCTCTGATACCACTAAAAACCTTGTCACGCCCCGCTTCCCAGAATACGGGAACACATGCACGTAACTGAGGCCCAGCGAATGATGCGGATACATCATTCATAAGCTGTATATTTAACTCAACAACAAGATAACAATATCAACCACGCAAGCATATAAAATCACAATAGGATAACAAAGTATATGACATATTACATGACATAATACAGGACATAACTAACAACTGGGAAGGAAACATAACTACGGGTCAAACACACCCGAATTACAACAAGGATTACGTGAATAAACAAGAACTAAAATAACATGAAATTAAACAACACTAAAATCTCTGCTCAGCAACACCTTCGGGTAATTCTCCATTTGGGCCTGCAAGTATATTATTACAAGGAAGAGACAAAGAGGTACCCGTTAATGCAAGTCACGGGCCGCAAGTGGTACAAGCTAACGGGACTGTTGCCGCTAAATTTGGTGTGGGGGCAAACAGATAGTATTTGTGGATTCTTAGGAAAATTGAATAGCAAACCTGTGTACCTGTTCCGTCGGAGTTTGACGCTGACTCCCGCCGTATACCTGCAAAAAGTGCGAGACACCGGGGTTGTTCCCGGCGACGCACCCTCCGACGCTCAAGTCAGTAATCAGGGATGATTAAGAAAGAGCGCAAAAACTGGAGAAAGATTGATTACCTCTTGATGGAGATGGATGGGGGGTATTTATAGGCGTCTTGGGGATCAGATTAGGAATGTAATCCCCGTGATCGGATAAGGAATATTCTCCTTGTAAACAGATTAGGAATGTAATTCCTAATTTCCAGTGGAGGGATAGGCATGAATCAGGGCCGTTGATTAGGATTTAATCAGAAACCCTAATTCTATCCCTCTGGATCGGGCTTTCTGCTGGTTGAAACCCGCATCCGATTGAGGTGGATCCGTTTGTGGGTTATTGGATCTTTGAAAAGATCCAGTACCCATCTCAGACCCGTTGGTAGGTGAAATTACTGTTTTACCCCTGGGCTTCAGGATTCGTGCCCGATTTGGACGGTTCCGATTAACCCCCATTTTTAGCCATATCACGAGCCCCCCACTCCCGAAGACTGAGCTTGATCAGCCTTTGAGGAGTAGTTTTACTGCTTTAATGGCTAGAGGAGTTGTATCGGAGCCCAAACGGAAGGCTTTGAATCTTGAAGGAGGTAGTGTGGTGATTTTTCAAGTGGAATGAGCTCTGAGTCGCTCCTGAGCTCTCATGGTCGTATGGTGTTCCCGTAGGCATATCCTTTTAACTTTGCGAGGTGCCAATTCGTCGTTCGGGGGTCTTAGAAGATTGTTCTCGGCAACAATCGCTTGTTTGGGGACTAGAAAATGCTTCTCCACTTCTACAATTGTTTTCTAGGAGTTCTACCTTACTTTCCCGAATTTTTAATTATTTTTTCGCGGTCTCTTGGTGGACAGTTCGGCCCTTTTACCTTCGTTGTGTGGTCTACATGCTTGTTTCACACTTCCGACCCCTTTCAGCGCTCGCCGCTAAGGAGGCCGAGGTCAGTAGGCGGTTCGGCATCTCTTTCCGAAGAGGAGAGGGACCTCGGCTAGGTTGTGAGTGCTGAGAAGGAATTCGGCGAAGTCCGAGGTCCAATCTTTCTACGTAATAGGGTCGGTGCCAAGAGCGCTCGGCTGCTGGTGCCGAACCCCAATTTTTCCCCCATAACGGGGTCGGTGTCAAGAGCGTTCGGCAGCCGGTGCCGAACCCTAATTTTCCCCCCATAACGGGGTCGGTGTCAAGAGCGTTCGGCAGCCGGTGCCGAACCCCAATTTTTCTCCCATAACGGGGTCGGTGTCAAGAGCGCTCGGCAGCCGGTGCTGAACCCCAATTTTTCCCCCGTAACGGGGTCGGTGTCAAGAGCGCTCGGCAGCTAGTGCCAAACCCCAACTTTTTCCCCATAACGGGGTCGGTGTCAAGAGCGCTCGGCAGTTGGTGCCGAACTCCAATTTTTCTCCCGTAACGGGGTTCAAGAGCGCTCGGCAGCCGGTGCTGAACCCCAATTTTTCCTCCGTAACAGGGTCGGTGTCAAGAGCGCTAGGCAGCTGGTACCGAACTTCAATTTTTTCCCCGTAATAGGGTCGGTGTCAAGAGCGCTCGGTAGCCAGTGCCGAACCCCAATTTTTCTCCCGTAACAGGGTCGGTGTCAAGAGCGCTCGGCAGCTGGTGCCGAACCCCAACTTTTCCCCGTAACTGGGTCGGTGTCAAGAGCGCTCGGCAGCTGGTGCCGAGGTCCAAGACTTGGCATTTTTGGCGTAGGAGTTGGTGGCTTCTGCACGCCTTCTGAATTTCTGACAGCTCTGACAGATGAGACGTTCATTTAATGTGGTGACCTCTGAGCTTCTGCCAGATGGGACAGTAATTAATGCGGTGTACAGCTTGGCGTGGTAAACAAGGCGACGATTGAGGTCGCTTCTGTCGTTTGGTGTGAATGGGCCGGTAGTACAGGCCCATTATCCTCGTTTGGCGCGTCCCTCTCTATAAAACCTCACCCCCCTCTCATTTTTCACTTCTCTTCTCTTTTGCTCAGGCGATCTATTCTGCTAGGCGAGTGTTTCCGGTGGTCGACGTTCGTTTTCTGGCGAAGTTTCCGGCAGCTAATTTTTCAAGGTAACTTATCCTTAGTTTACTTCATAGACTATGTCTCTTGCTTCTGTCTACGAGTCGACCTCTTGGTCCGACCCTCCTTTGAAGTTGTCGAAGATCGTACTCCGACCAAGGGCAAGAAGGTGTTCGGCAAAGATTCGATTGTGGAGGATCCAAAGCGTATGGGGGAGTTCGGGAGATTGCCGGGGCAGCTGACAGGGCTTCACAGAGTTCGGGAGCTCCCGGAGGATCAAGCCGAGCGAATTGTTCATGGGAGGGGGAGGTCCTTCGAGGAGAATGCAGCGAGGGAGACGATGGAGGCGGACGAGACGGTGTCGATCCTTCGCGAAGAGGACTTGGGAGTGATCTGGGACTGTTTCCAGATCCCGGATGAGTACGAGCTCATGTTGCCAGGTCCCGGGGTTAGGGCCAACTCGCCGCTGCCAGTGACCATGTGTTGCTGGCCGGTCGATGCCTTCATCGCCGGGGCTCGGCTACCTCTCCATACGTTCGCTGTTACCGTGCTGAGTTGGTTCGGGGTCAGCCCCATCCAACTCATGCCGAACGCATGGAGAGTGATAAATGGCTTCGTACTACACTGCCAAGCTGCGGGGATCGAGCCGGAGCTGAACGTGCTTCGGACACTCTATCGGCTACACCAGGGGAACAAGTCGGAGTACCGATACTATTTGGCTCCGAGGCACGGTGGTAGGCTCGTCATATGCCCCGACTCCATCAAGCACTGGCGTGACAAGTTCTTGATAGTGCAGAGTCCGGAGACCTGGCCGATCCCCTCCGGTTGGGTGGAAGGGGTGCCGAAGAGGACGAGGGCGCCGCCCAAGCTTCGACCTGAGGAAGAAGAGGCAGTCCGGACACTTCTCGATCGGCCGAAGTACGATTAGAAGGAGCTGACCGAGGACATCCTGTTCAAGGGGGGCTCTGCCGCGTAGATCCCAGTACGCGGCTTCTTTTTTTCTTTGTTTTTCATATTTTATTTTGCATAAGTTCCGTTGTTCTGACAAACTTTGTTTTTAATGCAGAGACGATGGACTATGACGCGGTGTTAGCTTTGAGGGCAGGCCTCGCTAGTAAGGCACCGAAGAAGCGCAAGAGGGTGGCCACCAAGTTGCCGACCCCGAAGACTCCGCGAGTCACTACTTCGGTCGAGGTGGAGACCCTCGATAGCCCGGTCGTCGTCGGTGCAGGTGCCTCGACGTCCACGGGGGTCGGCGAGTTCCCCATCCCCGCAGCCCTCGGGATGACGATGCCGCCGCTGACAGTGGCGGCCGAGGAGCTCCTGACAGAGGAGCACTAGAGGATCCATATTCCGGACTGGCAAGTTCGGAAGCACGATGGATTCCTCGGCAACACCTTGGCGAGCATGCAGGCCGTCAAGCACCTCGCCACGCCGAAGGACCGGGCCGCCATGGATGCCGGGCAGGAAGGGGACGACGTCATTGAGATTGCTTGTTCGGCGGTCTCGGTAAGTGTTGGAATTTTGCCGTTGTCGAATTTCTTCAGTTGAAATTTTTCCAACTCTCTAAGTTCTTCTCTCCTTGTCACAGATTGTCGTCCACTTCGGACACCTCACCGAGAGGTTAACAGCTCTGGAGAAGGAGCTGAAGTAGGAGTCCGACCAGGCTCGGAAGGAGGCGGCTCAGATGGGGAACGAACTCGATAAACTCACGGTCTGGTTCGAGGCGAAGTCGGCGAGGGTCGAGTACCTCGAGGCGCAGGTCGCGAAGCTGGAGAGCGACCTCCTTCGTCAGAAGGAGGAGGCGACCAAGCAACTGGCCGAGGCTGAGGAGGCAAAGGCGGCGGCGGTGAAGGCGGCAGAGGACGCGACCTTGGCGAAGGCGCAGGGTTACCTCGCCCAAAACATGGCCAAGGCTTATGCCCAAGCCATCGCCCGGGTGACGGAGACGTACCCCGACGTGGACTGCTCGGGATGGAGACTATTCCCGGGACACGTTGAGGGCTTCGACCCCGAATCCGAGGGGGAAGAAGAAGAAAGGGAGGACGAACCTGAGACAGAAATCGAAGTCACCGGTGAGGTTCCGAACACCACGGTTACCCCGCTGGCGGTGGTGCCCCCCTCGGAGAAGTCGACCCCGACCCCCTCTCGTCGCTCCAGGAAAGAGGTCGCGCCTTGACCCCGTTACTTCTGTTCTCCTTTTTCTTTCTTTTTTGTTTTTGTAATGCCTAATCGCGGACTGGCCACCGCTGTTTTGAAATGAATGAAAATTTTTTGAAGTGTTGGAGTTCGGCTCTGTGTCTTTGTCTTTTCTCACCAATTGTTGAAAGTTTGTTTGAAAATTTCTGAAGTGTTGGACTTCGGCAGTGTTTGAAATTTTGCTGTTTGTCTCGATTTCCTTTCATCTCATGGTGGTAGCTCAAGACGTCAAGCCCACTCGCTCGGATGACAATGCTCGAGCCGAGGCTGGCTTAGGGGCGACGAGGCTGTGCCTGGCGAGGTGCCGAGAGCGGCTCTATGAAGTCGAGCTCGGATTGCGCCGAGCCGAAAGCGAGCGGAACCATCTTCAGCTCGTCCTAGGTCGGCAAGACATCGAGATCCGGCGTCTGGAGAGCAGGATCGCCGAGATGACCCCCATAGGAGAGGACGAAGGTTCGTCGATCGCCTTTAGCAACGGGCTTCGGATCCAGTGCATTCGGCACAATTTGTAAAAAATAACAGCGGAGAGGGACGATCTGCTTTCTGAGATCCGTCACCTGCAGACTGTAGAGGCGGAGCTTCGGACGGAGGGAGAGGGCCTGACGGCCGAGGTGGCCAAACTGACGACTGAACGGGACGAGCTGACGGCCGAAGTCGACGCGCTGAAGAGGGCTACGGTTGACAAAAGCATCGAAGTCACTCATCTTCGCCGTCTCATAGCCAGTCCCTCGGGTGTGCCGGACTCCGCGATACCCCCTCGCTTCGAGGTCGACGTAAAAGACGACTCTCTGAGGGAGCGGATTTCCGAGCTAGAGGCAGAGGTCGCTCGCCTGAAACCGTGCTCGGGGCCAATCAACGTCAGGAGCACTTCGTGTACTCGCGCGGAGAGCGATCGAGGCATCACGTTTTATGAGCTCGCGACCCGCCAGCGCATTGGCCATCCTAGTCCAGGGGACGCGCAAAGCGCCGTGGCCATTTCGTCGAGCGGAGCATCCGTCGGAGTTGCTGCTAGGAGCGGTGCCGAGGATTCGTCTCAATTTGCCGGATTGGGGTCGAGCTCCGAAGATAAACGTCGCCGCCCTCGAGTGTCTTTGAAGCGGAACGCCCCGGTGCCACGGAAGCGTTGAAGATCTTGTTTTTGGGAGCTTTTGCATTTAGCCTAAGTGTAATAAGTCGGCATTGTAACTTTTGCTTTTCAACGCCTTTGTAATCTTTGTTGTATGGAAGAGTCGCTTTGTACGGCGTCCCAATTATTAATAATATTTCTTTCTCAAACTCGCGTGCTTCTTGTAGCTTTGTGTAGTTGTTTCGTTTGTGACTGTGTTCGTAGTGCCGAGGTCCCTGAGTTAGTCTTTTGCTCATGTGGGGGTCGGCGACATGAGCGTTGGGCCGGTGGTGCCGAACTGCGCTTCGGTCACTCACTCTCGCAAACTGGCGAGCTACTTCTAGCTCACTTAGAAGCGAACTCGCAAAGTAGAATCGATAACCTAAGTTTAACGGTTGTGGGAGCAATTCCGAATGGCGAACTACTTTTAGTTCGCTTAGGAGTGAACTTGCGAAGTAGAATCGAGCCAAGTGTTGGACTCCGAACCATCGTTAGAGTAGTTCAACGGTTGTGGGAGCAATTCCGAATGGCGAACTACCTCTAGTTTGCTTAGGAGCGAACTTGCGAAGTAGAATTGAGCCAAGTGTTGGACTCCGAACCATCGTTAAATTAGTTTAACGGTTGTGGGAGCAATTCCGAATGGCGGACTACCTCTAGTTTGCTTAGGAGCGAACTTGCGAAGTAGAATCGAGCCAAGTGTTGGACTCCGAACCATCGTTAGATTAGTTCAATGGTTGTGGGAGTAATTCCGAATGGCGAACTACCTCTAGTTTTCTTAGGAGCGAACTTGCGAAGTAGAATCGAGCCAAGTGTTTGACTCCAAACCATCGTTAGAGTAGTTTAACGGTTGTGGGAGCAATTCCGAATGGCGAACTACCTCTAGTTCGCTTAGGAGCGAACTTGCGAAGTAGAATCGAGCCAAGTGTTGGACTCCGAACCATCGTTAGATTAGTTCAACGGTTGTGGGAGCAATTCCGAATGGCGAACTACCTCTAGTTTGCTTAGGAGCGATCTTGCAAAGTAGAATCGAGCCAAGTGTTGGACTCCGAACCATCGTTAGATTAGTTCAACGGTTGTGGGAGCAATTTCGAATGGCGAACTACCTCTAGTTCGCTTAGGAGCGAACTTGCGAAGTAGAATCGAGCCAAGTGTTGGACTCCGAACCATCGTTAGAGTAGTTCAACGGTTGTGGGAGCAATTCGGAATGACGAACTACCTCTAGTTCGCTTAGGAGCGAACTTGCGAAGTAGAATCGAGCCAAGTGTTGGACTCCGAACCATTGTTAGAGTGAAGAGTTAAAAGCAGAGAGATGTAGACAAGAGTAAAATATGAAAAAGCTTTCTTTATTAATGACTAATAGTCGGCTGCTTCTAAAGTTGCTAGCCGTTATTACAAGGGAAAAATGAAAGAAAATCATTACAAGTAATAGGAGAGGAACGGTTCGACATCTCGAAATACTTAGAGAGGCGTTGGTGCTCTCTCTTGGTATTTTAAGAGATGGTCGGCATTCCAAGTCCTGGGGATCTCCCTGCCTTCGAGATCTTCTAGTCTGTATGTGCCTAGACGGACTACTTTGGAGATCTTGTATGGTTCTTCCCAATTTGGGGCCAATTTGCTCTTCTGACCTGGGAGCGAGATGGCTAACTTCCTGAGGACCAGGTCCCCTTCCTTGAGGTCCGTAGGCGGGCTCTCTTATTGTATGCCAATTCAATCCTTCTTCGGTAGCTTTGTTGACGAATGGCAGCTCTTTCTCGGATCTCATCTATCAGGTCTAGACTTGCTCGGAGCTCTCTGGCATTTTGCTCTTCTTCATAAGCTATTAGATGAGGAGAAGGTATTCCGACTTCTAGGGGGATGATGGCCTCGGACCCATATGTGAGATTGAATGGGCTCTCTCCTGTGGGGGTCTGCTTTGTGGTGCGGTAGTTCCACAGCACGTTGGGAAGCTGATCGACCCATAAGCCTTTGGAACATTTATCCAACCTCTTCTTAATGCCGGAGAGGATCTGACGGTTAGCATTTTCGGCTTGGCCATTCGATTGGGGATGAGAAACGAAGGAGAACCGGTGTTGGATGGCAAGGTCTTCGCATAGAGCTCGGAATGCAGCCCCGGTGAACTGGGTTCCGTTGTCTGTTATCAGGACCCTAGGGACGCCGAATCGGCAGATCACGCTCTTCCAAAAGAACTGAACAACCTTGTTCTCGGTGATCGTGGCTAGGGGCTCGGCTTCTATCCATTTTGAAAAGTAGTCGATTGCCACGACTAAGAATTTGAATTGCCCAGGAGCTGGCGGAAATGGCCCTAGTAAATCTATCCCCCACATTGCAAAGGGGACTGGACTTGATAGGGAAGTTAGTGGAGCTTGTGGGAGGCGTCGGATGTCGGAGTACTTCTGACAGGAGCTGCATTGCTGAACGTGTCGTTCGGCGTCTCGTAAGAGAGTGGGCCAGAAATATCCGTAATTCAACACTTTGCGGGCAAGAGCTCTGGACCCCGAATGTGCCCCGCCGATGCCCTCATGAAGTTCTTGCAGGGTGTAGTCGGCTTGCCGCGGGGAGAGGCATCTCAGGTATGGCCTGCCGTCTACCTGTGTGAAAGAGCGTTTATATAGGATACCTCCGATTAGTGTGTAACGCTTAGCTCAGGTTCTCACTCTTCGAGCTTCCTTGGGATCCCCGGGGAGGAGTCCATCCCTTAAGAATTCGACGAGGGGTTTCATCCAATTATCTTCGAGCAGGACAGGCAGCGACTCCATAGAGTCGGGAGTTTCGTCCTCAATACTCGGCTTCAGAAGGACCTCTATCAAGACGGTCTGCTCGAGGCCTTGAAGGGAGGAAGAGGCTAGTTTGGAGAGGGCGTCAGCTTGAGCATTTTCTCCCCGGGGTATGCGTTGGATGAAGGCTTCTTCAAATAGCGCCATGAGGCTCTGCACCTTGGCTAAGTATTTAATCATCCTGTCATCACGTGCTTCATACTCGCCGAGGACCTGATTTACGACTAGCTAAGAGTCGCTAAAAATCCGGAGGCGTTGGGCCCCTGCATTTCGCTTCATTCCAAGGTCGGCTATGAGTGCCTCATATTCTGCTTCGTTGTTCGAGGCCTTGAAGTTGATACGGAGGGAGTATTGGAGGATGAAGTCATCTGGGCCTGCCAGAATGACCTCTGCCCCGCTTCCCTCATTGCAGGAGGATCCGTCCACATAAACCGACCAGACAGGTGGTCCCTCCATCGCTTGACTGAACTCGGGGATGGTACTTTCAACTATGAATTCCGCTAAGGCCTGAGCCTTGATCGCGGTCCGAGGCTGATAAGTTATATCATGCTGGCTCAGCTCGATAGACCACTTCATAAGGCGGCCCGAGGTCTCTGGCTTGTGGAGGACCTGCTTCAGCGGTTGGTCGATAAGGACGACCACCGAATAGGACTGAAAGTACGGGCGAAGCTTTATCGCGGCCATCACCAGGGCGTAAGCCATCTTTTCTATCTTTGGGTAGCAGAGCTCGGCATCCCGAAGTACTTTGCTCACATAGTATATGGGCTTTTGAGCCCGGTCTTCTTCCCTTACTAAAACAGCACTGAGGGTCTGCTCGGAGGCTGCCAGGTAGAGGTAGAGGGGTTCGCCAGGAATTGGTTTGCTGAGGAGGGGAGGATTGACGAGGTAAGCCTTGAGCTGGTCGAAGGACTCCTGTTGCTGTTGTCCCCATTCAAAACCTTTAGCCCCCCTGAGGGCCTTGAAGAAGGGGAGGCATTTCTCTCCGGACTTCGAGAGAAAACGCCCTATGGCGGCCAAGCGGCCTGTTAACCTCTGAACTTCCTTAACATTCTTGGGAGGGGCCATGTCTAATATGGCCTTGATTTTCTCAGGATTTGCTTCAATTCCTCGTTGGCTAACCATGAAGCCGAGGAACTTTCCTGACGAGACTCCGAACGCATATTTGTTCGGATTGAGTCTCATGTTGTGCTTTCTCAGAACATCAAACGCCTCTTGGAGGTCGGTTACATGGTCAGGACCTCGGATGCTTTTTACAAGCATGTCGTCAACATACACTTCGATATTACGGCCGATTTGAGCTTGGAAAACCTTGTTGACGAGGCGTTGGTATGTGGCTCCGGCATTCTTCAAACCGAAGGGCATGACTCTGTAGCAATAGAGGCCCTGGTCGGTCACGAACGAGGTCTTCGGGATATCCGGAGAGAACATCCGGATCTGATTGTAGCCTGAGAAGGCATCCATGAAGCTGAGGAGTTCATGTCCCGAGGTGGCATCAATCAGAGTGTCAATACTCGGAAGAGGGAAGGGATCCTTGGGGCAAGCCTTGTTGAGTTCGGTAAAATCAATACAAATCCTCCAAGTCCCATTGGACTTCTTCACCATTACTACATTCGACAACCACTCGGGATAGTTCACTTCTTGTATGAACCGGGCCTTCAAGAGTTTGTCCACCTCCTCTTTTATAGCTAGCTGTCGCTAAGGGGCGAACTTGCGTCTCTTCTGTTGAACTGGTTTGGACCCCGGTACAACGCTGAGGTGATGTACCAAGAGTTCTTCGGAAATTCCGGGCATGTCTGCAGCTGACCAAGCAAAGAGGTCTCGGCTCCTTCGGATGCACTATACAATGTCCGAGCATAGGGCGGATGGGAGGGTCTTGCTGACAAAGAACTTCCGAGTTGGATCCTGCTCAGAGAAGAGCACTTCCTCCAACTCATCCACCGGCTCGGACGTTGGCCGGGCGGCGTCTTGGGGTATTTCCAGGGTTTCTAGGGAAAGGACTGGACCGAGGGTAGAGGTCATGTAGCACTTGCGGGCCGTTTCCTGGTTGCCCCTTACTTCCCCTACTCCGATCCGGGTGGGAAATTTCATCTTCAGATGGTACGCCGAAGGAACGGCTTCAAGAGCTGCTAGACCAGGTCGGCCTAGGATGACATTGTAAGCTGCAGGGACATCCACGACCATGAAGTCCAACGGCTCCGTTCGGGTGGTAGGAGTTTGGCCAGCGGTTACATCGAGGGTGATCACCCCCTCGATAGTCACTAGTACTCCCGTGAACCCATGGAGCGTGTAGCCGGCGGGCTTGAGTCTATCTCGGGAGAGTTTGAGGCCTTTGAAAGCGGCGAGGAAGAGGATGTTAACGGAGCTGCCATTGTCCACTAGGATCCTCTCCACTTTGAAGTTTGCCATGTGAAGGCTGATGACGAGCGCGTCACAATGAGGGGTGTGGACACCTTCAAGATCTTCGTCTGAGAATGTGACGGGCACTCCGAGGCCTTTAGGAGGAGGGTTGGCGTGAACCGAGTTGACTTCTCTTATAAATGCCTTTCGAGAGGAGTTTGAGGAGCCCCCCATTGGGCCCCCATGAATGAGGTGCAGGACACGCTCCTCCTCGAAGTCGGGTGTTTCGTCGCGTTCCGGACGCTTATTAGCCCCCCGAGGTGGAGGAGGAAGTTCGGCTCGGTCCTTTCTTACAAACCTGGTCAGCTGACCCCTCTGGATGAGGGCTTCTATCTCATTCTTCAAGGCCCGACAATCATTCGTGTCGTGGCCGTGGTCCCGGTGATAACGGCACCACTTCTCTTTATCCCTTTTCTTGGCTGGGGTGTTCATCCTCGGAGCAGGAGGTATGATCCCTTCCTTCTCAACTTCCATCAGAATGGTAGAGATATTAGTGGTGAGGGGAGTAAACTTCTCGAATCTGGGAGGAGGTCGGCGCTGGCCGGTATTATCCTTCTGGAGCTTCTTGGCTCCTTCCTCTTCTGTTCCCTTTCTCTTAAACCCGGAGGAAGACCCCTCCAAGTTGGGGCGGTGCTCGGCTTCTTCAGCCCGAATGTACTTTTCACTTCGGAGGAGGAGGTCAGAGAAGTTCTGTGGGGGCTTCTTGGCGAGGGAGGAGCGGAGGTTGGCATTGAGGACATTGGACTGAAATGCTGCTGCAGCGACCGACTGGTCGAGGGATGCTATGGACCTGGCTTCAGCTGTGAACCTCTTCACATAGTCTCTCAACTTCTCACCCTTCTTCTGGTGGAGGTACAGTAGCGAGATGCTGGTCTTCTCAGTTCTACGGCTACTTACAAAATGGGTGACGAAGAGGGTCTCGAATTGCTCGAAGGAGAATATTGAGGATGGGGCAAGGCGAGAGTACCATTCTCGAGCCGGACCCTTGAGAGTTGCGAGGAAGGTTTTACAGAGCAGAGCATCGGAAGCTTGATGGATGAGCATTAGGATCTTAAAGCTCTCGATGTGATCGACGGGGTCCGTCTCCCCGGAGTAGGTCTCGAATTGAGGAGGCTTGAAGCCGATTGGTACTGGTGCATCCATTATAGTTCGGGAAAAAGGAGGTCTGCTAGGACGAAGGGTCCTTCCTCTAAGTTCTTCTTCTCGGTCTAACTGACCCAAGCGCCTCTCCATCTCATGGAGACGGCGGTATACAGCGTCATCCCTTCGACGGTGATCGGGCGAGCCTCTAGACTCGTCTTCGTACGAGGGAGAACGAGGGCTATGATGGCGGTAAAACCTGGAGCGGTGAGGACTTGGGATATGCCGGGAGTTGCTAGGAGCGGGAGGAGGAGATGGGGACCGTCGGCGAGGACTTCGAACCGGAGGAGGAGAGGGGATCTTGGGAGCATTGGTGTTGGGACGGAGATTGAGAGCTTGTAGGACGGTCGCTTGGAATTGCTGGAACTCGGCACGGGTGATGGGCGCCTCATCGTTCCTAGGTTGTTGCCGACCTGCAGGGGAGTGCGGCCTTCTTCTGTAATGCTCGGGGGATTCTCTCCGCCCCCTTCGGGTAGGGGTCCTTCTGTATTCTCGGTGGCGAGGAGATCGCTCATCCGGATGGTGTAGGAGGGAGGTTCCCTCTCGGGCCCACTTTTCATCCAGATGGCGGCGAAGATCCTCGTCCTTCTGCCGGTTGAGGGCGGTGTTGCGGTGATCGGAAGCTCGGGGATGATGGGAGGCCATAGAGTCCGAAGAAGTGTTGTGGATGGAGACGTGGTCCGGATGGAGGGGCTGTTTTTGCGGATTAGGACCCTTAGGAGGTTGTTGGTTCTGCAGAGGAGGCAGGTCCTGTTGGAGTGGGTCTTCCGCTGGAGGAGGAAGTTGCCCCTGCTGTTGAGCGGGCTGAGGGGGAACTTCCTGCTGCTGATCGGGATTGGGTCCTCGGTTGGACCCTCTGGATCTGACTTTCCTAGGAGGCATGGCTGGAGAGATCTGTTCAACGGGAAGAGGGGAGGTTGCTATTCGTTAGTTTTCCACAGACGGCGCCAATCTGTTGCCGCGAAATTTGGTGTGAGGGCAAACAGATAGTATTTGTGGATTCTTAGGAAAATTGAATAGCAAACCTGTGTACCTGTTCCGTTGGAGTTTGACGCTGACTCCCACCGTATACCTGCAAAAAGTGCGAGACACAGGGGTTGTTCCCGGCGACGCACCCTCCGACGCTCAAGTCAGTAATCAGGGATGATTAAGAAAGAGCGCAAAACTGGAAAAAGATTGATTACCTCTTGATGGAGATGGATGGGGGGTATTTATAGGCGTCTTGGGGATCAGATTAGGAATGTAATCCCCGTGATCTGATAAGGAATATTCTCCTTGTAAACAGATTAGGAATGTAATCCCTAATTCCCAGTGGAGGGATAGGCATGAATCAGGGCCGTTGATTAGGATTTAATCAGAAACCCTAATTCTATCCCTCTGGATCGGGCTTTCTGCTGGTTGAAACCCGCATCCGATTGAGGTGGATCTGTTTGTGGGTTATTGGATCTTTGAAAAGATCCAGTACCCATCTCAGACCCGTTGGTAGGTGAAATTACTGTTTTACCCCTGGGCTTCAGGATTCGTGCCCGATTTGGACGGTTCCGATTAACTCCCATTTTTAGCCATATCAGGGACAAATATAGAATAAAATAAAAGTAGGAAAGAACAAGGAATCAAGAATCATATAATAGAGCAAATACAACATGTGACAGAATCAAGAACAAGACCTCATGGAACAAATAGCATGTATGTAAACAATTAAATAATCTATAGAAACATGTAACATATGAACAAGTAAGCAAGTAAACGTGTCAACATAAACGAGTAACATAAAAAATACACATTACAGTGGAGGCGCCATATGGGTGTGAAAAGTCCAATGAGCGGACGGAGCATAGGGGATTTGGTCTCTTAGTGTGTCAAAAAATAGGGTTCAATTTGGGGGGCCCAAAACAAGTGTCCCATTATCCCCTATGTATGAGACTATTAGGATTCTCAGGAATTCTAACTAGAGTCACCGAGTTTTTAAGCGGGAAAGGGGCCCGCTTAAAAACTCGGTGACTCACTTAAGTGTTAGAATTTTAAAAAAAAAACTGAGAATTTAATTAAATATTACTAAGTTAGAATTTTAAAAAGACCTGAAAGCAAAGCAAGGAGAAAGTCAGGCCAATTAGATTAGCAAGAAAACAGCATATAATACATGAATATTACAAAAAAAAAAAAAAAAAGGAGCGAATGTTTGCATAGCACATAACAGGGGTGAATAGTAAGAAGTTAGAAATTGCAGATAGCAGAAGAATCAATTCTACGATAACTAATTGACAAGAAAGGAGAACCAGAAACACAAGGATATTCCAATTGCATAAAGTGAAAGAAACATAAACACAACTTCAATTAAAAGAAAAAAATTAAACAAGAAAGCTGTTAATGGGAGATTGATCATACCTTGCACAAAACGAAGAATTTGCCTGCCATAATAAGGAGGAAGATATGCTAGGACCAAGCCTCAAATCTGTGCTCAAATCTCCTCTAGCTTGTGATACAGATGAAGAAGAAATGCAGGGATGACTGCTACTGTCTATAGAAGAGCTTGGACAATTCACTTCTCCCATTCCACACTTGAGCATACTCACTCAGAATCGAAACCAAGACTCAGACTCCCCTGCAAGTTTTCTGATGGACTAGTAAGGTTCGAAATCTCCTTAATACAGGGGGCAGGGCAGCAGCATGACTAGGGGGCATAAGAAAGAAGGCCCACCAAATTAACTGTCTGTGAAAATAGAATATTGTATCACTTAAAGACTTATTATTGTTGGTATCACTCAGAAAGACTTATTACGGTTGGTGCTCTCCATTTTTCTCTCCATGCTTTCTGAAACTAAATATCAGACTTCAGTCTATAATTGTAATTGCTATTGTATATAGCTTCATCTATTATTTGTTGCCTTGATAAGATTCAAGTGGAAGATGTAAAAAAAAAAAAAAATCTGCCAATTTTTCTTGTTCACATAAATCATGGATTTTGAGAGAGAGAAGACTTATTATCTATGGATATATTTAATAGCTTTGTCACCAAGAGTACTGTGTTTTCGGTCTCTTTATTATACAAATGGTTGAATAATGGTGGAATTAGAAACGAGGTTGCAAATGTAATTTGGGCCTCCAGCGTCCCTTTCAAAGTTAAAGTATTTCTTTAGTTGGTGGATAAGGATGCGATTCTCTCGAAGACGAATTTGAGGAGGCGGGGAATGTTGGATAATGCGATTTGTAATAGATGCCCACAGCATGAAGAAGACACGAATCACATAATTTTTGAGTGTCATAGAGCTAGATGGGTTTGGGAGAGGGTTTGTCACTTTTACGGGGTTTTACAGTATCCAGGCTCTTCGTCTGAGGTATGGGGGGACTTTCGAACGAACAGGATTAGAAAGGAGGTTAGACTAGAGTGGGATTTAGCGGTTGCTTCAAGCATGTGGAATTTATGGCTAGATCGCAACGATTATTGCTTCAATAACATTAACCATAGACTATCTTCTCTGATGCACAAAATTAATTTCTGCTGTTATGAATGGACAGGGCTACTCAAATCCAGGAAAAAAATGCGGCTTGGAGAGTAGTAGTAGTTCTCAGGTGGTGGAGCAGTTTCAGATCTTTGGCTTAGACGGCACAGATTTGGAATTTGTAGTTGTACTACTATTTTGATGTTTTGAGGTCTTTGGGTCATCATGTATTTTGTTTCCTGGTCATTCTGTTGTTGTTTTGTTAGATGATCCCTTTTGATGTTTGCCTTAGGGCGTTTATGTATCTGTATTTCTGTTTCGTTAATTTCTCTTTAATGAAGCGATGACATAGTCATCTTTTAATCCAAATAAATAAAATAAAATAAAATAAAATAAAAAAAAGGTACTGTGTTTTCGTCAAGAAGTTGTCGGGTGGTTTTAGGGTGAACGATTTTAGATTATGTTTATACTATTCATGAAATCTTTCATTCTAATATGGAGTATCAAATTGAATGACATGGACATTTTTCAATCAATAAATTTGACATGTTTTTAACGAAGTGACTAAACATATTAACTAATAATAACCATCTGGCTGTTATGTTGCTTCCTTTGTGATGCCCATCTGAGATTTGACTCCCAAGATTATGATGGATGACAGGAGGGTTGTAATGAATGCAATAATAACTTTGAATTGCATATCAAATTAGCTGGATGTGAACAACATGTGCCAAAGAACCAAACAGATTAAATCATCTTTGAAAGAATGTCTTGCCATATTTAGCTCCACATGAACATGACCCTTAAACCAGACCTTATGTTCTATTCAATCCATTGCTTCTTTTTGAACATCACATCTTGTTAGTTGAACCCTCATGCCATTCCTATTTGGGTGCTGTCCAAAATGACCCAGCACCAGCAACAAAGCTTTATGCTAGTAGAAATAAGACTGGTGGATGAGAGACTTCACCACAAGTTCAAGCTTTGCCACAAACCACAAATGGATATACCGAGTGAAATATTTTCCTTAATTACTGGAAGGTGAAATACCAACTTTAGGAAAAGAAAAAGACAATTATACAGACAAAGAATGAAACAGATGCCACTTCTTTCTCCCCTTGGCAATTTTCTGCTATTTCATTTCAACTTCTCATCACATGCAAAGAAGAACCATATTGGAAGTGTTGAACATTTGTGAAGGATTCATTTGTAATAATATGTACATGTTGAGTTTAATAAAATGCTTGCAAAGAATGTACCCGTATCGTATATAAAAATTTCACTTTATGGATAGCGCTATAATACACGTCGCCAAGTGTATATACCAAAAATTATCTCCTAGTAATAGTAACGATAGTGTCCCACTTTTCCTGTAACAATTTCAACAGTAGCATTTTAGAGCAACCTCCAAACTTCAGCAACAGGTGTTTGGTATCATCATTGTACAGAATTATAATCTAACCTTCCAGTCGCATATATACAATATAGTAAGAACATCTTTTAATCAAGGTATTAAAAAATTTTGCAGACAAGCTCATAGTATTAGACAAGGTGACAGTTGGCCTTCTTCCAAATGGATTGAAATATTGCTTGTCAAGAAATAACAAATAGTACTTGATACTGTAATTTAATTAAAAAACTCAGCCATGTTGATAATGCTTTCAATTGGCCCAAATTCATGGCATTAGATTGTCCTAGAGGAAGAAATCATATATTATACAGACAGGTGATCATATAAGATATAAAAGAAATGTAGTAGAATAAAGAGATGATATTGAAACAAAGGTGGCATCTTAATGAAACCAATGACTTTTAATTAGGTCCCCTTCATGTTTTAATATTGTCCTCTTAGAGCATCTGTAGTCGTTTTCGTTTGCTAAATATCGATAATATGGATATTTGGCTAAAAAAAGTGCTGCACTCGTTTGCCAAATATTCATATTATCGATAATTTGCTACAGTCGATTGCTATAAATGAAAATCGATATAGCTTTTATCCATATTTGAGCGACGGCACTCGAAGTGCCGTCCCACAAAAAAAAAAAAAAAAAATATTCGTCGGGCGGCACTTGAAGTGCCGTCCCTCAAAAAAAAAAATAAAATTTAATTTTTACAATTAAAAAGCGCAAAAAAAGAACTAAAAAACCCAAAAAAAAAATTCCCCTCGGACGGCACTTCGAGTGCCGTCCCACGCTCTCCCTATTTCTCGGACGGCACATGATGTGCCGTCCCTTGGTATTTTTTAAACAAAAAATTTTTTAAAAAAAGCTTTAATAAAGCCTTAATAAAGCATTAAAGCTTTAATAAAAGCTTTAATAAAGCATTAAAGCTTTAATAAAGTATTAAAGCATATATATCTACACACTTAATAAATGTTCTAATCCTTCTGCTCTCGGACGGCACTTTATGTGCCATCCTTCGATTTTTTTTTTTTTTTTTATTTTTTTCTTTCTTCTCCAACAGCACTTCATGTGCCGTCGCTCCAATTATTATTATTTATTTTTTATTTTTGCGCTCCGATGGCACTTCGAGTGCCGTCCCACAAAATTTATTATTTTTTAAATTTGTTTTTTTCTCCGACGGCACTTCATGTGCCGTCGCTTATTATTTTAATATAAAATGCTAAAAAATAGCTTTAAACGAGTGCAGCAAATGTGCAATTCCTATTTCCATTTATCCATATATCCATATTTTTACATTCAACGACTACAGATGCTCATAAGAAAGAGGGAAACAAGTGGGAGGAGTAGGGTCTGAGGATTGCAAGTTTTAACCGTCGCTCCAATTATTATTATTTATTTTTTATTTTCGCGCTCCGATGGCACTTCGAGTGCCGTCCCACAAAATTTATTATTTTTTAAATTTGTTTTTTTCTCCGACGGCACTTCATGTGCCGTCGCTTATTATTTTAATATAGAATGCTAAAAAATAGCTTTAAACGAGTGCAGCAAATGTGCGATTCCTATTTCCATTTATCCATATATCCATATTTTTACATTCAACGACTATAGATGCTCTTAAGAAAGAGGGAAACAAGTGGGAGTAGGGTCTGAGGATTGCAAGTTTTAAAAATGATTATTAAGTGTTAGGAGGTTCTGATATGGTGAGGGGGTTGAAAGGTTAAACTAGGGCCAAGATTATCTCAATAAAATATAACACACACCATCCCAAAAGGAAAACATCAGGGAGAAAGCAGACAATGCAATCGACTACATCCCAAAATCATTAAAGAAAGAGAGAGACAACCAACTCCTTCCTCCCCCCCCCCCCCCCCCCCCCCCCCCCCCCCCCCTCTTCCCTATTTTCTATCTCTCGTTTAGGAGTTCAAGACCATTCTCTTCGAAGAATTCTTTGCTTCCAAGTTCTCATTACATCCCTTCTCTTTCGGTTTTTTGCCTGAAAGTAGTCCTGATAGTGCACATGTACTGTATGCGTGGGTCATGAAAAATTAATCTCCACGATTGTAAGGTCTAAGCATATATGAATTATAGTACCAAACTGCACATATAACAAACTCAATTAAAAAATCCGCCGAGGGAACAAGTAGCTTATCTTGCTCTTAAAGAAATACCTGCCAGGAGGACCACATTGCCAACAAGATAAAGAGGGGTGTTGTCCCTTGCTCTTCAGGCATCTTACTCTTGGTCGAGTGTCCCATTCGAGCATAACTTATACCTATAATGCTACTCATCCGATTTGTGATTGTTGCAAGTCTATATGTTCCATCACCCTTATATCATGTCCTGTTGAGAACATTGACGACTCAAACCGTCTCAATTATCACGTCCATTATGTAATTTGTTTGCTGAGAACATTCGGCCGTTTGGTCCACTTGCTGTGCCTCAGAGAATGAATGTACTTCATTATCTTCTGAATTATTTCGAATTCCTAACCCATAGGATGAGAATTTTTTTTGTCACTGTCTATTTTGTTCTACCATATATATTGCAATGCAGGTTGCTCTCTTTCAAGTTGATACACTAGCAAACAAATTCATGCCAATTAATGGAGTCTCTTTCTTTTTCTTTTTAAATTTCTCCAATTACTTTCTATTAGAGTTACACTGGCAGGTTAGCTTGCCGCTCACTTCAAACATCAGATTCAATTTCATGATTGAGTCACTCTTAAAAGGATTGCAAACAATTGCATAATAAGTGTAATACCCAAGGATAAAATGTGGAGTATGGTATATATAAATTCTTATGAACTCAAAAATTAATACTAGCTAGCATATCTTAGGAAGGAGATGAAAATTTTGTAGTTAAGTATTCAAGTGTACTCGAGCTAGAGCAATTTCATGATGGGTGACCTCCTAGGAAGGTTTTCGCTTGGGGCGTTACAAGAAGAGATGGTGCAAGAATTAATAAGGAACACTGTAGTGCGAAGCTTGTCCCTATGATAACAAGGCCACAATCCCAACATCTCAGTAGACTGTCTCCATTCTCCCATACACGGGGGTTCCTAAAATTACCTTAAATTCCCCTCCAATCCCAATTCTAGACCCCACTGTTCCTGTCTTCCAAAGTTGGTACCAACTGGATTATAACTTTGCTTATTTATTTTGATAATGACCTCTTTTAAGAGTTAGTTATCTTTCTTGGGGTTTGATTTGATACGATTTGATTAATTTTAATTATTTATTTAGGTCAAGTCTCTAGATTGCATTTAATTTCCCTATGTAAGCATGCTCCCCTTATATTGGCCCATCTCTCAACTATATTATGAGAATGTCGGTTATATCTTTTGCTTCAATTGGGTCCATAAACCAAAATGTACGGTGATTGATTTTGCTATATAATATCACAACAATTTGGCTCTTCCGACAAGCTATTGGCAAAGGTGTAGGAAATGTCAAGGTATTCCACGAATCCTGAAATTTGTTAGCCAGTCAGCAGTTGTAATAGACTAATGGTCAGTCTCATATGGTCCCCCATTTCTCAACTGGCCCCATGCTCAACCTGAACCCTTTCACTAATTTTTGCAATCTCCAGTTACACTATTCAAATAATAGCTTGTCCTCAGCATCGATTTGCTTATCAGGTTCTTTGTGCAGTTTATAATCGCTGCAACTCAAATGATAATTTAACAGCACCATATGAATTATACATATAACTACTAACTCACCAAACTATTGAGTGCTTAAGAAACGGATACACATTTACAAATACTACAAATATGGCTGAAACAAGTATATGTTTCAGTAGTATCTTGTGTTAAAACTCGTTAGGAAAGATACTAAATAGTTATTCCATCCATACCTTTTATGAAACAAATAGCTGCATTCAGAGTACTACCAATAGAATCATGAGGAACAGCAAAGAATATGAAATCAAAAGTCTCTAAGATTAAAAGTCGAGCTAATTTATGCTCGGGAGTACAGAAATTTAAAGAGTTGCAATATACACGAATATAGAAGTAACAAAGGAAAACACAATGCTGACAGTGCCAAAGAATCTCTTACAGAATGAACGGAAGAACAACACTGCTCCCTTGATGCAGTGGTGCTCACCTAACTACAGCAACCAACGAATTTGTTTGCTATTTGTATGCATATTTGGTTAGAAACTGTGATATCTCAGAAGCACTTTCATATGCACCCTCCACACATCGGCCCAAGGCCACACCAGCCACATAGTTGCCTCCAAGAAACAATCCTCCAAATCCACCTTTTTGTAGAGATGATTTTGCAGTTTCTAGGTGATCAAGATGGCCAACCAAGAATTGGGGTATGGCTTGTGGCCACACTCTCACACCAAGGACTAGAGGGTCCTCAGCGCTAGGGTTTATAAGAATTTTTCTGAGATCGCGGTCGACTGCTCCCACAATATCACCCTCGCTCTGCACGTCATTTATAACAAAAAAGAATATTATGTATGTAAATAGATACATATTGATCCACGCCACTTAAAAGTTTGTACTTTGAAGTTAGGAACAAAAGCAGTTTTTGAAATCATAAACTTTCTAGCATTATATGAATATCTAAGATGAACACTTATTATGTCAATATCGTCTTCCACAAGGTAACAATGAACAAAGGTATTATGTTTAACAAGAAGTACAACAACAAAGGAGATGGATAGCTAAAGATACCTTGGACACAATTCCAGTATTTGTAGCTCCGCCAATGTAGTTCAGAAGCAGCACCCTTCCAGAAGGGGCTCGATTTGGGAAGAGAGATGAGCTGTAAATGGTCCCTGTGCAACAGTTAAAAACATTAGATTAACAAACATATCTCAGACAACTAAAAGATGGACAAAAATATTAATTAACTAAATATACTACAAATGATGAAAGAAAGGTCCAAGTCATAAAAATGAAATGTGTGCAATGCTTGTGTAATATACAACAAGAAGACACTGCAAAATTTTACGACTGATATTCTTCGATGATTATCCATATCTCTTACTCATATAACTATAAATGGGAAAAACATTATTAAGTATATATACTACTAATGGTGAAAGAAAGGCACAAGTTATATAAAAAAAAATATCTGTACTGCCTGTGTAATATAGAACAAGAAGCCGCTGCTATATTTTACGCCTGATATTCCTCAGCCATTCATTAATAATGATTATCCATATCTATAACTCGTACTCCACATCTTATATACTTTTATCTCTTCCATCAATTTAAACCTTTAGATTCCAAAGGTTCTCCATGGTCCATATCTCTAAGAAAAAAAACCCTTCTCTAGTTTAAGGGCTAAAACAATTTGGTGCACACGCATATATACACCATTTTATTGTCTTGGCCATGAAATATGAATATTCTACCCTAGATTTTCCATATTCGGGTTTAGCTGCCTCTGCATCTTGTATCTATACCATTTGCTTCAGAGGATTGAGATGGGTAAAAACAAGAACATGGCTCCAATTGTATTGTTTTAGCATTTAGCAACAACCTCTTGAATAATTTTCTTCATTTTCTTCTAATGTTATTAGTTGTCAGTTGTCACAAATCTTTGATGGAACTTTTGAGAAAATTTGAAGCATCACAAAATTGATTCACATAACTTGATGGCAGTGAGAAATGATTCAAGTCTAAGCATATGCACCAAGTATGCAAGACAAGAAAAGGCGCCAATTTTAAGAAAAAAATGGAAAGTGTACCTAAAGTCTCCACACCCTGACTGCGAGGATGTAATTGACCAAATCCCTTGAGCTCACCATCAATCAGACATTCTTTTCGAATAGCTTCCTTTTTATACGAGATAGATACTGCTGCTACTGGTGGGTAATAAAATTTCGATAGAGCATCTGCAGCATCGTTCTAGAAAGGAAAGAAAACAATTTGAGTACATCAGATTATCAGCAAGAGAGGTATAGCAAAACAGGAAGAAAAAAACACAAGAAAGAGAAACAATGACAAGAATTTGCTAACAACTTTCCCAGTTGAGTAAAGCTAAAGTGTTAATATTTTGACTAGTTATGCAACATCTGCAAAAATCCTATAGTTCTCAAAATTTAATTGAGAATTAATACCTAATCCTTTCCCCCATCAAATTAGATCGTTTATGAAGCACTAAACTATATTGATAAGGCTCCAGTGACCATAACTGATGTAAAACTAACCCTAAAATAGAGAATTTCCAAGATTCTTAATGGATTAATTTTACCAACACGAAGTGCGGATCAAAGTTAGAATTTTTAAACAATTAATCGATTTGATGGATTTTCAAGAACTGAATCACGTTTAACAATCTCAATTACTAATTCAATTCTACAATCAATAATTAAATCCCGAAGGGTTCTTAGCAAGTAAAAGATTCAATATTGATTCGTACTCTAATCAAGCAAGTGAAACACTCAATCTCAATTGTTTTTGTGGACGACAGGCAAGTCAGATAATATAATAGAGACGATACAGCAGTATAACACAAATATTGAAAAGTGGAAAGAATATACCGAGAGTGCGAAGAACTCTGCGTAGATCTCGGGTTGACAACAGCGAAGAGCACAGCAATCAGCAACACAAAAAGAGATAGACAGCAGCAACCAAATCAGCAATGGCAACAGCACGGACGACGATGGCGGCAGCACTGGTTGAGGCCGGCGACGGGATCGTCACGGCGAGGGGGGGTGGTCAACGGCGGCATCGACGGAGAACTGGGTCGAGATGAGGGTGCTCTGGTTGATGGCAGTGGTGGAAGAAGTAGGGTTTCAATGGGTTGGTTGTATGGTGGTTGATGTTGCTTGGAAGGGAGTCGGGGTGTGTGTGCGGTGGTGGAGGTAGGGAGAGGACTTGCGGGGAGCGGGAGATATGGGGGGGTCGCGAGAGCAGAGGGTTTGGGTTTAGGGGTTTCGATCGGGATGTAGGTGAGGAAGAAGACGCTGGGGAGAGGGAAGGGGATTTAGGATTTTCGGGAGGGAGGATTGAGGAAGAAGAAGGCGAAATAGAGGGGAAGGTAGATGGCGGCTGAGTAGGGTAAGGGATTTTGGGGATTTTTTTTAATTTGGAGGTAGATTTTAGAGTTAATCACTAACCCTAAAATTGTATTAGGATTTATCATAAACCCTAACAATTGGATCTCAATTGTATCACACAAAAAGATACAGGAAGAGCAAAACTCAACACAATAATTTTTAATCAAGAATGACATATCTTTCTCATTAATCTCAGGGCCTATAAATAGGCTCAACAAATCTTGATACAAATCTCAAAAAATTCAAAAAATCTCAAAAATATTCCAATGCAAAAAGAAAGATTACATATGGCTATAATTGCCAAAAAACAAATATGGTACTGAAATAAAATGCTAAATTAAATAGAATTGATGTCCTCATCATTCTCTCCGGGTGGGAGAGAGCTCGACCTAGTCGAGTCAAAACCAGTGATCCTGTCATGGTGCTCCAAAAGATCTGGATCCAGTTGTGGGAGCTCCTCACGATCACTACAAGTGTCATCCGATTTCGGCTTATTCTTCCACCTCACTAAAAACTTGTGCATACCACTATCTCTTGTGGAGATTATCGGATCATCTAAAATATTATTCAATTTTTCTGTCGGTGGGTAAATAGTATCAGATAGAGGGGTAAATGTGGGAATCTCACCATTAGGCTGCAGGGTAGGCACATCTATAAGAAAATTTTTAGGGTTGAATTTTGAGCCTTCATAAAGTACTAGATCCTCAATATTGAAAGTCTTACTTATGCTAAAGCCTTCAGGAAGGTCAACGACATAGGTATTATCATTGATTGTCTGTAGAATCTTAAATGGGCCTGCAGCATGTATGTTCAAGTTCTTAACGGGTCCAGATGGAAACCGTTCCGGATGAATCCGAACCATCACTTCATCACCAACATCAAGAGTTTTAAATTTCCTTCTTGTATCTGTTATTAACGTGTAGTTAAAATTATTCTCATTAATTTTCTTGGAAATTTCTCTATGCAAATCATGAATGCATAATGAAAATGTGGATGCAGACTCTGTGACTTTGTGATGTTCTAACACAGGGATAAAATCTATGGGTTGCCAAGTGACTTGGGAAAGGATGGGTGACTCGGGTGCACTCAATGGAGGTGACTGGACAGACTGAATACAATTGAGAGACTGATCATCCTCTTTTTCATCAAAGTCATCACTTACATTAGGTTCATAAGTAAACTCATTGTCTGGCTCATCAGCGACGACTGCAGTACCCTCTACTATATTGATCCTACTTGGGCTGGGACAGTTGCAGCAACATGGCCGTATCCCTTTCATTTATAGCACTTAGTGAGAGAATCAATTTTAGAATAGTCTCTTTCAGTGTTCTTACCCGTGTTGTCATTTCTAAGTGGATAGGAATGTGAAGTATATTTGTTTGGTAAGACTTGTTAGGGTACTAAGGAGAGGAGTGCTCATGTCTAGAGGGATCAGGAGGATCCATTCTGGAGGAATGATCCATCGAATCGCTGTACTTAGAATGAGAACTAGCTTTAAGGAAATTCATATCGAGGACAAGGATATAGGTTGCCGCTAGTGAGTTCACATTTCTATGAATTAGCTCGTTCCTAAGGTCGGCTCGTAGTCTAGCCCTGAATCTAGAGAGAGTTTGTTCTTCACTCTCTTTACCTAAAGCATTGCACCGAATAAGGAAATCATCAAATTTATCAACATATTCTTGTGTGGATTTACTTCCTTGATAAAGTTGGTTCTACGAATCTAGCAATCGGGTGTGGAACGATAACGGTACATATCTCTCAATGAGCTTCTCTTTCATGGCTTTCCAAGTGGATATGGGTGTCAGGCCTCGGCCTCTGCGGGCGTGTTCAAGATTGGTCCAGTGTTGTTGAGCTTTTCCAGTTAATTTTATCGTGGCAAATTTAACTTTCAGGGCTTCGCTCATGTCAAACCACACAAAGTAGTGGTCCATGGCACGGATCCAATCGAGATAAGCTTGGGGTTCTATGTGGCCTTCAAAATGAGGAACATCAGCTTTAACGTTCTTCTTATATTGTTCGTCAGGGTCACGTTCTTGATGTCGATCGTCACGAACATTCCTTTGAGGGATCTGACGATTGGCATGAAGCTCAGAGACAATGGTTTGATTTAATTCTACCTTCTCAGGCCTCTGATTGATATTGGCAAGAGTTGCTTGAATGACAGCTAGGATAGCGGAGATATCAGAGTTGTCCATTTCAGGTCGGAAAAGTCTAGGGTTCCTAATTGGGTGATTTGGAAGGGATAAGAAAGGCTCTTCAGGATCTGTGATGGTGCTGCAAAGACGCATTCACCAAAAGTGGAAACTAGAGATCGTGTGTGTCCTAATTTTTTTATTTTATTTTTTATTTTATTTTATAAAATGAATCATACGTGATCTAAAAAAAGGAAATAAAATAAAATAAAAGACTCTAAATAATCCTAAATGAATGCAAAAATAATACCTAAATGATGCAAGAACTAGGGTTTTAAGAACCTTCGCTCTGATACCAAAATGATGTAAAACTAACCCTAAAATAAAGAATTTTCAAGATTCTTAATGGATTAATTTTACCAACACGAAGTGCGGATCAAAGTTAGAATATTTAAACAATTAATCGGTTTGATGGATTTTCAAGAACTGAATCACATTTAACAATCCCAATTACTAATTCAATTTTACAATCAATAATTAAATCCTTAAGGGTTCTTAGCAAGTAAAAGATTCAATATTGATTCGTACTCTAATCAAGCAAGTGGAACACTCAATCTCAATTGTTTTTGTGGACGACAGGCAAGTCAGATAATATAATAGAGACGATACGGCAGTATAACACAAATATTGAAAAGTGAAAAGAGTATACCGAAGGTGCGAAGAACTCTGCGTAGATCTTGGGTTGACAGCAGTGAAGAGCATAGCAATCAGCAACACAGAAAGAGATAGGCAGCATCAACCAAATCAGCAATGGCAACAACACGGACGACGGTGGCGGCATCGCTGGTTGAGGCCGGTGACAGGATCGTCACGGCGAAGGGGGGTGATCGACGGCGGCGTCGACGGAGAACTGGGTCGAGATGAGGGTGCTCTGGTTGATGGCAGTGGAGGAAGTAGGGTTTCAATGGGTTGGCTTTATGGTGGTCGGTGTTGCTTGGAGGGGAGTCGGGGTGTGTGTGCGGTGGTGGAGGCAGGGGAGGATTAGCGGGGAGCGGGAGATATAGGGAGGTCGTGAGAGCAGAGGGTTTGGGTTTAGGGGTTTCGATCGGGATGTAGGTGAGGAGGAAGAAGACGCTGGGGAGAGGGAAGGGGATTTAGGGTTTTCGGGAGGGAGGATTGAGGAAGAAGGTGAAATATAGGGGAAGGTAGAATGGCGGCTGAGTAGGGTTAGGGATTTTGGGAATTTTTTTTAATTTGGGGGTAGATTTTAGAGTTAATCACTAACCTTAAAATTGTATTAGAATTTATCACAAACCCTAATAATTGGATCTCAATTGTATCACACAAAAAGAGACAGAAAGAGCAAAACTCAACACAATAATTTTTAATCAAGAATGACATATCTTTCTCATTAATCTCAGGGTCTATAAATAGGCTCAAAACAAATCTTGATACAAATCTCAAAAGATTCTAAAAATCTCAAAAATATTCTAATACAAAAAAAAAGATTACATATGGCTATAATTGCCAAAAAATAAATATGGTACTGAAATAAAATACTAAATTAAATAGAATTGATGTCCTCATCAATAACTTCAGGGAACTTATTCCAATATACATCCCTTCAAAATCCATTTTATTATAAAGAAATGACTGGTGGGTCCTCTACTAAATTGTGATTATTGATTAGACATACGGATGTTTGACAGCATGCTGGAGATGTATGTTTTTGATGGACACAGAGAAATCAATAGTCTTAGCAAGTCTCACACATTCTTTAAAAGAACCAGGGAAAAAATATTCAGTGCTGTTTCTCTTCATATATATCATCAACTGCCAAATCACAATCTAAACACAGTATATGATCATAGTAGGCAAACTAATCCTATAAAAATAATAAGTGGTGTTCCCATATTAAGATGCATCCTAACCACCATGATTAAAACTATATAATTGTAAGAATTTTGTAGTAACACACTATTACTGACAATTTGATATGGTATATGTCGAAATTGCAAGTAAAATAAGAGATGCATATAGCGATCAAATGGTGTAAATAATTTCTAGAAAAATAACAAATAAACCTCTGAAAAGGAACGCACCGAAAGAGTACGAAGCAAACTACTAGCTACATAAGAAGGAACCGTCAGAACAACACTCCGTGTCTGAACTGATATAATTCCTTCAGGTGTCTCATACACCAATGTATAACCCAGGCTGTCTGTTTTTTCAATGCTGATAAGCTTCCAGGATAATTTGACTTTGCTGCCTAACCTAATCACAACAGGAAAAGAAGTAGCAATATATAACTGGCTACAAGATGCCAAGGAAAGCCATGAGTTTAAAATAACTCGGGCATCCCAAAATCAATGTTGAAAAGTGAAACTTATCAATGACTATACTAGAAAAGTTGTCTCCCTTTGGAACCTAATTATGGAAATATCATTAAAAATCAATTATGAAGGTACCTTGAAGAAATTGCAGCAGGTAGCATAGTAAGACCTTTCCTGAAAGATCCAACAGTTTGTCCCTTCGGTTTTGGTAAGTTCCTAAAAGTCAGCTATATTCAGTCCTTGCAACATCGCTAACAAATTGAACAATTGAAGACAAACAACAGATTCTAATATACTGATTTTCTTACGGATCTCGAGGTGGTTTAGGACTTTTGTTCCTCTCCTTAATAGCTTTGAAAGTTCCACCTATGATGCTTCCACCATTTTGTTCGAGTTTCCAAACTCTTCCAAAAGCTGCTTTCATGCTAAGCTTTGCAGGATCACCAGCATAGACACCTACGTGGAAAGCCAGACTCCATCAAAATTATATAAGATTAAGAGCATCCATTCTTGATTTTGCATAACTGTTCTACTTCAGGAATAGCTCACTAACAACAATACAATATACTTAGAGAGATTAGATGTCCTTCGCATAAAAATGTAGCACAAGCTTGAACAAAAAGTTATTACGAACGTGACAGCATCAGCTACACCCTAATACTTGAACAAATGACAGAACAAGATGAATGTGCAATATATATAAAAGTTAAACAACTCTGAGCCACCAATTGTTCACAGCTATATACTTTTCCATACTTTAAACATCTGAGATCATAAATGACTGCATCAATGCACGACGACAAGACTACATATTGCGACTTATTCTTCTCTTAAGATACAAGTCATAATCAGGTTCTAGATAATACTGATACATTAAATTGACAAATGTAATATTGATTCCCCATATAAGCATGATTATTCAATATTGACACACAAAAAATGTACTTGATTTATACTTCGGAATTACATGCCTTTACATTTTTATATACAAGCCAATATAACATTTGATGCAATAAGAACTTGCCACAGTTTTGACAAACAAAGTAGTCACCTGAACAAAATGGCTCTATCAGTCGTTCAAAAACCTCATCCCCAAGATTACGTCGGACAAACTCTTCAACCGATTCCTCATGTCCCTGGAACCTTCCGTTAAAAGTACATTATAACAAGAATTTATATAAGCAAGATGTGTTGAGCAAGCACAATTAATGTACAAAGAAGGTAGAGAACAAACTGGTGGAGGAGGACGAATGCCAATAGCACCAAATCCAGCCCTTAGTTTACCACCAATGCTCATCAAGTCGAAAAAAGGTAAATTAGTAGGTTTTGAGGGAACTGGCCGCAATTTTCTGTTCCATAAAACAAATCTTGGTGCATTGGGATCACCAAACACAAGATCATCTTTCAAACCACTATCTACCTGCACACATAGTATGACAGATCAACATACAACAAGTAGGTGATTTTTTCTCCACAAAAAAGAAAAAAGAAAAAAAAAACGTAGGTGATTTCATTGGAAAGACTAGGCTTACACCCACATGCAAACAATTTAACTCATCATGATAAATATGACACAGTATCCGGAAGGGATCCAGCCCCAAATCAGACGTAGGTGATTTCATTGGGAAGACTAGGCTTACACCCACATGCAAACAATTTAACTCATCATGATAAATATGACACAGTATCCGGAAGGGATCCAGCCCCAAATCAGTCTCACTGCAGCGAGTTCCAGTTAGTGTCACTTTTAGATCTCCTTTACCAAATCCAATAATACCTTGCATGAATTTTTGTATTGAATATAATTCTTTGCTAAGCATATACACAAATCTTATCCTGAAATAATAGACATCAATCTAAGTTTGCGTATATACATCCAAACAACATGTACATAAAATCATACAGGAACAATCAATCCTTCTATTTATTTTTATAATCTTAATAGATCTTCCATTTAAAAGTGTCAATTTAAGTGAATTCTCTAAACAGGTAATCCTACACATCCAGTCCAGTACAAATTTGATTAGGCTTTAACCTTTTATTTTCTTTTTTCCCCTTTACATCCACCCATAGATATTTGCGGATGTTTACTTAATTATTCAGATATAGTTATCTAATATGCACTTATTAACTTTGATTTTTGAATTTTAGTTAGTTTAAGATTCCATAAACTCTATCTTACTTTCTGAAAATAAGCATTTTTTTACTTTGAAACAAAGATACCATGGCCATGGAAGATAACACAAGCAATAGAGAGGGGAAAGGAAGCTAGTTATGTTTTGTACAAGAAAGAATAAGTATAGTGCGGAATTTTCTTTTTTCTTTTTTGGGCAACCAATGCAATACTGTTTCTTTTTATCAGGGGCCTTTCAAATAAATAGCAACTCTCCAAAGAGTTATATAGGATTTTCTATAAGGATGAAATTACCAAGAATTTTTTCAGAGCTATACATGAAACCTAGGTTTCGATAGGGTTACCGACTGCATAGTACAGGATATGATGGTTGTAAGCTATTGGGGCCCTCTTCCCAAAGGTACCTCTCCTTTTCAATGGTTTTGATGTTTGCACCCACCTGATTCCTCACCTCAATGACAAGGATTTTGGAGGAAGTGCAGAGTGGCAAGTGGAGAGGGCTTGGGGTGTAGAAGCCGCAGATTCTTCCTGCTATAATATGGTAGTCAGCTGTGACAGCAGCGGAGACAAGAGTTTTCCGGTCAACGGTGGCAAGGTCACCGGCAATGAAGAATTATAAACGATGGTGGAAACAAGGAAGAGGAAGAAGGGTGGAGATGGTTGTGATTGTCATTCAGGTTATTTTGAAGGTAAGTAAAAGAGAGAGAACCTGTTAACTGATATTGAATATCCATTCTTAAGACTTCTTTTAACCCGATTGATTTTTACAACTTTGAGAGTTGATGATTGGGCTTTAATTTTTTATTACCCCCATTTATGCATTGTATCATTGATAAATAAATTCTAGAAAGATCTGACTAATACATTGTGCAAAATTCCAGCTATTAGGTGTACATCTAAAACTAGTAAATATGATATACATACAATTAGACCTAATAATTTCTTGAAATTTCAGATTGGGATAAATGAAAGATGTCATTGAAAACCAACAAAAGTAGCAAACAATTTAAGTATGGTCTTGAAACCATGCATAAGAAAGTTATATCAGAAAAGGCAAAGAAGATAGGAGAGTATGAGGGCCGACGTCTCCACTTTATAAACCTCAAATCTGAATGAATGAATGTGAATCCCCTACCATGCACAACCACAGCCCACATCGCTAGCATACAGTTCTAAACAATTCACACAAAAATTTCCAAATAGTGCTCTCCTACTATTTTACAATCCACCAAACAGCCCCTTAATAATGGAAACACTTACTTTCCATCATCATATCACAAATAAAGGTTACGCTACAACAACAGTTTATGGTGGGCTTTTTAAACCTCTACTTTTGTCTTCGGTGAGAAAGTTTCTGGTGATATCTACGCCTCCTATATGATAAACTTCAACCAAATTATCACTTTAAAAAGTGGTTACAGTAGCAGAATCCTCTTAACTTACTAGTCATATTGGTTTGAAAATAAACAAGTAAATATAAGGAAAGAAAAAGTTGAAGCAAACTACAATTGTAGACAATGAATTAAGAGTCGTAATGAGTGACCAGACTCAAACTTCATAAATAAAAGAAAAAATGTCCCAAAACCACCCTAAACTTGGGGGTTTGACACCAAACCATCCTTATCTTTTTTTCGCATCAACTAGCCACTCTATTTAAGTTTTGTACGAAAACCACCCTATCAGCGTGTGAAATAAGGCTGGCAATTGATCCGAACCCGAACACGAACCCGAGCTCGAGCCCGAGCCTGAGCCCGACCAAGTTCGATCCGATTTTAGTAGAATATGGGCCTGAATTTTTTCAAAAATTTTAGACTTGGGATCAATAGTTGAGTACGAATTAATTTTCTGGCTGGGTTCAGGTTTGTATAGGTCCGATCCGAGCCCGACCCGGGTTCAACGAATCACCGCTCCTCAAGACCACATATATGGCTCAATAGGAACAATATGAGATCAACGGCCAGAATTCAATACTCTATCTCAAACCAATCGATTCTTCTGTTCCCAAAATTAAATAATAAAAAACAAAACCCTACATGTTAAAAGCATCACCTCTCTTTGTCTCTCTATACATCGCTAAAAGTAAAGAGGGAGCAAGGACAAACCAACAATCAATCTTTTTCCTTATGAACCTTTTCAAGTCTCTTTGTTTCTCATACCCATCTTTTCAAAAGGACACAAACACTTCATACACACACGCACACAAACACAGAGAGAGGGGGGTGTTGAAGGAGGAAACACGAGTGATTGGGAAAAAAGTGTATCACTTGAATATTTGACGAAGATAGTTGAGTTTGCAAAGGAGAGAGATTGGGATCAGTTTCATAGCCCAAGAAATTTTCATAGCCCAAGAAATCTCCTCTGAGCTCTAGTAATTAGCCCTTCTAACTAAAAATAAATTTTTTTTCTTTTCTTTTTCTAATAGTATTTTTTGTATTTTCCATTTGGGTTTTTAATTTACCATCAATTCCTGTGAAATATTTCATGCCCAGGTAATGAGTTTTTGATATTATTTAGATTTGATAAAAACATGGTTATTTTTATCTTAGAAATTCATGTGGAACAATTTTCGGGTCGAGCACAGGCTTTTCGATTTTATTCGGACCCTGACTTGGGCTTGAATTATACAGCCCGACCCAAAATCAGGTCGGCTTCGACCCTAAAAAAAATTTCGGGTTTGGGTTCGGGCTCAGGCTCGGGCTTGTATAAGTCCGACCCAACCCCGGCCCGTTGCCAACCTTAGTGTGAAAGGACAATTTTGCACCTCCGTAATCCGGTAAAGTTTTTTGAGATTGTGCGCCGATTTTATTAAAAATAAAACCTATCTGCTTTCACCTTTCCCATAACCTCTACACTCCTCATCTTCTTCATATTTTTTCCCGCTCATATATATAGAGAAAGGTAGGTTTAATTACTAATCTCAGTTAATAAATGATAAACAATCATTAGTTCTAAACAGCGTAAAATTGGTATAAAAATATGTAAATCACAGAATAATGCATAAATGATAAACAATCATTAGTTCTAATCAGCGTAAAATTGGTATAAAAATATGTAAATCACAGAATAATGCATATAGGGTGGCTAGTTGACTAACATTTCACAAACAAGGTGGCTAGTTGATTATGAAATAAATTCAAGGTGGTTATGTGTCAAACCCCGAGTAGAGGGTGGTTTTGCGAGATTCATCCTGAATACAACACTAACACAATGCTACTCATACCCTTCATAATTTTAGTCAACAAGGCCACACACACACCCACATACCACATTCAATCATTCTAACTATAATGTTAAAGACTCAAGTCGATTATCACAGTCACATACGTAGCATCCTCACAAGTTTCAACAAGCAAAGCATTGTTATCGAAAAATGTAACATAAATTAATTGCATTATTAATTTCAACGTAAAAGCACGCAATAACACTCAATGAGGAATAACATCAAACACGTAGTATGCGCGTAGAAAAATCAAACAAAACTAAATGAAGGTCACTGACCGCCATGGAAAGCACGGGATCCGACGGCTGGAAGCTGTTGGGGCCCTCCTCCCAAAGAAACCCGTCCTTCTCAACCGTGATGATGTTTCCACCGACCCGGTTCCTCGCCTCGGTCACTAGAATTTCGGGGGCGGCGCCGGCGTGGCGAGTGGCCAGAGCCTGGGCGGTGCAGAGGCCGCTGATTCCCCCGCCGACGACGACACAGTCGGCGGTGAGGCGGGCGGCGATCGGGGATCCCCGTTCGACGGTGGTAGGGTTGTTGGAGACGGAGCATCGGAAACGACGATGGTGGAATCGGGGGAGAGGGAAGGGGAGGAGAGTGGAGATGGCGGTGGTCGCCATTTTTGGGTTTGAGGTTGGTGGAAGTAGAGACAGGTTGTTAAACTTGTTATCTGATATCTAATCGTTAAGAGCATCCACAGTCGTTTTCTATTTCTCCTATTTTTCCATATTATAGCAAACGGTGCGCAGCAAACGGTGCGCTGCACTCGTTTGCTATAATTGCCATTTTTTCCATTCGTCTCAAATCTGTTTCTCAAATTTGAGAAACGAAAGTAAGAATTCTCAAATATAGAAGACGGGGAATCATATACCGTCCGAGGGATTTTAATATTTTTTTTATTTAAAAAAGGGTCGGACGGGGAATGATACCCCGTCCTTACCTTTTAAAAATTCTTTTTTTTTGGGAAAAAATCCCCAGACGGGGAGTCTTCTCCCGTCCGGGAGAAGATACCCCGTCCGGGGGTATTTTCCTTTTTTCCTTTTTTTTTTTGGGTTTTTTTTCCCAATTTGCCCTTCGATCTCTATTGAACGAATTTAAAAGTCCAGGGGTAATTTGGTCTTTTGCCAAATGAGAAAAATTTGAGAAACGATGACTGTAGTATACTACTCTATATGCTATTACTGTAGCTGCCATATTTTGGCAAATGAGAATAACGACTGTGGATGCTCTAAATGACAAATTCTGTTATTGGGCCTTGGTTTCTAATTCGGCCCATTTATGAACTATCTCTACAATTATATATACTAGTAATTTATACGTGCAATGCACATTCTAATCAAAACAAAATTACTTTGTAAGCGCATCCCCAGCGGCTAGCCAAAATGAAGAGACATAATCATATTTGGAGAGCCACACCCATTTTGCATCTCCAACGGCTAGGCATTTTGCCTAGCCATGAACATGAAGAAATAAAATAGAGAGCAAGAGGCAAAATGAAGAGGAAGAATTATGGTTAGGGATCAACCAAAATGGCTAGTCAAATTCATTAGGCAAAAATACTATTTGAACAATTTAGCTAGCCATTTTAGCTAGTATAGTTGGAGATGCTCTAAAGTATATATATCAACTCGTTCAAATTTATTATGCGTGGAGACTATCAGTAATCGCAATATTAGAAAATAGGCGTCCACCCGTGGCTCCAACTGCAATCCATGGTGAATAGAATACTTTCGCAGTAATGAAAAGTGAAAGGGGGAATGTTAGTGGGTGGCGACGATGAGATTCTCAAACCTCTCGATCTTAAAATGCCATTAAAGATGTAAAGTTTAAATATTAATGATAATTTGCATATGATTTAAGAAAGTAAAGAGGTTATGAAAGATATGTAGGAGCCGGGTTACTTGTATTAAAGAAAAATTTGTGGAAATCTATTGCAATGCGACGACTTCGGATTTGATCCCTCTTGTTTTACGGAATTGAGATGAGCCTTGTTCTGATGGTTGTGGTTTTATGTCTTCTACTTCTACTTGTTCCGTGTGTGTTTCATGAATATCGTGAATAGTATCATAATTGTAAAGTGTTTCTTCACTATCTACATATGGAATAGGAATGGTAGGAATGCGACGACTACTAGTGGACTCTTGGCTACTATGTCTACCACGTGATCGATTAGATGCCATATAAACTAGTGTATGTTGTGAAAATTAATTGTAGTGTATGTTACGAAAATTATTCTACAAAACAAATAAAAGAACAACTATAAAATTAATTATAGTGTATGTTATGAAAATTATTCTACAAAGCAAATAAAAGAACAACTATAAAATTGTTATTCTAGTGTATGTTTACCAATTTACAAAAAAAAAATTCTAAAAAGAAGAAGAAGAACAAGAAAACCTAATCTAATTATGAGAAATAAATGATAACAAAACAAATTAGAATTCTAAAAATTATAAAAATACGAAAATACCGTATGAGCATAGATTGTTTGTTGCAGAATGAAGGTAGAGAAAGTGAAGAGACTTGTAGTGTTGATGCTTATGTTGTTGGTTGATGCTGATTGTTGAATCTTGAAAGAGAGCAGTTAAATGTTGTTGATGTTGAATCTTGAAGAAGAGTAGTTGAATGTTGTTGATTGTTGAATATTGAAAGAGAGTAGTTGAATGTTGTTGATTGTTGTTATTTTTTGTTGAGAAAGTTGAGAGATAGTAGAGAGAGTTGAGTAAATTTGTGAGGAGAATTGAATGAAATGAGGTTAAATATATAGAAAATGAAAATTTTTAATTTCCCAAAATACCCCCCTCAAAAACTAGCTAGTATAAATCCGTTGGGGGTATTTTGGTAATTTTACATACCCTAATTATTAAATACAAATTCTGGAAGAAAAAAAATTCCAACGGTAACAGCAACGGTCGGCTCGCATTGTAGCTCCGGTCTAGCCCCGGTTAAGCCCAGGTTTGGGCAGGCGGGGCCGGGCCATGAACCGCACGGGTCGGGCTGGGCCGGTCCCGGGCCAGCCCAGCCCGAATGCCACCCCTAATCATCCTCATAGTTTGCTATATTGTCATTTTTGTTATTTTTTAACAATCAATGCACTACAATGATTTGCTATTTTACAATTTTATCTTTTTGCTAGTCTCTTACTATATTTGGTAGTGGTTTTGAAAAAATGCATAATATAACAGACGAAACATCATATTTTATCTCAAATATTTTATAATATTTTTAAGAGATCGGACGAAACATGATGTTTCGGACAAATATTTTATAATATTCTTTTGGGATCAGACGAAACATCTTCGATGAAAATAGAATTTTTTATAATTAAAAAAACCAGAAAAAGTGAATAGTAGGAGCTTAAGAAAAAAGAACGTGGAAGAGAGAGCATGAGAGGCGAGAGGAGAGAGGAGAGAGCATAGTTGCCTAGGGAAAAGAGCAGATCTTTTGCTCAAGTTCTCATGGCTCCACGTCCCTTCTCTCTTCATTATCACTCCCACCCTCATCGATTCTCACGCCCACCTCAAAACCCACACCAAACCCCCTACACCACTCCACCGACACTTCAACTTCCCCACCCCACTAAATCCTCTTTTCCTCCTAAACATGTCTTCCCTCCTAAACCCGACACATTTCGTAACCCTAATCCCGAACCCACTAAGAAGAAGATGGAGCGACGTTGCATGCGATGCGGTGAGAATGACCACCTGATGGCGGACTGCCGGAAAAGTGGTATTCATTGTTTCAACTGTTGTAAGTTCGGCCACAAAATTCGAGATTGTCCTCTTCACAACCATTAGGAAACCTTCACCATTGAAATCCCCCACAACTCGGAGATTGCTGTAGCACTCCCTGGGCTGCATGCAAGCATCTTTCTTCACTTGATCAACCTGCACACTCGTCCTGAGACGATGGCCATCGAGAGTGCCCTTAACTTCTCTCGGAAGCGGCAAGGAGGTTGGTGGGTCTTGAAGAGAGTCAGCGAAGGGGTTTTCCATGTTCAATTCCCCTCAGAGAAGGAGGCCAAGAAGGCGATTGCTGACAGACTGTTCCAATTCTCAGGGTTCAATGCCACTTTTCACCGTGGTCCATGGACTACGGCGCAAGATTGAAACCTAAACACAGCTTCATCTGGATTAATGTTCCCTTGCTTCCTTTCCATATGTGGAACCAGTCCTCTCTCGAACATCTGGTGAAGCCCTTCGGTTAGTTCATCACCATGAGTGGTGAAATGAAGAACGTGGTTTCGAGGGACCAAGCTCTAGTCCTAATAGAGGTTGAGGATATTACCCTCATACCGAATACTATTCAGGTTCACTACACGGTGCCATGGATCAAGGAGCTTCAGATTCATGATGTTTGTAACACCCCGAATTCCATTTACATGTAATTCGTAGTACAACATGATCTTTTACTTCAATTCGTACAATTTTACAAGAAAATTAAAAACTTTTTATTGTACACATTGTTTATTACAGAGTTACACAGCAGAAGTTAAATAAAATACAACATGAAATACAACTCTAATATCAGCAACTTTAATCATGAATATAATCTTTATCATCAACCATCTTTAAGTCCTTGACAATCCAATCCTAGCCCTGCACTGAAAATCTGTGGGCACGTCAGTTGCTTACAACCGACGCAATATTTTAAAACAGCAATCCTCACTATGCCGTTATATAACGATTCACTTACTTTAACAATCACAAACTTGAATGCATATAAAAGTGTAAAGAGTGACTATCCTAAATATATCAGTGTATGATATGACTTAATGTCTAATGCAGATATTATACTATAATGACATTAATGCATACTTGTTTGGATTCTATGCACTCCATCCTACATAGGTCCGAGGGCAAGCACCTACGTACTCCACATTATAGGGTTAGATCCCTCACCATGCATCATACTACTATAAATACTACACGGTTCAGACACTTTGCAAGTATTGGCTCTCACCCTTGGAATACTGGAGACCAATCTCACTCCGTGGATCATTCTGTGGCCCTTACGTCCTTCGTCCCGGAATACCAAGGATCATCCCGCTCTGCAGGTCATCTTGGAGCCGTCATTGCACAAGTATCCCATGAGCGTCGCTCTCATCCCGGAATACTGGAGATCATTTTCGCTCCGTGGATAATTCTGTAGCCCTTACATGCATCGTCCTGGAATACTGAGGACTGTTTCTTTCCAAGGATCATTCTGAAGTCTATAAATCATGTTTTCTCTAGTTTCATCATGTCACCAACTAGTGCATGTCCTTATGTTTGAAACATGAATAAATAATACTACCTAGATCTAGCTTACCCTCCTACCGGTCTTAAACCATATATCGAGAATGATAGCCCATACTGGCCCTTTCTCAAAACTTAATTAATCATTTTCAACACTTGCCGGTACCTGGGTCTCACTAAGCTTCTAGAATCAACATCCTTTAACTTGGGGTACTCATACCTTTATTATTCATATTTTCGATTTCATGTATTCATAATTCGTTCAATGCTTTCATTCATTATCATTTACCAATCATGAACTATACACTTCTTGGTTGATCACTCAACCAACAATTCATTTTAATTAATTACCAAGTCCCTCTGATTAACAAAAACTCATTTTCACATATATTTATTTTTCAAGAATATATCCCAAATACAAAATTCATTTTGATCAATAAAACCCCTTTTATACTCATCTATATTTTAATTATAAATCTTAATTCTACGCAAAAGATAGGTTCATTATTTTCATAAAGATTCTAGTATAACTTTGTAGTTAAAAATACTTAGAATCATCCTCAATTACTTCATCTAAATTTATTTGCAAAACAGTAAGTTCAAAACCAGAAAACTGCAGTTCATGCTTCTTGTAAAAATCATAGAAAATTATATACTTCACGAAGCTTTGTGTTCTTTAGATCAAAATAAAAGTATACAAGTCTACTACAATTTCTTAGTTATAAGTTTCTCCAAAATATTATATCTTTAACCCTAAATTCTTCAAAATATACAGTAGGGTCGAAATATTAAAATATTGCCACTTGTTCAGTCTTGTAAAATTCATTAGAAATTCAGTCCTTTGTAAAAATTTAATTTCTTAGACTTTACAGAAATGTTAACAAGTCTACTACAAGTTCTTAGTTTTGACTTTTCTAAAATTACTTCGTTTACGATGCTGAAATGATAAAAAACCGAAATGTGTACAGATTTCCAGCAACTAGTTGACTGCCAACCAGTCCTAAGTTTAGATTTTATTAAAATAGTAAACGATATCTTAATCTTATGAAATTTTAAAGAGATGTTCCTGACATATATAAGATGTCCCTATAAAAATTTTAGCTCTAGATTTCATCTAGTTTATTAAACATGATTTTCTGAAGTGCAAACAAAACTCAAAACAACAACTTTCTTTGCATAATTAAACAACTTTGTGCATGAATTCATCCCCAATTTATTTAATCTAATCATGATGTATTACCATGCACCCAACAACATCATTTCAACTTATCTACATGAAAACCTTTCAATTAGCATGCATTTCCTTTCATATTCATAATTATTAAACATTCTAAATAACATCATCACAAAATTAATTACAGCTCATATGAATTATCAATTTATGCATCAATTTTTCTTACACATGCATACTACTATATTTTACAAAGAAAGAAGAAACGCCCACCTTATGAGGCAAAAATTGAAATTGAAATTATTAGGAAGTTCCTCCAAACTCCAACCAAAGCAAGCATTCTCCTCCTAGCGATTTGCCAACACCAAAACCTCCTCTTTTTTCTCTCTTTCTTTTCTTTTTTTTGTTTCATTTGATTTTTGGTGCAATGTTCATGAAGTAAGAAGTTGTATTTATAGAGCTAAATGAGTGAATGAAGAGACACACATTACCCAAAAATAAAGACCCATTAAGCAAAATTAATCACCCACTCACCATTACTACAGAAACCCCCATCTCCTTCCCTTCTTATGCATGGCCAAGCCCTTTGAATTTCTCACATGTGCACTTTTGTGCACGTGCACTCTACGTGCACACCCCATCATTCATTTAATTATTTGTTTATAGCCTAAATGTATATATTTGTTACATACAAGGGTGTATTTAATATAAGATTTTATCATGGGCCTTTATTTTGAAATTAGTTTCTTTTGAGCCTTAAGGTGAACTTTAGGCCTATGAGTTTTCAAATAAATAAATAATACAAATGTGAGTAAAATGAGAAGAAAAATAATGGTGCATGACATCTGAGAAAATTTTAGAAATAAAATGCACATAAAATTTTACGTGCAATGCATGTGCAAAATATTAAAAAATTAATTTGAGAGAACGAAAAGCAGTCAAAATACAAAACATGTATATTTAATAATATTACGGATATTTCACATAACGGAAAATATACGTAATCGACACGTGTATTGAAAGCACGTGCAATTTACGTAAAAACACAAAGATTGAAATAAAATGTTTGAGTTGGCGGAAAATGTATAAATAATCTAAATATAAAATAAGTATGATATTTATATAAAAATATGTTACGAATATTACTCGTAACGGTACAAAAGACACGTGCATAACACGCGAGGAAAAAATTATCATTACTAAATTTTGCGGGGTGTTACAATGTTCCTAGGCTTATTCTAGGAAACTCCATTCCTGTCGAGGACATTCGTCATGGCAAAATTCAGCTTTTCACGTCGGAGAATGACCCTACCTCTTTCTAGCATTGCCGGGAATCCCCGACGAGGTCCCATGACCTGGCTACTCAGGCGCCAACTCGGGGAATCATTGGCGACGCGAAAGGCAAGTGCAAAATCATTGATGCGAGTCTTTCTGTTATGCAATCTTAGGAGATGAAAAATCAGGAACAGATGGTAGATTTTTTATAAAATATTTCGGGTCTCGCGAAATGAAGTATGGAAGGTTCTAAATTGCCCCCCCCCCCTACACACACACACAACAAAACTAGTTGCGGATTCTGTGGGGGCCAAGGTGGAGGAAAAAATTATTTTCAGTATTTTTTTTCTATTGTGGAGATTTCTTTTGATTCTCAAAAGGGCAATTTGGAAATTGAATATAGTGAATCAAATAATATCCCCGATAGCTCTGCCAGCTTTGATGATAACAATGCCGTTGAAGAAGTGAGGCAGATGGTTTGGAAGGGGAGGGTTGTTACCATCCCACTTTCACTTTACAATGAGATCCAACCGGTAGTCAAGACTGCTCTTGAGAAGACTGTGGCTAGGAGAGTTGCAAAACTTGAAACTACTCATGCGATGCAGTTCAGCTCAGGCACTAGTGGAGATGACACTGACAGCTTCAAAACTAAGTCTTTAATCCCCCGTAAACCAAAGCCTAAATCCTATGCCAGTTCAGACTCCGTTCCCCCCGGGCTTTATGAATGGACTAGCAAGCGCAGAAAGAGAAGTCGATCAGCATCCAAAAGCTCCTATACCAGGCCATTCATGAAACATCTGTGTTCCTCCATCAAGGAAACAGCCTCTCACAAAAATGAAGGTACCTCCTCTTCTATTTTTTCAATTACCAATGCTTGCAACAGTCCCTTTGCTTTATTATCAAATGAGGATATTAATGTGGTTACTGAATCTGTAGGAGTGGAGGCTGTTGGGCCACACTCAATCGATAAGCTTAAGCAACCAGTGAGTGCCTTTGTTGATCCCCCCGATCAACAGAGACAACTCAATTAAGTGCTCTGGGTTATCAAGTTTTTTATTTTTTGGTTACTTGCTTTGCTGCTCGTTTTCTCTTTTTCTAATGAAGATTGGAAGTTGGATTGTACGAGGGTTGGGCAACCCCAACAAATGTGCCTTGATAAAAGACGGTATCCTAAATGCTCATATTTCAGTGGCTTGCCTTCAAGAAACCAAGCCCAATAACCCCTCTAGCAGGAAACTCACGTCTGTTAGTGGAACTTTGCTCACCAAATGGATGTCACTAGATGCTACTGCGAGTTGTGGTTGGATGGGATGACAACATCCTTGATTGTTTCTACTCTACTGTAGACATTTTTTCCATCTCTCTTTCCTTTAGAAACAGAACTTCTGGTGCCGAATGGTCACTTACCTTGGTCTATGCCCCGTTTGAGCTTGATGATAGAACTATTTGCTTCAGTGAAATCAACTCTAGAAGAAGCTCTTTATGTAATGCCTGGGTCCTTTGCGGGGATTTCAATGTCACCATGTCCAATTCTGAGAGAAATTGAGGTCAGAGTTCAAGCATAGATATGAAGGAGTTCAGGAAATTCATCCAGCAGCTGCACCTCACTGACCTCCCTCTTGCAGGGAGGAAATTCACCTGGTCTAACTTGAGAGCGAACCCGTCTCCTACTAGATTAGACAGATTTTTAATATCAAGCCAATTTGAACAACTGCACCCTAATTACATACAACATTCCCTCCCAAGAATTGCTTCAGACCACTGTCCTCTCATCCTGGACTCAATGGCTATTTCTAATAGATTGTATTACTTCAAATTTTTGAAAGCTTGGACTTCTCACGAGAGCTTTACCCATGCTGTAAATGACTGGTGGACGAGTTTTGTCTACAAAGGCTTGTCTGTAGATACATTTGCTCACAAACTTGTGGTGCTCAAGATGAGAATTAGAAGATGGAGAAATATGGTCTTCGGACATAATCCTATTCGCAAGAAGGCTCTTCTTGATAAAATACACCAACTTGATATTTTGGCAGATGATCAGCCATTAGATCCAGCTCCATCCAATGAACTCTTAGTAGCTCATAAGGACTACCACTCACTGGTCCAAGCTGAAGTAACATACTGGAGGCAGAGATCCAGAGTCGCTTGGATCAAGGAAGGTGACGCTAAAACTACATTCTTTCACTCTATCACAAACGGCAGACATAGAAAGATCTTTATTTTCTCCCTGATGCATAACGGGGACCTAATCACTGATCATTATAAAATCAGATCATATTTTGAGCAACACCTTAGTGATATTTGTGCCAGCTCTACAACTCCCGACTTCAGAATTGATTGGTCTACCCTGTACCCACATCCAAATGATAACCTCTCTGTGCTAGATGCTCCATTCAGTAGGGAAAAGATCAAGAAAGCAGTCTTTGACATGAGTGGAGATAAAGCCCCATGCCCCGATGTTTTTTCTATGTACTTGTACCAGCATTTCTGGGAGGTTATTCAGGCTGATTTATGCTGCATGATGACTAATATTCAAATTGGGGAAGCTGATATTGGATGACTGAATTACTCCAGCATTGTATTGATTCCCAAGTGTGACGAGGCTAACACTGTCTCTGAATTGCTCACTGAAAATCTTCCCCAAAGTCCTAACCAACAGACAAGTCCCCTGCTCCATTCCCTAGTATCCTCATCACAGAGTGCTTTCTTAAATGGAAAATCCACTATCGATTGTTTTCTGGTTTCCCATGAAGCTATTAACCTGTGTAGCACCAAGAAATCAGATACCCTACTATTAAAGATCAACTTCCGCAAAGCATTTGATACTCTCAGTTGGGAGTTCATTGAGCAGATGCTAACTTTAAAAGTTTTGGCCCAAGATGGTGAATGTGGATTAGTTCAATCCTTCGATCAACTAAATCCTCAGTTCTGGTTAATGGGTTGGGAGGGAGAACTATTAATTCCAAGTGGAGTCTTGAGCAAGGAGACCCCCTCTCGCCTATGCTCTTTATCATGACTATAGACATACTGGCCCAAATGTTAAGATGTGGTCGAAGCAATGAAACTTTTCTCAGCTTCAGCTCAGAGTCTCCATAGCTTCACTATCTATTCTCCAATTTGCTGACGACACTCTCATCTTCTGTAAGGGTGACGAACACAAAGTGATTAATCTAAAATTACTACTCCATATGTTTGCTAACATTTCAGGCCTAGACATCAATTTCTTGAAGTCTTCTATTACCTATTTCGGTTACTCAAAGACCAAGCTGCAGGCTTTCTCTCATATTCTGGGTTGCAAACAAGATTCTTTACCCAGCAAATATATTGGCATGCCCTTGGCCAGAGACAAATTAAAGAAGAGGGATTGTCAACCTCTTCTTCTTAAGATCGAGAGGAGACTATCTACCTGGAAAGGGTGTTTGCTATCTAGAGGAGGACGACTGATCCTAATTAACTCAGTACTCAGTGCCTTGCCAACTTACTATGACTCCTTCTTTAATGTGCCTAAATGGGTTATTGCAAGAATCGACCAGTTAAGAAGTAGATTCTTCTGGGTGGGTGTTGATACCAATGCCTTTAGGGCATCATGCACAAACTGGAAACACATATGTCAGCCCAAAGAGCAAGGGGGCTTAGGTGTCTTGAATCTCCATCAATTCAACAATGCCTTACTAATGAAGTGGTGGTGGAAGCTCTTAGCAGATAACTCTCTTGGAAGCCAAACACTTCAGTCCTTATATTGTAATAGAGCTTCAAATTCTTTCATCTGCCCTACTCAAGCATCGGATTTTTCGAAGAGTAATCATAAACTAAGGGATCAATTCCTTCAGGGGATTACTTGGCAACTTGGAGACGAGCAATTCATCAAGTTCTGAACTTCTAAGTGGATAGGGGGCCTTAACATATCCACTCTTTTTCCTTGCATTATTTGATGCTGCTTGGAACAAAGATGCAACACTTTGCTCTCAGGGCCATCTTAAAATTGTTGATGGATTTGGAGACCTAGCTTAACCACTATTTCCTCTTCCCACCTTATTCTAGAGAAAGACCAGCTGCTGCAACTTATCTCAAACTTGCAAACTTCTACCAAAGTAGACACTCCCACATGGAGGCACTCTAGCTCAGAGGTCTACACAGTCAAATCATCTTATTCCTTCTTCAGTATTTCGGGCCTTAAATAACCTTACTTTCGCGCTTGTTGGCAGAGCTTAACACCCCTCAAATGCAAGATTTTTATCTGGATGTTGAGTTGGGAGATACTCAAACTCCAAGGCTAGGCTTCACTCTAAAGGATGGGATGGTGACAAGACATGCACGGCTTGTGCATGCCCAGTTGAAATCACCTTCCATATATTTTTTGACTGTCCGGTGGCTGTTCACACTTGGGGACAATAGTCATCGTAAGGTGATGAAGGGTAAGAGGGAGATTGGGCAGGGTCAACACAATCTATACTAGCTTTATGGGAGCAGAAAAACTCGATCGAGTGTTTGGAAGCCCATTGTTCCTAAAGTATCATCTAGTAAGCCGTCATCAGAATAACCAAAGCAAGATTGTGAATTTCGAATACCATTGAAAGGTGGAGAGAGCCTTGGGGTAGGTAGAGTTCGTGTGGAGGGTGGCACCTCCATGATGAAATCTACTGGGGTAGGCCCTTGAAAGGGGCATACGATTGGAGAAAAACAGATAGAGATTGATTCAACTAGCGGAAGAAGCCATAGAACCGGATTGTTTACAAAGCGGAGATGAAAGATTCTAGAAGAGTAAAATTACACAGGTGTGGATTCCTTCGCATGAAATCCAAGGTGGAGATTATTGGGTTTATATGTCTTACATAATCCTAAGTGAAGAGAAGACGGTATTACGAGAGAGGAATCGAAGCGATGAGTGGATCGAAGAAGAGAATCAACAGAAGCAACAAAGCAGAGAAGGAAAAAGTTAACTGTCACCCCCTCGGGTCTGGCAATCGACCGCACATCGGGGCAGTTGAGCACAGCGACTGATGTTAATGTTTGGGTTGCGGTCTTATGGGATTCTTTCTCCAAGTTAGATTGTACGGATCTCCTTGTATGGTTATCTTTTCAGGAAACATCGAGTGGTTAATGTATCAAGTGTATCAAATAGGGTTTCTCTGGATTTTTATATAATCAATGTAAACGACTCAAAGAACGTGATGATTCTATTGAGTTCCGAATAGAAGAAGAGAGCACTTCATATGAGAGCTGAGAGATTCTCCATTGTAAATAGAAAGTAATTCAAGTTAGGCTTGAGAGAGGGTCATGGTAAGAGTTTTTACTCGTGTATCTTTTCTAGTTGAATAATATCTCAGTTTCTTCTTTACCATGTTAAGACGAAAGCCCCAAACAAGACAATTCTTATGTACTTTGTGTAATTGTTATCATTTAGTATTTGCTTGGTGGTTTGTATTAAATATTAATTGCATCACATAACTCAACAACATCCTTGCACTTCTGCAAGTGATACTTCCCTAACAATTACAAGCGTTGCCACTAGTGATGGTTGGTACTTTCAGTGCATGAAGATGATTGTGCAAATATTGTTGTAACTACCATTTTCGTTCTTTTAATTTTTCTCCACTTTTGTAATATTTTATTTTTAATTGAAAAAATACTATATTTTCTCCATCTTGATTATCTTAATTAAATTTTTGTTCATGAAATTCTTCGTTCTTCTTGTTGAGCTATTTCTTGTTGATCCTGTTTTCTATTATTTAATTGTGGGTAATTTATTTGAACCCTACTATTTTTATATCCCTCTCTTATTGAACCCAACACCCAATTTCAATTGTTCTTGACCCAAAACCACTATTATTGGATCCTAAACAACTAACCCGACATCCTAATTGCATTTTATAAATACAATTCTATCGCAAACCCTAAAAACACAAAAACACAAACCCTAATTCTAGCCGCTTTCTCTCTCTCCTCCCGTTATTCTCCCCCGATAAGATTTCCTGCGCAAACCCCTGTTCCCCATCTCCGATCAGACCCCCGACCTCCCTTCACCTTCTCCGACCACTCCGATGACCAACCTAGTCGCCATAACCCCCTGCTTCGCCCTCTCCCGTCGACACCCATATTGCTTTCCCCTGTTCCCGCTCAACAGCAAAACCTTGACGCTCCTATGCCCCTTTCCGATCAACATCGACCCTCGCTTGTCGACCACCCCGACACCGTCAAGCCACCTCATCGATGTCAAGCAGCCAGATCCCGAGTCTCTTGCTGTTTGCTTGCTGTTGATTGCTCGGATTTCTATTACACGTAGTTCGTATGTGTTAATTTGTGAGTTCGTGGGTTCGTTACTTCGAAATTCTCTTCCCGTTATTCTTGGTATTCAAATTAAGCGTCCAAAAGGCAAGTCACTCTTTTCTTGAATTATTATTGAATCAAATTCAAGTTTTATTGAAATTTTTGCAAGTAGATCTAATTGTTTATCGTATTGTACATTGTTCATCTCTTTAATTGTGTATATTGAGGGTTTACACGAGCTAACCTCAATATTCTTGACTTTGTGCCTCTTTTGAATCCAAAGATTGAATCATTCATGCATCATAATAGGGTTAATCATATAATCACGACACAATTAATCTATTGTATAAATAATTGCTAGGTTGTATGTTGGTTGATCGATTGTTGTTTGATTGATGTTAAATTAGTGTGTGTATGTGATTTTATTTTTATTCATCATGTTATTGCACCCATCATGCTGATTATAAAGTTTATCGACTAATAGCATTGATACCCATCATGTTTAATTAATTTATTTCATGAAAAATACCCTAAAACCTGTATGTTGCTTGCTGACTGTATTTTGTCTTCTATTTTTGACACAGTAAATGATCTTAAAATAAATAACTTTCTGAATAAGAGTTGCATCAATTACTATTGATTTTGATTATTGCTATTGTCCTATGTTATTGATTTCTATTGATCTATTGAATTCATTGTTATATCGTTATTCCATTGTTCCTGGATAATTTTTCTTCTCTTTTTAGATGAAGTGTTCACAGGTAATGAAGGAGAATTGCCTGCTGGGATTGGAGAACAAAATTTCTAAAGAATTATTGCTTTATAATTGAATGTTATTTTATTGATCTTATTATACTGAGACTTATTACTATTGTGTTTGGGATTTATTATTGTATTGAGCTTATGACCCGGATTTTATTATTTATTTCCAGACGTTGGTTTATTGTATTTGGATATTTCATATTGCTTTATTTCAAGTATTATTGTTCATGAGATTATTATTATTTCCTGCACAATTATTTTGTATTGATTATATTGTTGAGTTGATCAGATAAACAGCTTATGGGTGATATTAGTCATTCGCTGGGCTAATGTCATGTACTCGTATTCCATATTTTTGGAAAGTAGGGCGTGACAAGGTTTTTAGTGGTATCAGAGCTCGGGTTTGGATAATATATCAGTCAAACATCACTAACGAAAACAAGTTTGGCTTTGATTGATATATTATTCAGATTTGGGTTTTAACCGGTTTGACTCAACAGTATGTGCAATACAAAGATCACATGAATAATTGATAACCAACTCATGATTTGGACACTAACCGTTGATTTTTATTGCAGACCATGGCTACAAGAGGTACTTCATCTTCCCGTGCTGGGGATGATCAGTCTGATAAGCCTACTGTTGCACAGATGGTGCAAATGCAACGTGAGCACAACGAACTGATGATGCGGATGCAATGAGAGCATAGTGAACAGATGAGAATGGATTTTGAAGCTGCTAATAGAGAACCCATTGTGCCTGCCCCCGCATTGCTTCCACCGAGACCTAGTAATGTGGTAGATTTCATGAGGCTTCACCCAGATAATTTCTCGGTCACTGAAGGCCCACTTGAAGCCGAGCAATGGCTTATCAGGACTGAGCATTTGCTGACCGCAGCACGTATAGCGAATGTGAATCGTGTAGATGTTGTGAGCATCCAACTTATTTATCTTGCCCACATCTGGTGGCAAGCTGAAGATGAGCGATTGGGCCGACCCATTCCCTGGGCTATTTTCACTGAGAGCTTCCTTATGAAGTTCTTTCCTGATGTCACCCAGAATGAAATGGAACGACAGTTTGTCTCATTAACTCAGGTTCGTCAGATAGTGTTTATTCATGCTTTTTCGTTGTTATTTCATAAAGTATCGGTGTTAAACTAAACATTGTCTTGAACCAGGGGAATCGGACCGTGGATGAGTACGCTATGGAATTCACCAGACTAAGTCATTTTGCTACTTCTATGGTGACAAATGACAAAGATAGAGGTCATCGTTTCTTGTTGGGCTTGGAATTGGAGATTCAGGATCATATTGCTGCCTTGCGACTTCGTTCTTATGCTGATATCCTGGATGCTGCTAGAATTCAGGAGCAGATTAGCACAAGGAAGCATGCTATTCAGCGTTCTGTTCCGCACCTTATTGTTGCTAGACCTTCTGGAAGGCCTATTAGGAGGCGAGCTCCTCCCCTTCCTGTCAGGGAATTGCCATACCCACCTACTATCCAGAGGCCGAACCTAGTTTGCACGCACTGTCACAAGATTGGGCATTTGCACCAAAATTGCAGGATAGCAAATTGCTTGTGCCTTCTGTGTGGAGGCAATGATCATATGGTTCGTGATTGCCCTAGGTCCAGGACTCTTGCACTAGTTGGAGGTTCCGCTCCTCAGGAGGCGCTTGTTCGTGGTCAGGGTGGACCACCACTTCCACCTCAGAGGTAGGTCTTTGAGCAGAGGAGAGCCGCTCCTAGGGGTAATCTTCCTGCAGGTCATGGTCAGGCCTACAACTTGCCTACGCAGGATACTGAAGCTACTTTGGGCGTTGTTGCAGGTATGTCTTTATTTGTATTCATTTTGTATTTCATTTTGATTTCCTTACTATTTTGTGATTCTATCATGTTGCTTATTCATGTTAGCCTTTCATTCATGTATGTTTCTGGCATTGTGCTTCTGCCTTTTGTGTTATCACTTTGACTTCTTGCTAGGCATTATCCTTGTTCGCTCCTTTCCTGCTCATGCTCTTTTTGACTCTGGTGCTACTCATTCATTTGTTTCTTCCCGCTTCATCGATCTGCATCACTTGGCTAGCAGCGCAATGCCAGCAGCTTGGAACATTACTACAGGTGGAAATGTTGTCGTGTGTTCTCAGATTTGTGAGCAGAGTCTCTTGGTTATTGGTGGTGTGGATTTTGTTGCCGATCTGATTGTCATCAATAATTTTGGACTCGGTGTTATTCTGGGGATGGATTGGCTTGGTGTCACTCATGCTGTAATTGACTGCCGCAAGAAGAAGGTGGTGTTTTGTATGCCAGAATGTTGGGAATTAGAATTTTGTGCCTGTGAAATGCCGCTTGCTTGTGTGGAGAAGTTGGCAAGTCAGGAATTTGGAGTTATAGGGGAAGTGTGTGCTGATGATGTTGTCGCACCGTTGGTTGTGCGGGACTTTCTGAATGTTTTAACTGAGGAATTACCGGGATTACCGCCAGATCATGAAGTGGTGTTCAGTATTGATGTTCAGCTGGGTACAACTCCAATCTCTAAGAGTCTGTATAGAATGGCTCATGTTGAGTTGATTGAGTTGAAGGAGCAGATTCAGGAGTTGCTGGATAGAGATTTTATCAGGCCAAGTGTTTCGCCTTGGGGAGCTCCTGTACTGTTTGTCAATAACAAAGATGGTAGTTGCAGGTTGTGCATTTACTACCGAGAGCTCAATAATGTCACAGTGAAGAACATGTATCTGTTGCCAAGGATTGATGACATATTTGATCAAATGAGAGGCGCTTCTGTATTTTCAAAGCTGGATCTTCGTTCTGGTTATCATCAAGTTAAGGTGAAAGCCGAGGATGTGTATAAGACTGCTTTTCGTACAAGATATGGGCACTACAAATTCTTGGTGATGCCTTCTGGAGTACTAATGCTTCAGCTGTGTTTATGTGCTTGATGAATCGGATTTTCTCTCCCTTTCTAGACAATTTTGTTGTGGTGTTCATTGATGATATTCTTGTCTACTCTCGGAACCGTGATGAGCATGCTGAGCACTTGAAGGTTGTTTTGCAAACTTTGAGGGAGAATCAACTATATGGGAAGCTTAGCAAGTGTGAGTTTTGGTTGGATCGCGTGGCATTCTTGGGTTATATCATTTCTGGTGATGGAGTTTCTGTTGATCCGTCCAAGATTTCTGCAATTAAGGATTGGCCAATGCCGAAGTCAGTATCGGAAATTCGGAGTTTTCTTGGTCTAGCGGGGTACTACAGGAAGTTTTTTCGGGATTTCTCGAAGATTGCAGGGTCGTTGACCAAGTTGACTGGGAAGGATCAGAAGTTTGTATGGGATGAGTCCTGTGATGAAGCCTTCGTTGAACTGAAGAATCGGTTGACATCAGCACCTTTGTTAACTATACTGGATGGATCAGGAGGTTTCGTCATTCACTGTGATGCTTCAGGTAGAGGTTTGGGTGTTGTTTTGATGCAACGAGGCAAGGTTGTTGCATATGCATCTAGGCAATTGAGGCCACATGAGAAGAATTATCCTACACATGATCTGGAGCTTGCAGTTGTGATTTTTGCCTTCAACCTTTGGAGGCATTATTAAGTTGGAGACCGAGTGGAGATTTTCATTGACCACAAACATCTCAAGTATGTGTTCACTCAGAAGGAGCTGAATATGAGGCAGAGACGATTGTTGGAATTGATGGCGGATTATGATATTAGTTTGCAGTATCACCCTAGCAAGATTAATTTGGTACCTGATGCTTTGAGCAGTAGACCTGTTGCTATGGTTCTTACTGAGCAGAAAGTGCTTGTAGAAGCTATGAGGAGATTGGATTTGGATGTGGTATTTCCTGGTTCCGAACAGAGTTGTATGGTGCTTCAGTTGCAGTCGTCTTTGGTGGATCAGATTAAAGAGGCACAGTCTGGTGATGTGCAGTTGCTGAAGTTTCAAGCTGAAGTTGAAGCTGGTTTGAGGACTGATATGGTGATTCATGAGGATGGATCTCTCTGTTTTGGGATCCGTCTATGTGTTACGAAGGGAGAAGTCAGGCAGAAGTTAGGTCGAAGTTACTCGAAGAAGCTCACCGTTCGCCATATTCTATTCATCCCGGTGGTACAAAAATGTATCGGGATTTGAAGTTGCATTTCTGGTGGCATGGTATGAAGAGGACTGTTGCAAGATTTGTTTCTCGGTGTCTGATCTGTCAGCAAGTGAAAGCAGAACATCAGAGGACTGCTAGACTTCTTCAACCGCTTCCTATTCCGGAATGGAAGTGGGAGAATATCACTATGGATTTTGTGACTGCTTTGCCTAGAAGTCCTAAGGGTCATAATGCCATCTGGGTGATTGTGGATTGCTTGACGAAGAGTGCTCATATCATTTCCTTCAGAGTTGGTCAGTCCACAGAGAGCCTTGCAGAGATGTATATGCAGGAGATTGTGAGATTGCATGGTGTTCTTGTTAGTATTATATCAGACAGAGATACTAGATTCATATCTCAATTTTGAGAGTCTTTAGAACAGTCTTGGGAGTAAGCTAAATTTCAGTACCGCATTCCATCCGCAGAAAGATGGAAAATTTGAGAGGACTATTCAGACATTGGAGGATATGTTGAGGTCCTGTGTGCTTCAGTTTAGAGGATCTTGGGAAGATCATCTACACTTGGTGGAATTTTCATACAACAGTAGCTACTAAGCGAGTCTTAAGGCAGCCTCGTATGAAGTCTTGTATGGTCGGATGTGTAGATCACCAGTGTGCTGTGATGACAATGGTGAGAGAAAGCTTTTGGGGCCGGAATTGATCATAAAGACTGTTGGTGTAGTGGCCCAGATCAGGAAGCATTTGCAGGCCGCACAGAATAGGCAGAGGTAATAGGCAGACATGCACAGGAGACCGTTGGATTTCAAAGTGGGTGACCATGTGTACCTCAAGGTGTCTCCATGGAAGGGTGTTATTCGGTTTGGTGGTGGGGGCAAGCTAAGCTCTAGATTCATTGGTCCGTTCGATGTGGTGGAGCGAGTAGGCAAGGTGGCCTATAGACTCGTGTTGCCACCAGCTCTATCTAGGGTGCATGAAGTCTTCCATGTTTCTCAGCTTAGGAGGTATGTTCGGGATGATAGTCATGGTATTGACTATTCGGAGTTGTCGGTTCGAACAGATTTGTCATGTGAGATTCATCCAGTTTTGATTGTGGATGGGTGGGAGAAGATTTTGCAGAACAAGGTTATCAGGTTGGTTCATGTTGCTTGGAATCCTCACTCACCTGGTGAGTCGACTTGGGAGCTTGAAGATGTGATTCGAAAGAAGTTTCTCCATCTTTTTTGTGTAGCTCTTTTCTTTCTTCGAGGTTACCCTACTACCACTTGCTTAAATTTCGAGGACGAAATTTATTGTAAGGTGGGTAGAATTGTAACTACCGTTTTCGTTCTTTTCATTTTTCTACTCTTTTGTAATATTTTATTTGTAATGGAATAAAATACTCTATTTTATCCTTCTCGATTATCTTAATTAAATTTTTGTTCATGAAATTCTTCGTCCTTCTTGTTGAGCTATTTCTAGTTGATCTTATTTTCTTTAATTTAAATGTGGGTAATTTATTTGAACCCTTTTATTTTTAGATCCCTCTCTTATTGAACCCAAAACCCAATTTCAATTGTTCTTGACCTAAAACCACTATTATTGGATCCTAAACCACTAACCTGAAATCCTAATTGCACTTTATAAATACAATCGTATTACAAACCCTAAAAATACAAAAACACAAACCCTAATTCTAGCCGCTTCCTCTCCCTCTTCCCGTTTCTCTCTCCTCGTTCAGATTTCCCGCCCAAACCCTGTTCACCATCTCCAATCAGACCTTCGACCTCCCTTCACCTTCTCCGACCACTCCGGTGACCAACCCAGTTGCCATAACCCCCTACTCCGCCCTCTCCCGTCGATGCCCACACAGCAACCCTCGATCCCCTTGCTTTCCCCTGTTCCCGCTCGACAGCAAAACCCCGATGCACCTCTTCCCCTTTCCGATCGACGCCGACCCTCGCCTGTCGACCACCCCGATGTCGTCGAGCCACCTCGTCAACATCGAGCAGCCAGATCCTGTGCCTCTTGTTGTTTGCTTGCTGTCTATTGCTTGGATTTCTATTACACGTAGTTCACACGTGTTAATTCGTGAGTTCGTGGGTTCGTTGCTTCGGAATTCTCATCCTGTTATTCTTGGTATTCAAATTAATCGTCTAAAAGACAAGTCACTTTCCTCTTAAACTGTTATTGAATCAAATTGAAGTTTTATTGAAACTTTTGCAAGTAGATCCAATTGTTTATTGTATTGTACATTGTCCTATCTCTTTCGTTGGGTATTTTGAGGGTTTACACGAGCTAACTCCAATATTCTTGACTTCGTGCCTCTTTTAACTCCAAAGATTCAATCTTTCATGCATACATGTAGTATTCATAATAGAGTTAATCATATAATCCCGAAACAATTAATCTATTATAGAAATAATTGCTAGGCTATTTGTTTATTGATCGATTGTTGTTTGATTGATGTTAAATTAGTGTATGTATGTGATTTTATTTTTATTCATCATTCTATTGCACCCATCATGCTGATTATGAAGTTTATCGACTAATAGAATTGATACCCATCATGTTTAATTAATTTATTTCATGAAAAATACCCTAAAACCTGTATGTTGCTTGCTGACTGTATTTTGTCTTCTATTTTTGACACAGTAAATGATCTTAAAATAAATAAGTTTCTGAATAAGAGTTGTAGCCTTATGTTTTCATTTTCCAGAATATCTTGAATCGCTAAATTCTGAGTTGTGTAGCAAAAGTTATGCTCGTTTTATCACAGCTGTGTTTTTGTTTTCAGAATTTCAGATTCTTGTATGATTCATGTTTAAACTGTTAAAATGCTGATTAAATATTAAAACATTGCTTTGAAAATTTTCAGAATGTTAGTTAACATGTTTAGGAGTCTTATAAATATTTTTGATGATTTTTTTATTGAGCTTTTACTGATTCTAAAATTATAACAACTCGATGTCTATTTTCTGGCTGAACATGAAATCTGTAAAGAATGATGTGTTTGACCTAGCTACTTTTGTCAGATTTTGAACATTAAATATGAGTTGGAACCGCGTGGAAGTCTAGTTTTCAGAATTTCTAACGGGTTCAGTTTTTTATTTCTGTAGCATCGGAAAATTACAATTTTGTACAGACTACTCTTGCTGTCCAGAATTTTATATTCCAGATTTTAATAGATTGATTATTCCTATATCGTAGTATTGCATGAATTAAAGTATGTATGTTGGATTGCATAATCTTAATGAGTTATTTTCATCATTCTAATTGTCCTATTCAGTGTTACCATCCTATTGTTCCCCTAACCCTATTGATACTATTGTTCAACTCATGTCTCAAATTGCATATTGTATTGTTGCATTGATAAATAATTAACAAGTCGGGGTTTAAGGAATGGACTAGAGTAGTTGATGACATAGGGACTGTACTCGGATGATAGTCCATGTTATTATCGTTATCGTCATTGTGCAAGAAATTGTCCCAATAGCCCGTGTTATTATTGTTATCGTCATTGTGCAAGAAATTGTCTCAATGGATCGTGTTATTATTGTTATCGTCATCATACTCAGTACATGATCTATAGAATCTACTACTATAGTCTAAACGAAATTGATTGTATGCATCGAACCTGTGGTATGAAACATATGGGACACAGTAGTACGTGCATAGTTAGGATTTAAAATGATTAATAGACTTAAGAATTTGCACGACATCGACGTCGACATTGCATATTGTTCATCATTGTTCTATTGATATCGAATATTGGCTAAGTGTTATTGATATTGACCATTGAATATTGTTATCGAATATTGAATTATTTTGTATAACGATTGCATCGATTACTACTGATTTTGATTATTGCTATTGTCCCATGTTATTGATTCCTATTGATTTATTGAATTCATTGTTATATCGTTATTCCATTGTTCCTTGCTTCTATACTTGCTGTCAATGACTTGCTCTAAGGACATTTTTCTTCTCTTTTTAGATATAGTGTTCACAGGTAATGAAGGAGAATTGTCTACTGGGATTGGAGAACAAACTTTCAAAAGAATTATTGCTTTATAATTGAATGTTATTTCATTGAACTTATTGTATTGAGACTTATTACTTTTGTGTTTGGGATTATGACCCGGATTTTATTATTTATTTCCAGACGCTGGTTTATTGTATTTGGATATTTCATATTGCATCATTCCAAGTATTATTGTTGATGAGATTATTATTATGGCCTACGAATTGTTCTGTATTGATTATATTGTTGAGTTGATCGGATAAACAGCTTATGGGTGACGATAGTCATTCGATGGGCCAAAGTCATGGACTCGTATTCCGTATTTTTGGGAAGCGGGGTGTGACAATTGCAAGCCAACATTCAGATTGGGTGATTGACTCTGGTGCCTCTTACCATGCTACTTTTTAGAAAGACCACTTCACTATGCTTCGGGAAGGTAATTTTGGCCTTCTGAAAATGGGTTACAAAGGTTTCTTTCCAATTCTTGGTATTGGTGATATTTGTGTTTCTACTAGCCTTGAGGTGAATCTAACCCTCAGTATGTGAGACTTGTTCCTGATCTCGACCTCAATCTAGTTTGATGAAGAAAGGTACACAAGTTTCTTTGGTGATGGGCGTTGGAAGCTTACCAAATGTGCACTTGTTCAAGCAAAACAAAGAAAGTGTTGCACTCTCTTCAAAACACAGTTGTACTTGGAGAAAGGTGAGATCAACACGATGGAAGAAACATCTATGGATTTGTGGTACAAGTGGCTCCGCACATGAGCTAGAAAGGGCCACAAACTCTCGCACATCAACAACTACTTCCTACCATGAGAGGTACAAATCTATCCTACTGTGATCATTGTTTAATTAGCAAGAAACACAAAATAACTTTTGTTAAGAATGCTAACAAAAGCAAGATAGAAATACTGGATTTGGTTTATTCAGATGTGTATAGACTTATGAGTGTTAAAACATATGGTGGTGCTTGATGTAGGTGAACTAGAAAATTTTTGTGAAGCACAAGTTCATGAGCACAATGACAAGTGGAGAAAAACTATGTGAGAGGAGATCGATTCCTTGCATAAGAACCACACATATGATCTGGTTATGTCCCTAGTTTGGTGAATCTCTCCCGTGCGTCTTTGAAGAATAAATGGATCTACAAAGAATGAAGGCAATGGTCAAGTCAAGTACAAAGCTCGCCTAGTGGTAAAAGCTTTCAGCCAAAAACAAGGTATTTACTATGGTGAAATTTTCTCTCATGTTCTAAAGATGTCTATTCGTGTTATCTTACCTCTTGCTGCATCTCTAGACCTAGAAATTTAACAGTTCGATGTGAAAACTGCTTTTCTCCATGGTGACTTCAAAGAAGAAATCTACATGGAGCAACCAGAAGGCTTTAAGGTGAAGGGAAATTAACACTTGGTTTACAAATTGAAAAAGAGCTTGTATGGACTCAAGTAGGCTCCTCGGTAGTGGTACAAGAAGTTTAATTCTTTCATGCTTGACCATGATACAAAAAAAAATCTGCCGTTCATTGTGTTCATATTCAAAATTTTGCTGAAAATGATTTTGTTATTCTCTCACTATATGTCGATGGCATGCTTATTGTTGGCAAAAATAAATCTAAAATTGACAGGTTAAAGAAGGAGTTGAGCAAGTCATTTGATATGAAGAACTTAGGCCAGCATAATGTATTTTGTGAGAAGATCTCTAGTGATAGGAAGATAAAGAAGATATGACTCTCACAAGAAAGTTACATTGAGCATGCTTTTGAGAAGTTCAACATGAAGTATATCCAACCCAGTCCTTATATCTCTTGTTGCTTAATTCAAGTTAAGTTCTCGACAAAGCCCTTCAATAGAGAAGGAGATGGAGGAAATGAAGAGCATCCCATATGCCTCTGCCATTAGAAGTTTGATGTACTCCATGGTGTGCACAAGGCCTAACATCGCATATTGTTGATCTTGTAAGCAGATTTCTTGTAAATTCTGACAAAGATCATTGTGAAGCAGTAAAGTGGATCATAAGAAACCTCAAAGGAAACTCCAAACATTGTCTATGTTTTAGGGGAGCAAAGCTAGTTCTAGATGGGTACACAGATTCTGACATGACAGGTTATATCGACAAAAAAGTCCACATCAGCATACTTGTTTACTTTTGCAGGAGGAGCTGTATCATGGCAATCCAAGTTGAAAAGATTGTTGCCCTATCCATCACATAAGACAGATACATAACTGTTACATATGCTAGCGAGGAGCTTTTGTGGATGAAGAATTTCTTAAAGGAATTATCCATTAAGCATGAGAAGTTCAGCATTCACTGCGACAGTCAAAGCACGATTGACTTGAGTAAGAATGCTAAATATCACTAAAGGGCAAAGAACATCAATATTCACTATCATTGGATCCGAGATGCTTTGAAGAACATATTAATGGAGATTGTCAAAATTGACACAAGTCGGAATCTGTCAGATATGATGACGAAGCCTCCACCAAAGAAAAAAACTTGAGCTCTGCAGAAGCTTAGCAGGCATGACCTTCCCTTTATCATGAGAATGGAGGGGGAGATTGATGAGAATATCCAGCCACCTTCTTCAAAGTCTTTTCGTCTACAACATAAGTTATTCATGCATGGTTGAATGATGCTTTGTCTACCGTGATGTTCATTAACTTTGATCCATCAATATACTTTTTTGGATTTCCCACGTCTGGAGAGATAATTTGACATATCTTATGGACTTCTCTAGGCATAACAAGATGTGGCAATATTGATGGGGGGTGGGATACCAAGAGCCAAGCCTTCTCTATAAAAGAAGAGGAGATTTGGAGCATGAGGTAGACAAAAAGATCAACAACAACAACATAAGCATTCCAGTTTGTAAGTGAGAGTCCATCATCTCAAATGTATTGTGAGAGATAAAATTTATAAGCCTCAAGCTATGTTATATTAGCTTGAGAAGAAGTCTTTGTAATTATCTTTCCTACTTGTGAAATTGGTGGAGAAGGGAATGGAGGACATAGGCCACAATTGGGCCGAATCTCGTTAAAGCTTGCATGTTTCATCTTGTTCATTTATTTATTTTTCCTCTCTCTTGCCACTTTTGTTGGGAAGATGTGTCTATAAACACACTAGTGGTGCAGCAGAACTGATTAGAGTAATGATGATGTCGAAGTAGAGGCGATGAATCAATTCAACACCCAAGCAAATAGATCTACTAATTCAACACAAACACGAGGATTTATCTCGATTAGCTTTCACTTAATCCGAAGAGAAATATAAGGAGATATAATATTCAACTAGAAGAGATTACAAGGATTTAATGATTCATTCAATACAAGGAATTAAACTTACTCACCAACAACTATCTCTCTCAAGTCTTTCTTTGCAATAGAGAAAATTATCAAAGAAGTACTCTATTGCCTCTCATATTGAAGGCTACAATAATATATAGAAGAAGAATAGAGAGAACCCTAGGTTAATTTTGATTCTCAATCGTCTGATATAACATGAAGAATAAGTAAATGAATAGGAGCCGTACGATCTGACTTGGAGTTGAAGATTGAGCTGAAACGACCTAATGAATTGAGGCCCAAAAAAACAACGTGCCACGCACGGTCGACCGACCTCCTCTCGGCCAAACCCTGTGTACAACTGCGATCGGGTGTTTGGTCGGGCGTGCGGTCAACTGTCCCCCAGGACAGTCGATCGTCCCTCTTCCTAGTTGCTAATGTTGTTGTTTTCTTTTCTTCTCTCTTCGACACTTCGACCTCCGTGCTTCACCGTACCTTCTTCTAATATGAACCACGAGTATTCAAGATATATTCCTAACAATCTCCACCTTGGATTGCATACGAGTGTTATCACATGATGTGATTATTCATCTCCAAACTCTACTAAACTCCACTTGTGAATATACTTGGAACAATAGTTTCTTCTACTAGTTGAACGAATCTCTACCCAATCTCATTGATCAGTATACCCTTTTCAAGGGTACACCTTAGTAGGTGTTATCACGGAGTTGCCCACCTCCGCACGAACTCCACCTACATCGAGACACTCTCCACCTCTTGACGATATTCGAACGTCTTGATCTCGAATTGATGATGCTAGTTGCGACAAACTAGATGACCTTGTAGGAATAACGGAAAAAGAAGCAATAATACCTGCACAGGTATTTTGGATTTCCCAAAGCATGTAGAGATTGTTTGGCTTAGCCCAACCACTCTCATACCTCTAATCACCATACGATGATCCTGAAAAACAGACATAACTCCACCTTGAGCTGTGTGTACCTTCAACCCTGTGCTTTAAGAGTTCTCATGGAAATCAGATCCTATTTAGCAGAGGAATATGCAAAAGTTCCCTTAGAGTGAACATGTTTAGACCTGACATCTTCAACTCAACTGTCCCCTCACCTACTACTTCACAAGTCTCTTCAGTTTCCGATCTCACACAATGCCCTGTAGTAGACTTATAAGTAGAAAACAACTCCCTTACGGAGCAAATATGAGAAGAACTTCCTGAGTCAAGAATCGAACTAGAATCCACTTCTAAAGAATTGAAAACAAGAAGACACAAATCACCTGAATTATAAGAACTAACCATATATGTGGTAGATTTTTTATCATTCGCGCTCTTCTGATTTTGCAATTTTCAATAGTCTTTCTTGATATGCCCTGACCTCTTGTAATATTGGCAACGGGTCGAATTCTTTTGCATAGAACTTTATCTTCCACTTAAAGGACCATCCACTGCTAGACAACTTGGAGTAGAAGATGAATTTTGGGTCTCCTTCAGAAGTTGATTTTCTTTCAATGCTTTGATTAAACCATCCACTGTGACATTATTCGTGGCAGATTTACCGTGTAGCCTGGTAGTGATCAAATGCTCGTACGGATCTGACAGTCAATATATCAAGTTGAAAATTTTATCTTCCTCACTCACATCTGCGTTGATCGCTTTGTGTTCCAATAATACCTTGTTGAACTCTGTGATGTGGTTTTGGAGATCGGTACCTTCCTTCATTTAGAAACAGAATAACTTCATCTTCCAATGCATCTGATATAATAACGACGAATTAGAGTAGTCAGCTATGAGTTTTTTTCACAAACTTGCGCCAATTTCTTCAACAAACTTACACTTGATTTCGTCCGCTAATGATAATCGAATTAGACTTACAACTCTTTCACAAATATCATCTCAAACATCCTCCTTCATATCGGATAACTTTTCCTTCTTCTTGACGGCTAACTGCAGAAATTCTTGAACTAGGACATCATACATGTCTACCTTTCAAAGATTGAAGTTGATCTTTCCAACGAATTGTTTAATCTTTTAAGGATTGAGACATGTCATCTTAACCAAGGAACTTGGCAACCTGAAGCTCTGATACCACTTTGTTGGGATGATGTGTCTATAAATACACCGGTGGTACAGCAGAACTGATTAGAGCAATGGGGATGTCGAAATAAAGAGACGAATCAATTGAATACCCAACCAAAGAGATCTACCAATCCCACACAAACACAACGAGGATTTATCCCGGTTAGATTTTGCTTAATACGGAGGAAAATATAGGGAGATATTATATTCAACTAGAAGAGATTACAAGAAGTTAATGATTCACTAAATACAAGAAATTAAACCCACTCACCAAGAACTATCTCTCTCAAGCCTCTCTTTGCAATAGAGAAAAATATCAATGAAGTACCCTCTTGCCCCTCATATTTGTTAGGATTGTATCTTGAATACTCGTTTTTCAGAATAGAAGAAGGTAAGATGAAGCACGGAGGTCGAAGCGTCGAAATGAGTAGAAGAAAACAGCAGCAGCAAGGTGCAGGCATAGTTGCAGTCGTGTAACTCTCTGTTCCAGTTGTACGTATTTTATTACGTAAATCTTTGTACTTCAATTTTCAGATCAATTTTATTTTTCTCTTGGACTCTTTATCTAAAGCCATAATATTTTTCTGATCAATTCTATAATTTTGTGATTTTTCGACCGGAGTTTAAATACAAATTTTAAACCCTGATTAATCCTAATCCTAATCCTAACCCACTCCCTTTAATCACTCACTCACAGTCAAATCCTGCCTAATTCTATGCTTAACTTTCTCATTTTTCTCCTACTCTACTCTGCCTCCACCACCCTATTACTCCTAATCCCCTTTTCCATCAACCCCCACTTCTGTCTTCTTTTACATTTTTCTACACCCCCATCTCTTTCTCCATTTATTTTATACACACACCATGCATGCATGCACACATATTATATATTATAATGTACACATTCATACACACTTGCACACACCATGCACATTTTGTCTCTTTCCTTTCTTTATATTCATATACACACATACACATACAGCACACTCCTCTCCCTTTCATTCTATATATATGCACACACACATATCATATCTCACCCTCATCTCTACGTCTCATTCTTTACTTCTTCTTTTCCTCTGCCTTCTTCACACCCGAGAGCCCAAGCCAACCCCATAGCTCCACTTTATCCTCCACCTTCGAGCCGACAACTACGTTTCTACGGTCCCGTGAACCCCGAAAAATAACCCGACGCCACGCCATCTCCTCGTTGTTGTTGTCGCTCATCACCGTCACTCACCGTTGCTACCATTGCTCACTCGCTACCGTCTTACCGCCATTCTTACCGCCGTTGTGCCGCCGTCCGTTGCCGACATCGCTTCTTCTTTCCGTGGTTAATACCACCACCGTAATCGTCACGTTATAAGGCAAGTACCTTGTATACTCTTTTTATTCTTGTACAAGTATTTTCCTTAGACTCGTGGCAAGTAGTCTAGTTATTATTATGTTTTATTATCAAATTCCATTCTTGTCACTTGTTCCATGCTATATCAACTCAAGAGTGAACCGTTAATACATTTCGAATCGTGTTATCGAATATCGAATATTCAACCTTACTATCTCTAAATTTCTTGACCTTGTATTAAGAATTTGACCATGTTCCCGATACTAGATTGAAGATTTTCTACATGGAAATCATAGCCCATCGAGTCCCGAATCCAGAATATCTTACGGTTTCTCAATCGGATGTATAGATTGTGAGATATCGCGATTTTAGTACTGTCATATCGTGAATTTCTGAACCTACATGGGATCACTAACCGGTTCCTTGTACTGAGAATTCGACCATGTTTCCGATACTGGATCGAAAAACTTTCTACATGAAAATCGTAGCCCTTTGAGTCTAGATATCCGGAACATCCTACAGTTTCTCAATCGGATGTATAGATTGTGAGATATCGCAATTTTAGTACTGGCATATCCTGAATTTCTGAACCTATACGGGATTACTAACCGGTCTCTTGTACTGAGAATTCAACCATGTTCACGATACTGGATCGAAAAACTTTCTACATGAAATAGTCCTTTGAGTCTAGATATCAGGAACATCCTACAGTTTCTTAATCCGATATATAGATTGTTAGATATTACAATTTTAGTATTGTGACTCTGAATTTTCAGAATGCGCGCGAAACATCGAAACCAGCGAAGAATGAATTTTTATGCATAGCTACTGTCTCCAGAATGTATCGTGTGAATATGCATTGGAACCGGAAGAGAGTCTACTTTCTAGAATATCTGACGGAATCGAATTTGCTTTTCTGTAACAACGGGAAAGTGAGTTTGAATGCAGATATGTCAAGTTATCTGAAAATTCATTTCTATGTTTTTGCATATAAACCCGTTACTTTTCATATTTAATGAACTAAGTGTATTATTGTTCTTGTAATAATTACTTGCATAGATATAATAGGTTGATAGCAGCATTTTATACCACTTGATAATTTATAATAATTACTCTCGATACATGTACTCGTTTTACGTCTCATATCCATGATTACTGTCCTTGATATTTTTCTTGATTAAACTGCCTTGATTACACCGTTCCACTAGTCGTACCAATTGCATATTCATAATTAATTATAAAAGAATAACAAGCCGGGGTTATAAGGGTACGACTTAATAGTGGACAATATAGGGAAGTATACTCGGAAGGGGGTCCGTGTTTCCCGAAATAGTGATTCTTGATTCTTGATTCTTGATTACACAATTTTTGATTACATAATTCTCGATTACATAATTCATGATTACATGTCTCGATACTATTACTGGAAGACCCGAGTACATAATCCTATAGAATTCACTACTTAAGTCAAAATGTCACATGATTGATATGTACCGAACTTGTGGTATGAGACACAGGATTGCGTGCATTAGATAAGGTAATAAAACAGATAAACTTGAGATTTCCACTAAGCATGACTCTTCATTACATGACTCTTGATTCTTAATTACATGATTCTTGATTACATGATTCTTGATTATATGACTCTTCGTTACATGACTCTCGATCCTTGATTACATGATTATCGATTAACTGAGCCTAGGGTACCAATTGCTTATACCTTGAAGTCTTGAATACACTAGTTACATTTATTACTTACATGATCATATTGTCCCAGTTCCTTGCTTACTTTCATATTGTATTTGCACTGCTACTTCTTGTTTCTTCCATGTTATATCTTGTTATATTACCCCATTTACTGCTTGTTGCTACTTGCTGCCCGAAACTTGCTCTAACGGGTACTTTTCTATTTTTCTTTAAGTTAATAATTATACAGGTACTGATGGACCCGCGAAACAGACTTTATAGATGATCGTTGCTGCTTTATTACTACTTTATGTTGTTTTTCTTTCAGTCGCTATTTTATCTAGTTATTATAGCGAATTGCTTATCGTACTGTTTTAATTATGGAACCTTGTATTCCCGGGCAACTTGACCCGATGTTGATGTATTATCTGGATGATGGTTATTTTATTTTCAGCTTATATGATTATTATATTTGCCTGCGTAAATGTGTTATAAATATCTTGTTGAGCTTATAATTGTATAGCTTATGGATGGTGTATATCATTCGCCGGGGCTCAGTTGCGTGCCTGTATTTCTGTATAGTGGGAAGCGGGGCGTGACAAGTCGACAGTCCTATGTTGCGGTTGACCGCACCCTCCGACCGCGCCCTTGACCGCTCGTAGTACAAGGATTGTCCGAGAGAGGTACGGTCGACCGGTCTTGTTGGACGGTCGATCGCCCGCGGCACTGTGTTCGTTTTTGGGCTTCGATTTGTTAGGTCGTTTCAGCTCAATCTTCAACTCCAAGTTAGATCGTGCAGCTCCTATTCAGTTACTTCTTTTACAGGTTATATCGGACGGCTGAGAATCAAGATTAGACCTAGGTTTCTCTTTATTCTTCTATATATATTGTAAACTCCTCCAATATGAGAGAGTACTTCATAGATTGTTTTCTCCATTGCAAAGAGAGGCTCGAGAGAGAGAGAGATAGTTCTTGATGGGTGAGTTTAATTCCTTGCATTGAGTGAATCGATAACTCCTTGTAATCTCTTCTAGTTGAATATCAGATCTCCCTATATTTTTCCCCAGATTAAGCAAAAGATAACCGGGATAAGTCATCGGTGTGTTTGTGTTAGTTTGGTGGATTTACTTGCTTGCTCAATTTATTCATCTCATTTACTTCGACTTCCTCATTGCTCTATTAGTTTCGCTGCGACCAGAGGCGTTTGTTGACGCCCCAGTCCCAACAACTGGTATCAGAGCTTCAGGTTGTCGAGTCCCTTGGTTAAGATGACAGGCCACAATATTTTGAAGATCAAGCAGTTCGATGGAAAGATCAACTTCAATCTTTGGAAGACTTACATGTATGATGTTCTTGTTCAAGAACGTTTGCAGTTAGTCGTTAAGAAGAAAGAAAAGCCAACTGATATGAAGAATGACAGCTGGGAAGATATTCATGAAATAGCCATAAGTCTGATCCGACTATTCTTGGCAGACTTGGTCAAATGCAGATTTCTTGAAGAAACTGATGCGGCGAGTTTATGAGAAAAAACTCATAGCTGACTACTCTGATTCGTCGTTATTAAATCAGATGCATTGGAAGAGAAAGTTGTTCCATTTATCTATGAAGGAAGGTACCGATCTCCAAGACCACATTACAGAGTTCAATAAGGTATTATTTGAACTTAAGGCGATCAACGCAGATGTGTGTGAGGAAGATAAAGCTTTCAACCTGATATATTCACTGCTGGATTCGTACGAGCCTTTGATCACTACCATACTACACGGTAGATCTGCCAAGGAGAGTATTTCGGTAGATAGTGTAATCAGAGCATTGAAGAAAAATCAACTTAGGAAGGAGACCCATAAATCATCATCGTCTATTCCTACAAGTTGTCTAGCAGTGGATGGTCCTCCAGGGGGAAGATAAAGTGCTTTGCAAAAGGATTCGATCTGTTGTCGATATTGCAAGAGGCCACGACGTATCAAGAAAAACTGTTGAAAATTGCAGAATCAGGAGAGTGCAAAGAATAGGAATTCAGCCGCTAATGTGGTTAGTGCCTTTGATTCAGGCAATTTGTGTCTTCTTGTTTCTAATTCTTTAGAAGTGGATTCTAGTTGGTTTCTTGACTCAGTGAGCTCTTCTCATATTTGCTCCGAGAGGGAGTTATTTTCTACTTATAAGTCTACTACGAGGCATTGTGTGACAACGGGAACTGAGGAGATTTATGAAGTAGTAGGTGAGGGGACAGTTGAGTTGAAGATGTCAGGTTTAAATATGTTCACTTTAAGGGATATTTTGCATATTCCTCTGCTGAAATGGAATCTGAATTCCTTGGGAACTCTTGATGCACGGGGCTGTAGGTACACAACTCAAGGTGGAGTTCAGTCTATTTTTGCAGGGTCGTCGTAAAGTGATTAGAGGTATGAGAGTGGTTGGGCCAAGCCAAAACAATCTCTACAATCTTTGGAGAATTCGAAATACTTGCGCAAGTGTTGCTCCTTTCCTGTTATTTCTGCAAGCTCAGCTAGTTTGCTGCAACTAGATTCATCGAGATGAGACCATGACGTTCGAATATCTTCGAGAGGTGGAGAAAGCCTAAGTGTAGGTGAAGTTCATGCGGAGTTTGGTAACTTTGTGAGTACATCTACGGAGGTGTACCCTTGAAGGGATATACTGGATTTGGTGAGATTGGGTAGAGATCATTTCAACTAGAAGAAAAAGCTATTGTTCTAAGTTTTCTTTGCAAGTGGAATTTGTTAGAGTTTGGAGATGAATAACACATCATGTGATAGCACTCGCATGCAATCCAAGGTGGAGTTGGTTAGGATTGTGTCTTGAATACTCGTTGTTCAGAATAGAAGAAGGTAAGATGAAGCACGGAGGTCGAAGTGTCGAATTGAGTAGAAGAAAACAGCAGCAGCAAGGTGCAGGCATAGTTGCGGTCGACCGCACCCCTCGACCGCTCGTAGTACAAGGATTGTCCGATAGAGGTACGGTAGATCGGTCTTGTTGGATGGTCGACCGCCCGTGGCGCTGTGTTCGTTTTTTGGCTTCGATTTATTAGGTCGTTTCAGCCCAATCTTCAACTCCAAGTTAGATCGTGTGGCTCCTATTCAGTTACTTCTTTTACAGGTTATATCGGATGACTGAGAATCAATATTAGACCTAGGTTTCTCTCTATTCTTCTATATATATTGTAAACTCTTCCAATACAAGAGAGAGTACTTCATAGATTATTTACTCCATTTCAAAGAGAGGCTCGAGAGATAGATAGTTCTTGCTGGGTGAGTTTAATTCCTTGTATTGAGTGAATCAATAACTTCTTGTAATCTCTTCTAGTTGAATATCAGATCTCCCTATATTTCTCCTCGGATTAAGCAAAAGCTAACCGGAATAAGTCATCGGTGTGTTTGTGTTAGTTTGGTGGATTTACTTGATTCCTCAATTTATTCGTCTCATCTACTTCGACTTCCTCATTGCTCTATTAGTTCCGTTGCGACCAGAGGCGTTTGTTGACGCCCCAATCCCAACAATATTGGAGGCTACAACAATATATAGAAGAAGAATAGGGAGAACCCTATGTTAATTTTGATTCTCAGTCGTCCGATATAACATGAAGAAGAAGTAACTGAATAGGAGACGTACGATCTGACTTGGAGTTGAAGATTGGGCTGAAACGACCTAACAAATAGAGGCCCAAAAAGAACACAGCGTCGTGCACGGTCGACCGTGTCAACCGTCCAACAAGACCGGTCAACCGACCTCCTCTCGGTCAAACCAAGTACAACTGCGGTCAGGTGTTCCGTCGAGCGTGCAGTCAACCGTCCCCCAGGATAGTCGACTATCCCTCTTCCTGACTGCTGATGTTGCTGTTTTCTCTTCTACTCTTTTCGACGCTTTGACCTCAGTGCTTCATCATACCTTATTTTAATATGAACCACGAATATTCAAGATATATTCCTAACAACTCTTCTCAACTCAAATTGGGGAAATTTTGTTTTCCCAACACTTTAGACCAGGCAGCATTCAGAAATTCACATAATGCGGGAAAAAGTGCATGCCTCAGAGCATAGTAGAGTTCAGTTGACTCCGCTATTTCCCAGCGAACCTCCAACTACCAAAATCAAGCTAAATGGAAATTGGTATAAGGAGCAGTAGTCATGTCTGCAAGCCTGTTGCTCTTTCAAGGACAAATCTGGAAGAAGGCACTGACAGGTCTAAGAGAAACAAAACCATGGTTGCATTCAGTAACAACACAAGAAGTGGTGCGTAAAGTGTTTTGGAACTCGACAAGACAAAGTGGTGATCATGGCTAAGCAATCCAATGCAGTTCGTGAAGATGATGATAATTCTTGGACCAATGCATACAGTTCATCACCAGAGAGAAAAATTCAGGGTTAAAGCTTTGCAGCAACTGTGACCTTAGGAAAGCATGAGATTGACAAGATTAAGAATGGAACAACCACAGTTTTTTCATCTCTGTGTTCAGATAGTAATGCGGGGATAGCTCTCAGTGGACATAAACAATGCAATAAAAAGAATTGCTTCTTGAAGGAGAACGAATCTGGTTATCAGAGTGATGAAGTCAGTAAGAAACTATAACATACCAAGAGCTATTGTTTCAGTTTTAAAATAGATAGTTCAGTGATAGCAAGGTTGTTAATCATCTGCGATTTTTTAAATATGTACATGATCCTGAAGAAAAGTTTACGGACCTGAAGAAACCTGATATTGTTCAGGGAAAGAGCTAAAAGAGAAGTAGTACCGCAGAAATATTGCACAATTTATCAGGAAGAGTTGGAACTTAAAGTCTTCATTTAATTTAATTTAATTTTTAAAAAATAATAAAGGGATAGAATCCCATCAGGATTCCAGCCAAAATATCGCTAAACAAAAAAATATCAAGTTTAAGAGTACATAGCATAATCTCAAGTCAGCATTCTGATGCTAAAGAAGCTACAGGCTTCTCAGAAAAATTCCACCAGAAAGAACACAAAAAAAACTACCAAAACACAAGTCTAATACATCATAACAGCTAGAAACATCCCAAAATAAAACATATATAGTTCAAGGATCAGGCTCCACCAAAGGGTTTCCCATCACTAGTAATCTCATTCCTTTCATATGCAGCTTGAAGCAAAGAAACAAGCAGAACTCCTGTAATATATTCATGTTCATGCTGCGATCATGCTGCGATAGTGTCCAGAGTAGAAAATATCGGATCAGCAGCCACACCATCAGATACTGCATCATCATCATCAGCAATAACATTCTCTGGAATAGGAGCATCCAATCCAGCAGATGCAGAGAACTCATAGTCAGAAACCACTATAGTTTCTCCATGATGAGCATGAAAACCAGGAAGAGAAGAGCTATTAGCTTCAAAGTTATCAGAAACAGATGCACCATGTACTAGATCTGCAATCACTGAGTTAGAAATAAATAAAAAAATAGCATCATTAATAGCATTAAAATTAACTTTTTTTGTTTTTGTTTTGAGTGAGGTAGAATATCAGTCCAAAAAGAAGCAAAGAAATAAATAGATTCATGAATGATAACAATATTGGAGTTCTTTTTATAAAAGATCATTTGATTTCTCTCATTCCAAATAACCAAATTTGAAGACATCATAAGAGTATCTCATTAAAGTCTAAGTTTTGAAGGGATCTTTTTTTTTCTCCAAATACCCCACCAAGATTTAATGGAAGGTGGATATCCTTTAATATTCGAAGCTTTCTTAAATAAAATCCAGATATATCTAACAAATTGAAATTTGATAAAGATACGAGCAGCAGTTTCAGCACCAGATGTGCAAAGAATACATCGTTGACCAATAGCCAAGTTTATTTTGTTAAGTTTATCCACCGTAAGCAATTTGTTATGAATGGTAAGCCAAACAAAAATTCTTACTTTGAGAGGAGCAATGTTCATTTGCCAGTTAATATTTAATATTTTGAAATTTTGTGTTGAATGCTGCATGATTTCATTTCTTCGTTTTGAATAGAGGCGAAGAGATAGGATTAACGAGAAGATGCAGGCACTTCAGGAGCTTATACCCAATTGCAATAAGGTACATTTCTCTTGTGCCAGTTAATCTTTCAATTGAAGTTTATGATCTAGAAGTGTTAGCCTAATTTGAAACCATTTGCAAGACTCACAAAGCTTCGATGCTTGACGAGGCCATAGAGTATGTCAAGTCTTTAGGTGCAAGTGCAGGTAAAATGTCTATATCTAATGACTGATTATCCATTAAGTTCATAAAAAAAGTCCAATTTGTTATCGAATTTCCTATGCCTGCACAGATCATATCAATGGCAAGCAGTTTATGCATATCTCCAGTGATGATGCCACAAGTTTGTTAGAAATTTAGCCAACAGAGGAAGTGATTGTGGAGAGGCGATAACTGATCAATACAAACAATTAAGCAAGTAGATCAAACCAAATATATCAAGCGCACAATTTTGTCCTGGTTTGGACGAACCTAATCAGGGGAAGAGAAATAACCGAGATATTATTCAATTAGAGAATATACAAAAGTTACAATTACTTTCACAAAAAACTTATCTATCTCTCAAGTCTCACTAGAAGATACTTGTTGTTTACAATAGAAAACTCTCAGGTGAAATATACTATCTCACAAAGGAGGTCATTACAATATTATATAAAGATCTAGAGAATCTCTACGTTGTCATCTTGATACAATAACCGTCCAATATACTTTGAAGAGAAAGCCACATGATGAGAGCCTTACGATCTAACTTGGATATGAAGTTGGGCTCTAAACACTTCCTCAAGAATCGGCCCAAAATATCATAATCTGCACACTTACGGTCGACTGCTAAGAATAGTAGTCGACTGCTTTGGATTACTCCAAGTCAGAGAGCTCACCAAACTATTGCGGTCGACTGCTATTTTATGTAGTCGACCGCAACCTGGTTTTGCCTCTTTTTGTTGTTGCTTTCTTCTTCTTCCAATATTCGCTTGAATCCTCTTCCTGCTTCACCGTCTTCTCTTCACATCGAACTTAGTATGCAAGGCATAAACCCAATAATCTCCACATTGGATTGCGTACTCATGCGTGCACACCCGTGTGATTAATTGCCTCTACAGTCTTTCTTTTTCTTCTTGAAAACAACCTGGTTCCGTGGTTTTTTCTACAAGTCAAATTTACCTCTACCTGTTATTTCTCTAATCATATGCCCCCTTCAAGGGCATACCCTAGTAGGCATCAACACGAAGACGCCACTCTCCGCACGAACTCCACCTACCCCAAAGGCACTCTCTACCTCCCAACAATATTCGACATCGCAGTCTCGCTTCGGTGATTTTAGTGGCGGCAAACTGGATAATGCTTTAGGAACGCAGGGCTTAGAAACACTTGACAAGATTTTCTGCCCACAAAGCTGGTAGAGGTTGTGCTGATTTTGCCCAATACCCCTCTTTCCCCTCATCACCATACGATGACCTTCTCAAACTGATAAAACTCCACCTTGAGCTGTGTACTTGCAGCCCCGTGATTCCAGAGTTCTTAATGATATCAGATTTTGTTTCATCAAAGGAATTTGCATGACATTCTCTAGTGTGTACCCCTTTCCATCTAGCATCTTCAACTCAACTATTTCCTCACCCGCTAAGTCACAAATCTCATCGGTTCACGTTCTCACACAATGATCTATTGTAAACTTGTAAGTAGAAAACATCTCCCACTCTGAGCAAATATGAAAAGAACTATCTGAATCAAGAAACCAGCTTGAATCCACATCATAACTTGAAATAAGAAGACAGTCTAAGTTATCACATGATTCAGCGGCACTAACTATGTTGGCACCCTATGATTCAACCACTTGTGACAGTCTTCCTTGTAATGCCCAATTCCTCTGCAATGGTGGCATGAACCACACCTTTATGCACACTATCTCTTCCAATTGAAATTTCATCCACCGCCAAGCAACCCATAGAAGTAAACCTTGATTTCTGAGTTTCCTTTCTAAGTTCATCCTCCTTCATGACCGATCACCGAAAATGTCTCATTGGCATATTTTCCGTGTAGCATGGTGGTTATCAAGTGCTCATATGAATCTGACAATGAATATATCAAATTGAAAGTTTTATCCTTTTTTGCTTAGATCATCTGCGTTTATTGCCCTTAATTTAAATAACACTTTATTGAATTCCACTACATGATTTTGAAGAGCGGTACTTTCCAAAGAAACAATTTTCTCTTTCAGAACATCTGATCCAGTAACGACGATTTCGAGTAGTCAATTTTGAGTCTCGCCCATAGACTCGCCGTGCTTTTCTCCTCAAGAAAGTTACACTTGACTTCGTCCACCAATGATAGCCAGATTAAACTCAAGATATTCAAACAAATATCATTCCACTTCTTATGCTTCATGTCGGATGACTTCCATTATTCTCCTTCTAGGACAAGATACAATCACGTTTAAACTAGTACGTCATACATGTCCACCTTCTAGATATTAAAGTTGATCTTACCGTCGAACTGCTTAATCCGTGTGAAATTCAGATATCTCATCTGCACCAAGGAACACCAGTGACATATGCTCTGATACCAATTGTTTGGAATTTAGCCCGTAGCAAAAGTGATTGTGGAGAGGCGATAACCGATTAATATGGGTCAAAATAGAACAAAATCAGGACCGTTCAAATCGGGCACGAATCTTAAAGCTCTCAGAAGTAAAACGGTAAATTCTAACAGATACAGTCCCGACAAGAGGAGCTGGGCCACTTAAAAACCATCAACCCGATCCGGCTGTAATATGGAGCTACTAAAGCAGCCCTAACACAAAGGATTCTAGGTTCATCTGAAGAACCCAGTTTAAACCCCCTATTTCTAGGGGGTAACCGATTTTATCCCTTCATACATTAGGGAGAGTTGGAAAACTTTATCTCTTCATCAAGAGAAAGTCATGACTTGATCTCTTTACATGGAGAGAGTAACCAATCTTATCAAAAGACCAGGAAGTATAGATAAATGAATATCTTGAAACTGCCCCTCCCCCCCAGTGACTATATGTAGCTCTCGACCTCTTCAGGAACCAGGTAACTGATAATTCTACCCTCAAAACTCCTTAAATATCTGAGTTGTCTGACTTGGGCATTGGAGGGTCTATCGCTGGGGCCAACCCCGGTGTTTCAGGCTTGTTTTGCAGGTCCACGGGAGCGATCACATCCGTCCCCAACAATTAGAGTAGCACCCCAAATTTTAATAATAGAAATAAGAGACACAACTCCAGAATCTTTACTTCAATGTAATCCAGACACGTATAAACACAGAGAAAATTACATCCTTTCTTTACAACAGTTCTTTATTACAACGCACAGCGAAAAGTTAAATATATTTATTACAATACATCTCAACATTTAACTTCAGTCATCTCAAGGTCCAAGCTTTAACCTTGCTCAAGCCACTTACTCGCAAATCTTGCAAAACTAATTAGAAAGTGGGGCACGTCAGTTGAATGCAACTGACGCAATACCACAGTAATAGTAAATCTCCAAAGTTTCACAATCACAAACTAGTCGCACAACATAAATAAAACAACGATAAAAGGCTCATAAAATCAACAAGTGAAACTACACTAAATGAATAAGTGTGTTAAAAAAACAAGGGAAAATGCATAAAACAATGTTCAAGAAAACACAATGCACACGATGTACACTAATGCATACTTGTTTGGATTCTATGCATCCCATTCTACATAAGTCCGAGGGCAAGCCCGTAGCGTTCACCATCTTTTAGGGTTCAATCCCTCGCCATGAAAACTACACCAATGACAGAGACAAGATTAGACACTTCGTGAATAAACCCCAGCCCCGGTATGCAACCCGCCAAGCTGTACAAGTGTAAACACGCAAACATCCCACAAGCATTGCTCTAACTCTAGAGAATCACCTCCCTTCCGTATATCCCACGAATAGGCCTGCCGACCCTCAACGCATAGATACATCGTACGTTCCGCTAATATGCCTGCCGACCCTCAACACGCATACATACCGTACGTTCCGCGAATCGGCCTGCCGACCCTCGACGCGCGAACATACCAAATCCGTCTCACTTCTAGACAAACCGCAAATAAGTCCCGCGAGTAGGCTCTAAATAGTTCCTTAAGAAACGAGCCAAATAGCATTAGCTGCACACTTGCGGTCGACTGCTAAGAATAGCAGTTGACTGCTTTGGATCTCTCCAAGTCATGGAGCTCACCAAATTGTTGCAGTTGACTGCAACCTAGTTTTGCCTTTATTTGCTACTGCTCCTCTCTTCTTCTAATATTCGCTTCGAATCATCTTTTCGCTTCACTGTCTTCTCTTCAGATCGAACCTAGTATACAAGACATAAACCCAACAAAGTTCAGGCACCTTGTGTGGCGACTCATTTTTCACCAATAGGTATTGGACATAAACTGTTAGGACTGTGTCTTGTATACTCATTGTTCAGATTAAAAGAAGATAATATGAAGCACGGAGGTCGAAGCGTTGAAGCGAGTAGAAGGAGAACAGCAGCAGCAGCAGGTGCAGGCTAGTTACGGTCGATCGGTCTGGGTGACAGTCGACCGCACCTCCCGACTGCACCCCTGACCGCTATTTGTACTGGGAAGTCAGAGAGCAGTATGGTCGACCGGCCTTGGTGGACGGTCGACCGCCCGTGGCGCTGATTTGTTTTTGGGCCTCGATTTATTAGGTCATTTCAGCGCAATCTTCAACTCCAAGTTAGATCGTGCGGCTCCTATTCAGTTACTTCTTTTCCAGGTTTTATCGAACGACTGAGGATCAAAATTAGATATAGGTTTCTCTCTATTCTTCTATATATATTGTAAACTCCTCCTTTATGAGAGGGAGTAGTTCATAGATTCTTTTCTCCATTGCAAAGAGAGGCTCGAGAGAGAGATAGTTCTTGGTGGGTGAGTTTAATTCCATGTGTCAAGTGAATCAGTAATTCCTTGTAATCTCTTATAGTTGAATATCAGATCTCCCTATATTTTCCCCCCGGATTAAGCAAAAGCTAACCGGGATAAGTCATCGTTGTTGTGTTTGTGTTAGTTTGGTGGATCTACTTGCTTGCTCAATTTATTCACCTCGTCTACTTCGACTTCCTCATTGTTCTAATTAGTTCCGCTGCAACCAGAGGGCATTTGTTGACGCCCCAATCCCAACATAAACCCTGTGGCCCTTGATTAGGCATTGGACTAGGGTATGGCATGGGATTGTATGATCTGAATAGTTCTCTGTGTCAATCCTTCAATCCAGTTCCTCCCATTCAGGGGCCGCAGGGTTTTGCAGGGTCAATGCCTTATCAACTACCATCTGCTTTGTTCGCAAACATAAAACCTAGTTCAGTTACCGCAACGAATTATGAAGACAACAGAAGCAAAAGAAGACATTAGAGAAGTTACAGAGATAGAAATCAAATACTGATGACTTGCAGATCCAGTCTACGAAGGTTTCTACTGATCTTGGTTCCTTTTTTACTTTAGCAACACAACATATGGTAAACTAAATCATACCATACTTCGATGGCATCTATCAATATCCACTCTTAAATTAGCAGGTAGTAAAAGAATACGTCAGAAGTTCTTCCATGACTCAGTTGAATGATCAAGCATCTCTTACTTCTCTCTGACATGTGATCTAATCATGAGAATTGGTGACTGAATTTATTCAGAAAATGTTGCGTAGTTTGATTTCATTCTGTAGCCTAAGAGAACTCTTCTACGCATGAAGAAATTACCATTCATCATCGTCTGATTGAACTGCAGTGTTCTCAGAAAAATGTTTCAGTCTGAAGAAGTTCCTGATGAAGTCATTCTTTCAGCTAAGGTTTTGTTGTGTATACGTGAAATTCTTCTCGGACATTTATTTCCAGTATCAGAAATCTTGGACGACTATGTATGCACAGAAGAATAGTTGCCATTTGTTTTTGGAGCTTAGCGATCGATAGGTACTTACTCTGTACGCATTTGTTAATTTATATAATAAATCACAAGGCAATTTAAAAAAAAACTATCAAGTGTCTCTCCTTCAATTGAAATAAAATCAAAGGCTCACATTCACCATCTCAAAAGACATTTTCCTTCCAAAAGTTTTCCTCCCAAACTATTTTTTTTCCCAAAAAACAAAAATCATCCTCACTTTATTGCTATATCTCCCTCATCTCTTCACTTTTTAAGATTTTTTTTTCTCTCTCTACCCCGAAATTTAGATTTTCATATTTCAGATTTGTACATTTATAGATTTTATATTTTTTTGGATTGCTCATGTAGAAAAATTCACTGAGTTTCCTAATTGGTTTCAAATACAATGAAATAATTAAATGGACTAGTAATTTACACGTGTGATGCACATCTTAATAAATAGTCTTTTTAAAGTAAAAATTCAGACGTAATTTGGATTTGAACCTAAAACCTCCTTTATAATAGTTATGCACGTGCATTACACGCGTTGATAGATTGACAAATGACACTACGATCTTTTTCCATTATAATATTAGAGATATTCACTTGGGTAAATTTTAACATATAAAATTACACTGAACGTAGCAAATATCTCCTCAAAAGTAAAATTTCATCGTTTTGAACCCTCAAAATTCCAAGAAGTTGGATTTTACACCCCCATTTATAATTATCCTAACATAGACTTTTATTTATAACTAATTGTTGTCATACTATTTATTGAAATTAAACTTGATTTTGAGTTAAGCTTAATTATGTGTTCATAATCCAAACCCAAAATTAAGCCCAAGTTCTAGAGATTCTCTAGAAACATCATAAAATATTATCACCTGCTCTATATGTTCTAGAGAATTCTATAAAATAATTATCTAAAGATTTGTGTAGCAAATTCTAGGAATTGTAAGACATAAAATCTAGATATTATGGTAGAGAGTTCTAGAAGACTTGTAAGATATTTTGTAATCTTGGAGTCTATAAATAGCTCCTTCCTCTCCCATTTGTAAACAAGTTGAACAAATAAATAAAAAGCAGGTTAAAGAAAGAGTGTTCTTCATAAGTTCTCTAATTCTCTCTAAAAAATCTTTCAAGTATTTTCTAAGTATTCTTCCACACCATTCTTCATACTTAGAGGGTTTCTTCTCTTGGTTTCACTCGGGTTTCTCGGGTATTACGGTCTTGGGCTAGTGCTAAGCACTATCGGAGTTTCTCTACATGGTATCAGAGCCATTCTAATCTTGTGCTCATCAAGATTGGGGTTTAAGAGAGCTCGGTTTATTCTAAGTATGGAATCAATGGGTCGTGTCGTTGGATTGGGAATGGAGATCTTAAACCAATCTAACTACCAATTATGGAAGTCATGTATGGAGTCATACTTGGTTAGAGAGGACTTATGGGATGTCGTCGGCGGTAGTAGCACAACACCACCAATGGGAGATGCTGCAACAGCGGAAGCGACAAAGGAGTGGACACGGAAAAATGCTAAGGCGGGGTTTGCTTTGAAGAGGTCAATATCCTCGGGAGTATTTGAGCATGTCTCAAGGTGTACATCCGCTAGTTCGATTTGGCAAGCGTTAGATCAATTGTTCAACAAGAAGAATGAGGCTCGGCTACAATTATTAGAGCACGAGTTGGCGAATGCGAAGTAGGGGGAGTCTTCAATCTCAGAGTTCTTTATCAAGGTAAAAAACCTTTGCTCAGAGATTAATACTCTTAATCCGGAGGAGTCGATTTCAGAAGCTCGGATGAAGCGGTTTATTATTCGTGGTTTACGACCCGAATATACACCGTTTGTTACTTCAGTTCAAGGATGGGCTACACAACCTTCCTTGGAGGAGTTCGAAAATCTACTAGCTTCGCAAGAATCACTAGCCATGCAAATGGCGGGAGTTAAAGTCAATGATGACTCGGGGAGCGCGTTTGTAGCTCGGAGGCAACAAAGTTTTAGAGCCAAGTTCAAGGATAGTGATACAAAAAATAATGATGGACGAGAAAGATCTTCTATGGGAGACAAGAAGCGATTCAAGTGCTACCTGTGTGGGAAACTTGGGCACTTCAAAAAGGATTGCCGAGTTAAGTTGAAAGAAACAAATATGGCGGAATCAAAGGGTCACACTGAAGACGAAGAATGGGGAAAATGTTTCACGGTGGAGGCTGCATCTTTAGGTACATCCACAACTAAAAAACTTGGAAATGATTGGATTGTGGATTCTGGTTGTAGCTATCATATTACCGGAGACGAGAAGTTATTTTCTAGTCTTTAGTGTCATGACGGGAAAGAAGCCATCATTACCGCGGATAATTCAATCCACCGCGTTGAGAAGGAAGGGACTGTTGTCATTAAAGGAGATGATGGAAGCCCAATAACTCTCAAGAATGTATATCATGTTCCTGGAGTAAGGAAGAATCTTCTCTTTGTGGTAAATGCGGTGGACTCAGGTAACTACGTTTTATTTGGCCCAAGTGACGTCAAATTCTTAAAGAATATTAAAGAGTTAAAGGCGGATGTGGTTCACACCGGAGCACGAGTTAAAGATCTATATGTTTTATCTGCCTCCAACTCATATGTTGAGAAGATGAGCACCAATGATAATGTCTTTATATGGCATGCTAGACTTGGTCATATAAATATGACTAAGCTCAAAGTTATGGTAAATAAGGATTTGGTTAATGGGCTCCCAAGGTTGAAGATTCAAGATGAAGGAAAACTTTGTGAAGGTTGTCAATATGGAAAATCACATAGGCTTCCATTTGACAACTCCACTTCACGATGCAGCGCTCCGTTGGAGAGGATCCATAGCGATTTGATGGGTCCAACAAGAACACCCTCCTCTTCCGGGTTTCGTTACATGTTGTTGTTCGTTGATGATTTCTCACGGTACACCTGGGTATACTTTGTGAAGGAAAAATCAGAAGTATTTTCAAGATTTCAAGAATTCAAGGTTACTGTGGAAGGCGAGTTAGGTCGGAAGATCAAGACCCTAAGGACGGATAATGGAGGAGAGTTTATGTCAAAGGAGTTCCTCTCTTTTTGTCAAGAGCATGGTATCAAGAGGGAATTTACATGCCCATATACACCTCAACAAAATGGAGTAGCAGAAAGGAAGATCCGACATCTAAGCGAAACGTGTAGAAGCTGGCTACATGACAAGAATTTGCCTAAAGCCTTATGGGCGGAAGGCATGAGATGTGCAGCATATGTCATCAATCGAATGACACTAAGTCCGAATAACATGAAGTCTCCTTATGAGATGGTTCATGGGAAGAAGCCAACGGTGAAACATCTCAGGATATTTCGATCAATCTGCTACGTCCATGTGTTCGACCCTCAGAGAACAAAGTTGGAGGCAAAGGCGAAGAAATGCATATTTGTCGGTTATGATGAACAAAGAAAAGGGTGGAGGTGCATGGATCCTGAGACACATAGGTACGTCGTGTCTCGTGATGTTGTCTTTGACGAAGTTTCCTCATATTATGGACAACCTCAAGTCTTGGGGTCGAAGAAGAAGGTGGAGATTCCTTCAAGGTTGATGAACCAGTTCCTCAAATGCCAAGTGAGAGCGGAAGTCTTGAAAAAGAGACGCAAGGTGAAAGGGGGAGCACTAATCAAGAGGAAGATGATGATGAAGATCATGGTTCCATGGCTAATCAAAGGCCTAAAAGGAACATTGTTAAGCCTGCCCGGTTCAGAGATGAAAGATTTGTCACTACTTACTCATGTTACTTTGCCGCTCTATTAGATGAAGAAGAGCCATCATCTTATGATGAAGCTAAAGGTGTTCAAGAGTGGGAGACCGCAATGGAAGAGGAGATGAATGCGCTTATAAAGAATGAAACTCGGGATTTGGTTCTGAAAACCAAGGATGTTCAACCCGTTTCAAGTAAATGGGTGTATCGAATTAAGCGAAAAGCGGATGGAAGCATTGATAGATTTAAAGCAAGGTTGGTTGCTCGGGGGTTCTCTCAGAAGTATGGAGAAGATTATGATGAGACTTTCAGTCCAGTGGCTAAGATGACTACGGTACGTTTACTTCTATCTTTAGCCGCAAGTTTTGGTTGGAAGTTATGGCAACTAGATGTGAAGAATGTGTTTCTGTACGGTGAGCTTGATAAGAGTATCTTCATGGAGCAACCACTTGGTTTCAAATCACGAGAGCATCCTGATTATGTGTGTAAGCTTAAGAAGGCTTTGTACGGGTTAAAACAAGCTCCTCGAGCATGGTATAGAAAACTTGCTCAATTCCTTCAGTTTTGCGGTTATGTACCATCAAATTCGGATCCAAGTCTATTCTTCAAGAAGAATGGAGGAGTCCACGTGGTAGTTCTTCTTTACGTGGATGATATGATAATCATCGGGAACGATGATGCTGAAATTGCTCGTCTACATGAGGATATGTCAGTGAGGTTTGAGATGAAGAAGTTAGGTGAGTTGAATAACTTTCTTGGTTTGGAGGTTGAAAGGGTAAAGGATGGAATCTTCATCGGTCAACAAAGCTATGCAAGAAGGATTGTTGAGAAGTTCAGGGTACACGAAGGAAAGACACGTACTACTCCGATGGATGTGAACATAAGGCTTAAGCGCGATGGAGGGTCCTTGCTACCCGATCCTCGACCTTATCGCTCTCTTGTGGGAAGTCTTCTATATTTAACCATTACAAGAACTGACATTGCCTTCGCGGCAGGTCTCATAAGCCGTTTTATGCAAGAACCAAGGAAACCACATTTAGAAGCGGCAAAGAAGATCTTGAAGTATGTGAAGACAACTCTTGGCATGGGTTTGGTGTACAAGTACAATGCCAAGGTTTCTCTTTATGGTTTCACCGATGCCGACTTTGGTGGAGATCTAGATGATCGAAAATCAACATCAGGTTATGTGTTTTTATGTGGAGACACAAGCGTGTCGTGGTGTAGCAAGAAACAAGGAACGATGTCATTGTCTACCACTGAAGCAGAGTATAAAGCTTCAACACTCGCAGCTTAAGAGTGTACATAGCTTCGAAGACTCCTTGAAGATTTGTTCGAGCCAATCAATAAGTCGGTTGCAATTTATGGAGATAATCAAAGTGCTATCAAGTTGGCTAATAATCCGGTGTTTCATGTAAGGACGAAACATATCGAGTTAGAGCATCACTTCAAAAAGGAGAAGGTGCTTGATGGAACAATTGAAGCTTTGGATGTTCGAAGCGATGACAACGTTGCAGATATCTTCACAAAGTCATTATCAAAAGGTTAATTCGAGTTACTTCGCTCGAAGCTCGGTATGGTTGACAAAATCAAGTTTAAGGGGGAGTATTGAAATTAAACTTGATTTTGAGTTAAGCTTAATTATGGGTTCATAATCCAAACCCAAAATTAAGCCCAAGTTCTAGAGATTCTCTAGAAACATCATAAAATATTATCACCTCCTCTATATGTTCTAGAGAATTCTATAAAATAATTATCTAAAGATTTGTGTAGAAAATTCTAGGAATTGTAAGACATAAAATCTAGATATTATGGTAGAGAGTTCTAGAAGACTTGTAAGATATTTTGTAATCTTGGAGCCTATAAATAGCTCATTCCTCTCCCATTTGTAAACAAGTTGAACAAATAAATAAAAAGCAAGTTAAAGAAAGAGTGTTCTTCATAAGTTCTCTAATTCTCTCTAAAAAATCTTTCAAGTATTTTCTAAGTATTCTTCCACATCATTCTTCATACTTAGAGGGTTTCTTCTCTTGGTTTCACTCTGGTTTCTCGGGTATTACGGTCTTGGGCTAGTGCTAAGCACTATCGGAGTTTCTTTACACTATTCAAACTTGAGCTACATAAACTTCATGATGAAAGTTTCAGATTCATACATTCGAAATACTGGAAAGTAAATGTATCCAGTATCATGCATAAATATTATTATATGGTATATCTCAGAAAGTTTATTAACATCTGGTAGTAAAATACATTGAGAACACCAAAGTTAATCGTCAAATATTGTTCTTCCTTGATACACAAAGCAAGTTCTTCATCAGAACTAAACAACAGCATATGTCTGGATTCTCACTGCTTCTTACAATGGATAACATCAATATATATGGTCTCATGTAAGTTTTTTTTTTGTATGATATCTACAACTCTTTCATATTAGATCGATTAATTCTTTCTTTTATATTCCTGATATTATAATACTTATTTTCATATGCTGCATCATTCTGAAAACGTGTCGTAGCGCATGGGCAAACCTAGTTTATCAATAAAACATCATCGCCATTTCATTATTTCCTTGGTGGAATTTTGTTCATTTGTTCTCGTTTACCTATGACTACCAAAATCATTGATTTACCTATGATTACAGTTACAATGTTACATGTGTTCTTGATCCGAATGATATATTCTTATGCAAATCATATGTAGTTGGCACTGGGACTAGATTTGGTAGTTGGCAGTGGGACTAGATTTGCGGATGGAGATGAGATTTATTTTAACTGGCTCTAGATATGTAGAGTGGTTGAAGTACTACAGTAAAGTAGAATTGGACAAGATGCGGTATGTTCATGCTGCTGATACTAATATTCAAGAGGGCTGCAAACGAGCCGAGTCGAGCTGAATATTTTGAGACTCGAGCTCGGCTCGTTTATGTATCGAGCTCACTTTCAAGCTGGAGCTCGGTTCGAGCTCGACACGAGCAGAGCTTTGACCGAGTTCGAGCCGAGTACTCGCGAGCTTCTGCCTAACAACCCGTACCTTTAGGTTTGGGCTCGGCTCGTTTACGTTTTGTGTTTTTTTAAAAAAAAATTTTTTAAATTTTTTTAAATTTTTTATTATAGAAAAGTGACCCACTAGTCGCCTGTTTCATTAACCAGAAATTAAAGAAACATGAAATGTAATAAAGTACTACAACCTCCAGAGTACCAACTAGACCACCTCTGGTCTAGATACCCCAGTACCACAAAATACATCAAAATACCCGAAATACATCCAAATACATCAAAATATCCCAAAATATATCCAATACATCGTCTTAAACCATACTCATACAACCCTAAGGAACAACTCCTTCGATCTCTGCTAGTCCAATCTACCGGCCCTTGATCCAGCCTCCCTGACGTTGTAGTACTCCTGAAGATTCGGTTGCAGCCTCCTCCTGACCCCTTCCTTGCCTGTCTATGCAGAAATATGACTCAGAATTTGGTACAACATACTGTTAAAAGTGCATCTAGTATTACGAAAACACGCATTGTTTCTGTCTAGCCATAGGGTCCAGCACGTAGCTGCTACCGTGACATCCCACACTGTTCTAAACTCCGATCTAACCCATTTTGCCCGCCAGGTTTACGTTATCGAGCTCGCTTTCGAGCTCGAGCTCGGCTCACGAGCCGAGCTTTGACCGAGCTCGAGCCGAGTAGCTCGCGAGTAGCTCAATTGGTTTGCAGCCCTATATTCAAGCAAGTAACAAAAATATATATCACTGATTTTGATCTAGATATTCAATTGTAAAAGAAGTCAACTTCTTCTTTAAGCTTTTCAGGCTGTAAAGGGGGAAAAAACACAAGCCAAAATGATTCTTGGGATAAGATTCTTTATATGTTTTCTTATTCTTTAATTTATTTTGTGCATGCATCCCTAGCGTGTAGCGTCTATATATGTCGAGTGAATAAGAACTAGGAAGGATGTGTCTTTTCGAAAATACTCGTCCTGTCATACGCTTGCCTTGCTTTGCCTCTTCAATAATATTCCCTATAGTTATGATTAATCACATATATATAGTATCAGGATAGGGCCAATTGGCATCCTTATCTTGGCAATCCTGTCATTCTCTTTTCTGTTTGTTCCTTTTTGAAACACAAGTGATCTCTCAATCTCTTGTAAGGAAAGATGTTTTCTAGGGCTGGCATATTTAAGTAGAGTCGATTATTAATTCGTGTTTGTAAAGTTCATCCTAAGAATATGAGTGGGCATATGTTTTCTACTATATCAGCCTTAAAGGGTGGTAATTGATTCGAACCAGGCCGGAGCTCGGCTAGGTCTGACCCAATAATTAGCCGGCTTGGGCTAAAATTTCTCATTTTGGACCGGGCTCGGGCTCAAATGTTTAGGCCCAAGGAAAATTTGGGCAGGGCTCGGGCCCAAGTGCCTAGGCTCGATGGGCCCGAATCAAATTTTTATATGTGCATATGTATGTTTATATATACATCATGTATATTTATGTATAGGTATTTTTTTGAAGAGAATATTCATGTAGGTAAGTTGAAATGAGTGTTAAAATTTATAGATAGAAAAATTATTATAATTAAATAAAAATAGACAAATTTGATGTGAATTACTTAAAAAATTGTAGTAATCATATTATTGTTATTTTTTTTATCGTATATTATTCTGGATGTAATTTTATTTTGTAGGAAAGTTTTTTTTTTATCGTAAAAGGTTGGCCTTGCCCCCTCCCCCGCGTTTCATTAAAAAATTTAACAAAACAAACAACAAAAAATAAGGCTTATGAAGTTCTCAACATGCTAGATTCTGGAATTTATACACCCAATCAACAAACAAAAATACAACGAAATCTAATCCTACTGATCGGGTGACCTCGTCCAAGTTAATTTTGTAAGAAAGTTATATATTAGAACATGCATAAGTAGTTCGGGTCTAGGCCCGAACCTATTTTCGGGCCCTAATTTGGGCCCGGATCCGGGCCCGGGCATATATGGGTCCGGCCCAAATCCGGCCCTTTGCCAGCCTTATTTAGCCTGATGCAGTGATGCTATTTACCTTTTTAGCCATAAATGTAAACTAGGTTTCTGCAGAGTGCATGAATGTAAAGACACCTACGACAAAAATGATACATAAGGGGAAATGACATCCAAATACTCAAGTGTAATCTAAGTGCTTATAATGCAAATCATGGACATGGTTATTGTTGGGATTGGGACGTCAACCAACGTCCTCTGATCGCAACGGAACTAATTAGAGTAATGAGGAAGTTGAAGTAGACGAGGCGAATAAATTGAGCAAGCAAGTAGATCCACCAAATTAACACAAACACAACAACAATAACTTATCCCGGTTAGCTTTTGCTTAATCCGGGAGAAAATATAGGGAGATCTGATATTCAACTAGAGGAGATTACAAGGAGTTACTGATTCACTTGACACAAGGAATTAAACTCACCCACCAAGAACTATCTCTCTCTCGAGTCTCTCTTTGCAATGGAGAAAAGAATCTATGAAGTACTACCTCTCATATTGGAGGAGTTTACAATATATATAGAAGAATAGAGAGAAAACCTAGGTCTAATCTTGATTCTCAATCATCCGATATAACCTGGAAAAGAAGTAACTGAATAGGAGCCGCACGATTTAACTTGGAGTTGAAGATTGGGTTGAACCAACTTAACAAATCGAGGCCCAAAAATGAACCAGCGCCGCGGGTGGTCGACCGTCCAACAAGACCGGTCGACCGTACCACTCTCTGACTTCCCAGTACAACGAGCGGTCGGGGTGTGGTCGGGGGGTGCAGTCAACTGTCACCATGACCGGTCGACCGCAACTAGCCTGCACCTGCTGCTGCTGCTGTTCTTCTTCTACTCGCTTCGACGCTTCGACCTCCGTACTTCATATTACCTTCTTCTAATCTGAACAACAAGTATGCAAGACACAATCCTAACAAACTTCACCTTGGATTGCATACGAGTGCTATCGCATGATGTGTTACTCATCTCCAAACTTTAACAAATTCCACTTGCAAAGAAAACTTAGAACAATAGCTTCTTCTTCTAGTTGAAATGATCTCTACCCAATCTCATCGAATCCAGTGCAGCCCCTCAAAGGCCCACCTCTGTAGATGTACTCACGAAGTTGCCAAACTCCGTACGAACTCCACCTACCCTTAGGCTTTCTCCACCTCTCGACGATATTCGAACGTCGTAGTCTCGTCTTAATGATTCTAGTTACGGCAAACTAGCTGAGGTTGCGGAAATAATGGAAAAAGAACTAGCAATCCCTGCGCAGGATTTTTGAATTTCCCAAACCTTGTAGGGATTGTGTTGGCTTGGCCCAACCACTCTCATACCTCTAATTACTTCACGATGACTTTGAAAAATAGACAGAACTCCACCTTGAGCTGTGTACCTGCAGCCCCGTGCATCAAGAGTTCCCAAGGAAATCAGATTCCGTTTCAGCAGAGGAATATGCAAAACATCCTTTAAAGTGAACATATTTAGACCTGGCATCTTCAACTCAACTGTCTCCCCCATCCACTACTTCACAAATCTCCCTAGTTTCCGTTGTCACACAACGCCCCGTAGTAGACTTATAAGTAGAAAATAATTCTCTCTCGGAGCAAATATGAGAAGAACTCCTTGTGTCAAGAAACCAACTAGAATCCACTTCTAAAGAATTTGAAACAAGAAGACACGAACCACCTGAATCAAAGGCACCAAAGGTGCTAACTATATTAGCGGCTAAACTCCCGTTCTTAGCACTCTCTTGATTCTGTAATTTTCAATAGTCTTTCTTGATATGCTCTGGCCTCCTGTAATATCGGTAACGGATCGAATCCTTTTGCAAAGCACTGTATCTCCCCCCCGAAGGACCATCCACTACTAAACAACTTGTAGGAATAGACGATGTAGATTTATGGGTCTCTTTCCTAAGTTGATTTTTCTTCAATGCCTTGATTACACCATCTACCGAAATACTCTCCTTGGCAGATCTACCGTGTAGCATGGTCGTGATCAAAGGCTCGTACGAATCCGGCAGTGAATATATCAGGTTGAAAACTTTATCTTCCTCACACACATCTGTGTTGATCGCCTTAAGTTTAGATAATACCTTATTGAACTCTGTAATGTGGTCTTGGAGATCGGTACCTTCCTTCATAGATAAACAAAATAACTTTCTCTTCCAATGCATCCGATCTAATAACGACAAACCAGAGTAGTCAGTTATGAGTCTTTCCCACAGACTCACTGTGTCAGTTTTTTTCAGAAATCTGCACTTGACCTCGTCCGCCAACGATAATCGGATTGGACTTATGGCTTTTTTACGAATATCTTCCCAAACGTCATCCTTCATATCAGTTGGCTTTTCCTTCTTCTTTACTGCTGACTGCAACCGCTTTTGAACAAGAAGATTACACATGTCAGTCTTCCAAAGATTGAAATTGATCTTACCATCGAACTGTTTGATCTTCAAAATACTGTGGTCTGTCATCTTAACCAAGGAACTTAGCAATCTGAAGCTGTTATGCCAGTTGTTGGGATTGGGGCGTCAACCAACGCCCTCTGGTCGCAGCGGAACTAATTAGAGCAATGAGGAAGTCGAAGTAGGCGAGGCGAATAAATTGAGAAAGTAAGTAGATCCATCAAACTAACACAAACACAACAACGATGACTTATCCCGGTTAGCTTTTACTTAATCCGGGGGAAAATATAGGGAGATCTAATATTCAACTAGAGGAGATTACAAGGAGTTACTGATTCACTTGACATAAGGAATTAAACTCACCCACCAAGAACTATCTCTCTCTCGAGCCTCTCTTTGCAATGGAATTTTTTTTTATGAAGTACTACCTTTCATATTGGAGGAGTTCACAATATATATAAAAAAATAGAGAGAAAACCTAGGTCTAATTTTGATTCTCAGTCATCCGATATAACTTAAAAAAGAAGTAACTGAATAGGAGTCGCACGATCTAACTTGGAGTTAAAGATTGGGCTGAACCGACCTAACAAATCGAGGCCGAAAAACGAATCAGCACCGCGGGCGGTCGACCGTCCAACAAGACCGGTCGACCGTACCACTCTCTGACTTTCCTGTACAACAAGCGGTCGGGGGTGCGGTTGGGGGGTGCGGTTGGGGGGTGCGGTCGACTGTCACCATGACTGGTCGACCGCAACTAGCCTGCACCTGCTGCTGCTGCTGTTCTCCTTCTACTCGCTTCGACGCTTCGACCTCCGTGCTTCATAGTACCTTCTTCTAATCTGAACAACAAGTATACAAGACACAATCCTAACAGTTATCTGGGTTGTTGATGTTGAGGAAGCCCCAGAGTATGTATGCATTGACCCCGACTACGTTTCTTCTCCTGCCAACAAATGCAATTAACTTGTTTCAGTGAAGTGATGCACTTTCCTTCTGAACCCAAGTTTTCTGAAAGTATAGGACTGATTTCATAGTTTTATCATCGTGTCATGTTATGAGTGAAAGCGAGCAGCTGCAGTTGGGACAAACAATCGAATTTGTGAAAGGAAAACCCACCTTCAACTTGATTGCCCTGATACCGTTATCAGCACGTCACATATCACCTACTTCGGCAAGGAGAAAAGCGACAGATCAGAGACATTTGGAATCAGAGTGAGGATTTGTGGAAAAACGACGATCTTTTGTTGCATGAATGACTTAGCTTCCATGTAATCTTATCCTGGATTCTGAAATCATGCTTCATGCATGTTTATTATTATTATTTTCTTTTTTTTCTTTTTTCGTTTTTGTCAGGCATTGGCCACTTCACTTGCCTGACTCTCCACATAAGAAATGGGCCCAAAGCAAACCAACATATTAAATCTGGGCCTCTGGACTACATACGCATTTACGCATAGACTAATACTACACCTACTACTAAATCTACCATCTTTTTTTTCTTTACTACATTAGGTGACACATAGGGCCGGCCATGAGTTCCAGGGGCCCGAGGCAAACTCCCGAAATGGGCCGTCCATACACTAAAATTAAAAAAAAATGTGTACAAAAAATTTGCACATTTTTGAAAGAAAATATGCGAAATATATAAATTTGTATTAAATCACCCAAATTTAAAGTCTCAAATTCAATTCAAGTTTTCAAGTTTAAACCGAAATAATTTTTAAAAAAAATTAAAGGCTAAAATTATTATTTTTGGGGCCCCTAATAATAGTATTCTTTTACGCACAAAATACGTGCCTATATTTAAAAGGGAATTACAAATTTTGGGGTCCCTAAAATCGCAAAAACGCCGGGGGTCAGAGGCGGCCGCCTCACCCGCAAGGGCGGATCTGGGCCCAAGCAGCCCAAGCGGCTGCTTTGGGCCCCCAGATCTTTTAGGGCCCCCTTTCAAAAAAAAAATTTCACTGTTATTTTAAAAAAAAAAACAGAAAAGGAAACCCAACCGTCTCCATCTCCAATTCTCAAACAGAAAAGGAAACCCAACTTTATTAATCTCCTGAGTCCTGATTTCTCTCCATCTCAAATTCGCAATCTACTTACTCCAAGTTCAACTTTTCTCTCCATGATTCCATCTCCTGTTTTCTCTTCTTGATTCTTGTTGAAAACTTGAAATCTTTCTTAATCTAGAATCAAAGCCAGAGGGACCACCGGACCATCTCGCAGTCGCAGCGTCCATCGCCGATTCGCCGCGCATCATCCATCGCCGCCGCGCATCGCGCGTCGCCCCTCACCGCCGCGCCGCATCACCCATCGGCCATCGCCGCGAGTTGCCTGCCCGTTAGGTAATCAGCCTTGATTCTCTTCTAGTCTTCTTCTTCTTGTCTTCTTGAGTTCTGGACCAGTGCTGGACCAAGAAATCCTTTCTAAAGTGGGTAAGTGGGTTGAAAATAATTAGCAATGTTTTAGTTGTACTTATACATAAAAATTGATGGTGGAGAAGCCAAAAAAAATACGACTATAATACAGGTAATTTTTAGAGATATTACCACCATTAAAGACTTAAAGTTAGATATCTCTGAAGGTCCCAAATTCTGAAATAATTGTCAGAAAATTATCAGCTATATGAAAGAGCTCTGTTTAGTTTCAAAAGCAAATTTTTGTGACTGTATCTAAATATGCCTTGTATGATAGTGTGTTCTACATAGTGTATAGAGAGCAAATGAAGACAGTATAAATGACAAGAAACATATTAATGAATATACTTATGAAAATCATTATAAATAACTAAAGTTCTATGCAAAAAAGTTAGAAATGTTGGATAAGCGTTTCACATTCAGTGAGGAAAACACCTAGCTTGGTAGTTGAGTTATGGTTTGGATAAACAAATAAGCAAAAACTGGTTAAGTTCGATACCAAGTAGCGAAACATATGGATATTTGGTTAATTGATAAGTTCCAGGACTCAAATAACATACTTCTACTGTGGGTTTGAAGTATATTAGCCCTTCCATATCAGGGTCTCATGTTTAAGCATATACATTGAGAATTAGTGGAACTAATTTTATTGCATCATTCTATTGACAGCCTTCGAACATTTATTTATCATTGATTTCACATGTTTATTGAGTACTTGTATGTGTTGCTAAATGCTAACTGATCCATTGCTTACTTGATTGTAATTTTACTTAGAAATTACCATTTTGATACATGTCACATTATTAATTTACATTATTAATTTAGTATTTGTATTTTATAAATTCAGATATCATTTGGAGAAGGAGTATCCATTTCCAGATTTGGGACCGAAAATCGAAATTGGAGAAAATTATTGAAGATTTCAAGAAAAAGGAAATTTTCGAAGCTACAACAATTAGGTACTATTGTTCCTTAACTTTGTTACTGAAATTTTGTATTGTTAATTTAATATTTTAAGTATGCCTCCTAGAAAATATGATTCCGGACATGATAAAAGAAAAAAAAAACAAAGAATTGAAGAATTTACCAAATCTCAATTAATTGAAGAATTCCGGACATTATCAATTAATTTTTTTTGGAAGGATATATATATATATATATATATATATATATATATATATATATATATATATATATATATATATTTGATTTCATTTAAGTAGTTTGTCCTCCAGGCTCAAAGTTTGTTTGAATTTAAATAATTCTAATTTTTTATTTTGCAAACTTAAAAAGGGCCTCATTTTAAAACTTGCTTAGGGCCCCCTGAAACTCAGATACGCCCCTGCTCACCCGCCTCAAGGATGGGGCCGGCCCTGATGACACACTATTAGTGGAAGGTATTGTAGATTAGGGATATCATCATATTTTAAAAATATACATTCTTGCACCCTACAAAATTCAAAATATGCCAACAATGCTCCATTCTGTTTAGCCAAAAAAGAATGTTCCTTTCTTATGACTAGTATATTAGTTAAAAACAGAATTTAAGAGTGCAGATTTGGGCATGGCCTTTAAGGTACGTTGTCCTCAAACCTGTCGGTAGAGAGAACAATTTCTCAACATCTTTAGATGCCAAAGGGGTACTAGAGTTATTGCAAAGTCCTGATACATGTTACTGAGGAATATTGGTTTGCAAATATCTTATCCAAATAGAACGCAATAGGATTGCTCATTCCATTGCAGGTCACTACATCTTATCAGGGTACAAACCCTCTAGCAATGGTTTTGTAGTACTCCTCGGGCATGTGCAAAATAAGATACTAGGAAAATCAGCTCATTATCATTTTTCTTTATTTTTTTTAAGGATGAGAAAGCCCCAGTGTTTCATTAATAAAATAGCTCGTGACAATTGCAAGCTAAAATAGTCGACTTCGATGCAAGCTCGTGTGCTCCTTATTTTTTAAGACCAACAGTTAATGTCATTGTAATTTCATGGTATTTAATAACACCACAGCTTACTATTGACTATTTATATGCAATTTGTGAGATTAGTAAGGTCAGAAAATGATTCCTTTTTCCATGCTTTATTGTACTGATTCCAAACACAACTGTCATGGAATATTTTGTTAGAACTTGAATTTCATAAAATAAAATGTTTCCAATAATCTTTGTGAAGAAGAAAAATTACAGGTAAGAAAATTCAAACGATACAAAAACTGATACAGAGTCGAGATCAAAATCTCCGTCCTTAAAGCAAAATTCGTCCCGTAGTGTGACGGTTCTTGACGAACTGCTTCCTAAGGTACAACTTGAAGAAAACAATTTTGGGAAAAAATGATTCTTATTCTTCTTGTTTTATTCTTTACAGTATACATCTATATATAAGGATTACAATCTTGGAGGAGAAGAAAGGAGATTGAGAGAAGATTGAGGGGTGATAGATTTGGAAAATCTGTTTCCTATGGATTAGGAAACAGAATATACATATTACTACTTACTACATTTCAACACTCCCCCTCAAGTTGGTACATAGATATTGAACATGCCGAACTTGTCAACAAATTTCAAGAACAGCCGACTCGAAACTGCCTTGGTCAGGATATCTGCGAGCTGATCTTCTGACTTCACTTTAGATATCTCAATGACTTTCTCATCCAATTTCTCCTTGATGAAGAATCTATCCACCTCTACATGTTTCGTCCTATCATGTTGAATTGGATTGGCAGTAATATCACATGCTGCTTGACTATCGCAATACACCTTCATAGGTTCATTCGGACCACAGCCTAAGTCCTACAACAAGAGTTTCAGCCATAAAGCTTCTGCTATACATAGAGCTACTCCGCGATACTCAGCCTCTGTACTAGAGCGTGCAACAACATTCTGCTTCTTGCTTCTCCATGTAACTATATTTCATCCAACAAAGGTGAAGTATCATGAAGTAGAGCGCCTATCAATTATAGATCCTGCCCAATCAGCATTAGTATATGTCTCAATCTTTAAGTGATCATGTTTCGCAAATAGGATCCCTTTTCCTGGAGCAGACTTAATATATCTCAGAATTCTCATCACAGTATCCATGTGACGTTCCTGAGGTGCATGCATAAACTGACTTACCACACTTAAAGCATATGATAAATCTGGCCGTGTATGCGCAAGATACATCAGTCGTCCAACCAATCTTTGATGTCTTTCCTTATCACAAGGCACATGATCAAGTTCGTTACAAAGTTTCAATCCTTCTTCTAATGGTGTACCAATCAGCTGATAAGCAGACATTCCAGTTTCCTTCAATAAATCGAGAACATACTTTCTTTGAGATAGAAATATACCATTTCTTGAGCGAGAAACTTCAATACCAAGAAAATATCTCAAAGGGTCAAGATCCTTCATTTCGAACTCTTGTGATAAGTAGCTCTTCAATGCCATTCTCTCATCAGGATCATTCCCAGTTACTATCATATCATCCACATATATAATGAGAGCAGTAATCTTACCTTCTTTCCTTTTCAGGAAAAAGGTATGATCTGAATTACTCTGACAATATCCGAATGTCCTCATTGATTTTTGTAAACCTCCCAAACCAAACTCTTGGCGACTGTTTGAGACCATATAGCGCCTTCCTCAATCAACACACTTTATTACTGTGTTGGACTGGTCTATTTGACACTGGTGGAAGATCCATATAAATCTCCTCTTTTAATTCTCCATGCAAAAATGCATTCTTCACATCAAATTGCTCCAACGGCCAGTCAAGATTTGCAGCAAGTGACAGTAGGAGTTGAACAGTATTGAATTTTGCCACAGGTGCGAATGTATCTTTATAATCAATTCCATATGTTTGAGTGTATCCTTTGGCAACCAGCCTTACTATGTATCACTCTATTGAACCATCAGACTTATACTTCACCGTATAAATCCATCTGCATCCTACTAGCTTCTTTCCTGTTGGCAGCTCGACTATCTCCTAAGTCTCATTCTTTTTCAAGGACTTCATCTCTTCATTCATAGCTGCTTTGTAAGGGCTTCCTGCACACTGTTAGGAAAGATACAGTAGATAACTGATTTATAAATGACTTATTTGATTCTGACAAGCGGTGAGTGGATACATAATTACTCATGAGATATTTGACAATACTAGTGGGATCAGGTTCATAAGTGGGTTTTGGAATACCTCTATTAGTACGGTGCGGGAGTTCTCTTCTAGGAGCTTCGGACAACGATGACGATTGGTTTTGGGGTTCTGACGGTTCACTCTCACTGAGATTTGGTATTGGTTGCAATTCTTCAAGCGGGTCTTCGTCAATAGGGGCTTCTTCCTTTGGTTGCACTTCTTCATGAGGGTCTTCCTCCCTTGCTAGGTTTTCATTCAAGTGTTCGCCATTATTTGTATCCATTTGTTCGTTCTGATTGGTGATTACTTCATCATACCCAAGAGTCTGGACTTCACTAACCCCTTCATCATATCCAAGAGTCTGAACTTCACTTCGGTACTCCCCCTGAAGTTCAGTCATAGGAAAATACATCGCATCTTCATGAAACACAGCATCCATAGTCACAAACATCTTTTGAGTTGGTGGGTGATAGCACCGATACCCTTTCTTATCCTGTGCATATCCCACGAAAACACAGCGGACAGCTCAAGGAGTTAACTTATTGCATTCCTGTTGATGAAGATGTACAAATGCAACACACCCAAACACACGAGGTGGCAAGTTGATGACTTTTGGTGCATTCACAGCATCAGCTAATGCTTGAAATGGTGTGAGGAAGTTTAGATACTAGAGGGAACTCGGTTGATTAGGTATGCAGTAAAAGTAAGGGCTTCCCCCCAATAGATGAGTGGCATATTTCCATGGATGAGAGAAGTACGGACCACCTCGAGCAACTGTCTATTTTTCCTTTCTGCAACCCCATTCTGTTGAGGTGTATATGAGCATGTAGTCTGGTGAACAATTCCGTGTTCCTCCAAATATTGTCGCAGATTTGAACTCAAGTACTCTCCGTCATTATCACTCCTAAGAACTTGAATCTGTGATTTATACTGAATCATAACATGCTTGTGAAATTTCTGAAACAAGACACTAACTTCACTTTTCGACTTCATCAAACAAATCCAGGTTATACGGGTACAGTCATCAATAAATGTCACAAACCATTTGGCTCCTCCAAATGTAGTGGTTTTGGATGGACCCCAAACATCTGAATGAATAATCATAAATAGAAGGGAGCTTCTACTTTAACTTGGAGGAAAAGAGACACGGTGACCTTTTGCGAGTTCACACACATCACACCGAAAGGCAGAAATATCCAACTTCAAAAATAAACTTGAAAATAATTTCTTCAAATAACCAAAAGAAGCATGCATTAGATGTCGATGTCATAGCCAAATATCTGATTTCTTCTTTTCATCTTTGGATCCTTCCATACTTAGAGCTTGAGTCAACTTGCTCGAACATTTAGATTCTAAATCCAGATAATAGAGTTTCCCGTGTCTAACCCCATAACCAATCGTCTTGCAAGTCCGAATATCCTTAAACACACAATGTGAAGGCCAAAAGACTACAATACAATGTAAGGCAATAGTTATTTGAGCAACAGATAATAGGTTGAAATTCAAGGATGACACAACTAGGGCGGAATCTAAGGTTAGGTTGTTTGTGAGATGTATGGTACCCTCGCCAGTAATAGTGGCAGGATCACCATTGGCGGTGGACACAGTTAATTTGGTAGATGGTTGAAAATTTTGAACTTGTCTAGAATCAAAAGTCATATGGTCGGTAGCACCCGAATCAATTATCCATGCATTATTCATAACAGAGGCAGAAATATTAAATACCTTACCATCATTACCTGCAGCTGTAACTAACGTAGAGGCGAGTCCAATACTCTTCTCAGCTCCATCAGTTTGTCCCATGGTAGCGGCACAAGAAAACAACGGATCTGATCTTCAGCAACCAATAGCAAACAACACAACTTGGCCAAGAATATCTCCAAGTCTTCAACAAACAGCAAAACAGCAACACAAACTCCACAGCTCCCTACCCGAACAGCAAACACAAATCCCCTTTTCTCCCAAACACCAAACAACAACACGAAGGAAAGAGAGAGAGAGAGAGAGAGAGAGAGAGAGAGAGAGAGAGAGAAAGAGAGAGAGACAGCAGCAACAATGGCCAGTAGCTACAGTACCCACAGCAAAAGAAAGGGCAAAAGGACTCGGAGGCGACGTTGGCGATCGACGAGCGGCATGACAGGGGTGGTCGATGGTGGCGCTGTCGACGGAACAAGGGAGCAAGGAAGGTCGGGTTGGGGTTCGGAGGCTGCGTCGATCAGGAAGAGTAGCAGACAGAGGGTGGGTTCGGCGGCCTGGGCCAGGGCGGCGCTCGGGGTGGCGTCGACGGATGTCGACGCGACGGGAAGGGAGGATAACGGGGTTGGCTGGAGCTGATGGTGCGGTGGTGGTCGGCAGAGGTCGAGGGAAGTAGGGAGTGGAGAAGAAAGGAGAAGCAGTGGTGATGGGTTCGTTGGGGTTTTCGGTGACGGGATCTGACGGGATCGGAGTCGATGATCGGTGACAGGATCAACAACGGGATCAGATCAAGATGGAGGTGATCAGTCTCCTCTTCTTCTTCTTCACTTGGCCTAGATCTGATTAGGCTCTGATACCATGAAGAAAACAATTTTGGGAGAAAATGATCTTATTCTTCTTGTTTTATTCTTTACAGTATACATCTATATATAAGGATTACAATCTTGGAAGAGAAGAAAGGAGATTAAGAGAAGATTGAGGGGTGAGAGATTTGGGGAATCTGTTTCCTATTGATTATGAAACAGAATATACATTTTACTACTTACTACATTTCAACACAACTGTATTACCTTCTCTAAAGAGTAGCACCCAAGCTTCAGAAACACTAGTGAACCAGCAGTTGTGTTGCATTCTAGACAAACTTAGAAGAAGAAGAGATTGTAAATTAAAAAAATGGTATACAATGACAGACAAGAACGACTGGATTTATAGGAGATCAAAGGCTTAACTAATGGATCCATTACTCTGCTATTACAGAGTTACGGTACAAAAGCACAACTGATGGATCTATTATTCTGTTGTTACAAGTTATGGCACCAGTTACAGAATTCAAAACGCCTCTAGAAGCTTCTGTTGCAGACTCAACAGAAGCCCAAGCCCACAAAGGAGAGAAATAGGATCCAAGGAAAAACTCGTAGCTTGTGGCTAGCCAGGACCAAGCTTAACCTAACCTAACCTAACCTAACCTAACCTAACCAAGCCGAGCCGAGCTGGGACGAGCGCGAGTGCGCGCGTGTGTTTATAAATTTGGCTAGGTCCTCTCTCCACTACACGTTAGTGGTAACCCCAAGGGCTACACCCTTAAGTCCATTTCTTTAGCTTATATACTAGAGAAATCTTTCTCAACTTCCAATGTGGGACTATCCATTTTCTCCAAATTTTCAAGTTAGTACATTTCGAGTACCAAACTTTGGACCAACATTTCTCATTCATATGGAATCTGTTTTTGTCAATGAGTACATTACAGAATAGTACTCGACGAGCGGAATACAGTCCAATCACTTTATAGTGCTGCTGGTTGTCGGAGCCCACCGGAATCAGGTCCGGAAAGTCTGCTAAAAATATTTCCAACAATCCCTCACATGAATGAAAATTACCCGACAATGCAATGCAGACACGACAGAAAAGATATTGAGAGTACATTCAGGGAATCACTGCATCAGGAATGGTAGTTATTTTTCAACTTTGAACCACCCCTAGTGAGTAGCCATCAGATTCACTTAACCAGCTAGTGAACATGATATCTTGAACTATCCGGGCTTTGATGTAAACCTAGACAATAACTATCACACAGTTTCATCTCCTCACAGAACTAGGTTCTCTTGTTGTGTTCATTTTAGCTTTGAACAACCCTGGTTAATCGTGAGTGAACTTGGAGAATGTAGCTTTTCTTTATTCTCCTAGAAACGGCCCAATTTTACACTCACACGGTGGTTGCCCATAAAGAGTATCCTGCCATACCCTACTTTTATTTCAAAGCTATGAGAATCATTAAAAGCCAAGCTTATCCTAACCCCTTGTAGATAGCACTGTTTATCATTCTAAGAATGGGTACGAGATTTTAATCTGTCAGTGCTCATGTCGATTCAATAAGATTTAGTTGTCCCCTTGAACCTAAATCTTGGGATCTCCAGCCACCTAGGTAGGGTTTCCATCAAGTATCCTCTTTCGTCATAGGCTTTAAACCCATTCCTCTTGATGATCTCACAACCTACTATCGTGACAAACCTTTAGTAAATGGATCTGCAAGGTTGTAAGCTGATTTTATATACTCTATAGAGATTATTCCATTTGAGGGTTTTGTGTTGCCTTATGATATGAAGAGACTTACCATTATACATACAACTCAGTGTCCTTACTATAGCCGATCGGCTGTCACAGTGTACACATATAGCAGACACTGGTTTTTTCCACATAGGAATATCCTCTAAAAAGTTTTGAAGTCATTATGCTTCATTTGCTATTTTGTCTAAAGCAATAAACTCAGATTCCATGGTGGATCTGGCCAATAGCATTTGTTTAGAGGATTTCCATGACACAGCTACACCCATACCCACTAGTGGATTTCGAGTTCTTGGAGTCTGATTTCTAGTTCGCATCACTGTATCCTTCCAGAACTACTGGATATCTGGTGTAATGCAGCTCATAACTCTGAGTATGTCGCAAGTAGTTCAATACTCTAGTTATTCATTTTCAGTGACTTCGACCTAGATTACTTGTGTAGCGTCTCAGTACATTTACTGAATGCGCCAAGTCCGGTCTTGTACAATTTTTTATGTACATCACTACCAATTACACGTGCATATTCCAATTGTGATATGCTGTCACCCATATTTTTGGACAAGTGAAGACTGGGATCCACAGAACTTTTGGCAGTCCCATTGGAGTAATTCTTGAATCTTTCAAGTACCTTCTCAGCGTAATGAGCTTGAGACAGTAATTCCTTCAGACGTCCTGAAAGCTTTGATTCCCAGTATGACATCTGCAACTCCCAAATCTTTCATATCAAACTTACCACTAAGCATCTTCTTAGTTTGTTTGATAATGTCATTATTGCTACCAATAATGAGCATGTCATCTACATACAGACACACCAGAATGTATCCAATTGGAGTATCTTTGATGTAGATACACTTATCACGTTCATTTATTTTGAAACCATTTGACATCATAACATTGTCAAATTTTGCATGCCATTGCTTTGGAGCTTGTTTCAATCTGTACAAGGATTTTACAAGTCTGCACACCTTATTTTCCTGTCCATGAACTACATAACCCTCAGGTTGTTTCATGTATATTTCTTCTTCTACATCCCCATTTAGAAAGGTGGTTTTGACTTCCATTTAATGTATTTCGAGATTGCGTAGAGTTGCAATAGCTATTAACATTCTTATGGAAGTTATTCTCGTGATTGGAGAATAAGTATCAAAGAAGTCTAGGCCTTCCTTTTGCCTAAATTCTTATACTAAAAGTCTAGCCTTATGTTTCTCTATTGAACCATCTGATTTCAATTTTCGTTTGAAAATCCATTTGCAACCTAGAGCTTTACATCTAGAAGGCAAATCGACCAACTCCCATATATGATTTTGCATGATGGAGTCTATTTCACTTTTGATTGCTTCCTTCCACATAGGAGCATCAGGCGTAGACACGGCTTCCTTGAATGTTTTAGGCTCATTCTCTAACAGAAAGGCCGTTACAAAGTCAGGACCAAATGACTTTGATGTTCTAGCCCGTTTGCTTCGTCTAGGCACATCATTATCATCTTCTGGTTCATTAACCAAAGTACTTGCACTCCCTTATTCACGTGTACGTTTGGGATACGTAGCATCCTTGCACGGAAACACGTGTTTAAAGAAGGAAGCATTTCTTGATTCCATTATTGTATTCACATGCACGGCTGGTATATCCAATTTATATACCAAGAACCGATATGCACTACTGTTTTATGCATAGCCTATGAATATGCAATTAATGGTCTTAGATCCTATTGTGACCTGTTTGGGATTAGGTACCGCTACCTTTGCTAGACACCCCCACACTTTGAAGTATTTATACGAAGGTACATTACCTTTCCACAGTTTGTATGGTGTCTAGCCAGTTTTCTTGTGAGGTATTTTATTGAGAATATAGTTGGCGGTCAGCAAAGCTTCTCCCCACATGTTCTGAGGTAGCTCAAAATTCAATAACTAGGCATTCATCATTTTCTTCAGAGTTCGGTTCTTGCGCTCGGAAGTACCGTTTGATTTAGGTGAGTAAGGAGAGTGGTCTGATGAACAATTCCATGTTCAGAGCAGAACATATTAAACGGTGCATCATATTCTCCTCCTCTATCACTCCTAATGATTTTAATCATTTTACCAAGTTAATTCTCAACCTCAAGTTTATATTCCTTGAATTTATCCAATGCCTCATTTTTGCTATATAACAAGTATACATAGCAATATTTTGTGCAATCGTCTATGAACGTCACAAAATACTTTTTACTGTCTTTGGTCTGCACGAATTTTAAATCACACAGATCCGTGTGAATTAAACCTAGAGTTTTAGTGTTTCTTTCTACAGAACGGGATGGAATTTTAGTGAGTTTGGCCTCCGTGCAAGCTTCACATTTGTCGCAGTTGTCTACCTTAAATTTTGGTAGTAAATTCATGTTAATTAATCTATGTAGAGAATTGAAATTAACATGACCTAGTCTTTCATGCCAAACAAAAGAAGACTCAACAACATAAGCAACATGATTTATTTCATTAATTTTGAGAACAACAGATTTTTGGATGACTGTCATTACATTGAATTTGAACAGTCCATCCTTAACATACCATTTTCCCAAGTACACCCCATTCTTTGAAAGTACAAAATTGTCAGAAGCAAGCATGACCCTAAATTCATTCTTGCTCAGCACAAATTTCGAGACCAAGTTCTTACGAATATCCAGAACATGCAACACATTGGTTAGTGTCAGTTCCTTCTCAGAAGTCATCTTCAGCACTATCTTCCCTATTCCTTCAATCTTGGAAGTGGAAGAATTTTCCATGAACAATTGTTCATTCTTGTTGCATTTCTGCTATGAAGTGAACATCTCTTTATCTAAGCAGATGTGCTTGGTGGCTCCAGTATCATACCACCACTCACAAGGATTGCTCCCCACCAGATTAACCTCTGATACAACAGCGCAAAGGTCCAAGTCAGAGAGACCAATGGATAGGTTCTCAGCTATGTGCGCATGGGCTTTCTCATTCCCTTTTGCCTTTCCAGTTCCAGTATGGATGTCATCCTTGTTGCGACATTCAAATACCTTGTGCCCAAGCCTACCACACTTTTGGTATTTTCCAGCAATCCTTTTTGCAGCAGGCTTCTTGTTCGAGCCCTGTGGCAAGAACTTTCTTTTTCTGTCATTCTGTTCGTGCTCCATCATGTTGGGTTTTTCTGTGGACTTATTTCCATAGGACTTGTCAGCCTTGCGATTGTCCTCTTCAATCCCAACATGATAATGAGGTCCTCAAAAGACATTTCCTTTCGCTTGTGCTTGAGATAGTTCTTGAAATTCTTCCATCTAGGTGGAAGCTTCTTAATAAACGCTGCAACCTAGATTGGTTCACACAACTTCATGTTCTCTGCAGCAATTTCGTGCAATATTACTTGCAGCTCCTGAATTTGACTCACAGTAGTTTTGGAGTCAACCATCTTGTATTCCAGAAATTTTCCAACTACAAATTTCTTGGAACCAGCATATTCGGTTTTGTACTTCTTCTTCAAAAACCCCCCACAGTTGTTTGGATGTCTTAAAGACACGGTACACATTATAGAGCGGGTCTACAAAACCGTTTAGGATATAATTTCTACATAGGTAATCACCATGAGTCTATGCATCAACAACAACAATAGAGTGAGCATCCATAGCTCCAGGTGCTAACACAGGGATAGTTTTAGTCAGAAACCTTTCCAGCTTCAAGGTGGTCAGATAGAACTGCATCTTTCCATGCCACTTCTTGAATTCAGTTCCATTAAACTTTTCAGACTTTTCTCTCACATTTAGATGTGTGCGCAGAACAATCGTTTGTGCTGCAACCGGTTGTGCAGTCACATTCTGGGTCACAGGGGTACTGACATTCTCAGTTTGTTTGTCATCCATTTTCTTTCTGAAACAGTTAAAAGTTCAACTGTTAGAAGAATGGAATGTTTTTTTTTCTGAAATGATAAACAACACCTGTAAAACTCTTCACAAAAACTGTTAGAATAGAGAAAAAATTTTGCTTTAAGATTGTTAGAACTTGAATTTCATAAAATAAAATGTTTCCAATAATCTTTGTGAAGAAGAAAAATTACAGGTAAGAAAATTCAAACCAGACAAAAACTGATACAGAGTCGAGATCAAAATCTCCGTCCTTAAAGCAAAATTCGCCCCGTAGTGTGACGGTTCTTGACAAACTGCTTCTCAGGGTACAACTGTATTACCTTCTCTAAAGTGCAGCACCCAAGTTTTAGAAACACCAGTGAACCAGCAGCTGTGTTGCACTTTCAGACAAACTCAGAAGAAGAAGTGATTGTAAATTTAAAAAGGTATACAATGACAGACAAAAATGACTAGATTTATAGGAGATCAAAGGCTTAACTAATGGATTCATTACTCTGCTGTTACAGAGTTATGGCACAAAAGCATAACTGATGGATCCATTATTCTGCTGTTACAGGTTATGGCACTAGTTACAGAATTCAAAATACCTCTATAAGCTTCTGTTGCAGACACAACAGAAGCCCAAGCTCACAAAGGAGAGAAGAGGATGACTACACATACATGAGAAGTGGGCCCCAATGCATTTAAAATGTATATTTGGGGTAAAAACTCATGTATGTCTAGAATTTTGCAGGAGAGAAACATGATCCAAGGAAAAATTAATTTAGGTTGTGGTTGGCCAGGCCCAAGCATAAATTATTTTATAACCGAACCGAACCGAACCGAACCGAACCGAGCCGAGCGCGGGCTCGTGTGTTTATAAATTTGGCTAGGTCCTCTTTCCACTACACGTTAGTGGTAACCCCAAGGGCTACACCCTCAGGGGGCATTTGGTACGTGGATTGGAGAATTCCCTAGAATTGGTAGATTCCCAGGAATATAAGGGTGGGAATGAAGATTCCCGGAAATGTTGCAATACTGTGTTTGGTATACGACATTACATGCTTGGGAATACTTTATTACCGTATTTGGTATAGAACAATTCATTCCCATCTATCCATCTCTATAGTAGACATTATCGAAAATACCCTTTATAGAGAAATCTGAATTTGATAGATTGATCATTGTTGTTGTTTGAGCTCAGCTCAGTTTGAACACCTGATACTGCTTTATTATCCATATCCATATCCATATTAGAGTGCAATTTAAGATCAAAGAAAAAGAAGAGATAAAGGACACAAACAAATTTATGTGAATAACAGGGAAGGGAAAGACCAAATCTCACAAGCCTATCACTATTTTATTTTCATAAGACAATCAGATGTTCCATATAATTCTAGAACTGCAAAATACACTCAAAGAGTTCCAACTTCGGATAGAGCCGTTATGGTAAAAAGCTCAAGTTCTTTCTACACCTTGATAAACCAAGCATGAACAAAAGTTTAAACTTGGTAAACTAATCGGTTGAATGTGAGCATAGCATATTTAAGATCGAAATAGTCTGGCTTCACTAATATATAGGCTCAATTAAATGATAAATAGGCGAACATGAACCCAAAGCTCAGTTTGTTCTGCTCAATTAATTATTGACGGCCAATAACTAACAACAAAACAACAACAAGCCAGAAATCTGGAAGGGTGTTTTGGGTATGCAATAATCTCAGTTATTTTTTATGTGGAGGAATCCACAAATCCCACCCTTTTCAAGAGGAATGTTTATCCTTCCCAATAAATTATTTTGATAACCCTAGGTAATCAAGAGGGTAATCCCCTTATACATTACTGCGTATCAAACGCCCCCTTAAGTCCATTTCTTTAACTTATGTACTAGAGAAATATTTCTCAATTTTCAATGTGGGACTATCTATTTTCTTCAAATTCTCAAGTTAATACATTTCGAGTACCCAACTTTGAACCAACATTTCTCATTCATACGGAATCTGTTTTTGGCAAATTAGTACATTACGGAATAGTACTCGACGAGAGGAACGCAGTCCAATCACTTTCCGGCGCCGCCGGTGACTGGAGCCCACAAGAATTAGGCCCGAAAAATCTGCAAAAAATATTTCCAACATATTGGCCTTTATAATCTTGACACACAATCAAAATTAGTACATTGCAACTTCAGACAAGTCTTCATAATAATATGAATTTATCTTCAAATCCAGTTGTGTTATGCACTTATATTATCAAAATACCATCAAAGTTTTAGAAGCTGCTTTATTCCTTGATGTCACCGTTGAATTAGTACTGTCGGTGAAGTGCCTATATCTGCAAGCGTATATAAAAAAAAGTTTAAAATGAGATTAGTTTTAAAAAACGGTAAATCTGCATTCTTAGGTGAATTTAAATCAATGCAACTGTGTCCTTATTTTAGGACTAAATTTTTATTTAAAAAATCCCCTTAAACTATCTCTAATCTCTAATATTATAATGGGAAAATGCCTTAGTGTCATTTGTTAATCTATCAACATGTGCAACGCACGTACATAACTAATATAAAGGAGATTTCAGGTTCAAATCCTCCCTAGGTCAAAGTTTTTATTTTTATTTTTATTTTTATAATTATTAAAACGTGCATTGTAGGTGTAAATTACTAGTACTCTTTAAGTAGAAAACCATCTTGAACTTTTTTATTGCGCAAAAAAACCCCATAATGTATGTTTTCAAAAAACCCCTCTCAGATTTTATCAAAAAAACCACATCTAATTTTTCTGCTTGTATTAGATAACCTCATTCAGCTTTATAAGTTGGTTCAGAAAACAACATGCATCATTTTTATTATTGTAAAAAAACATCACTTAACTCTCATATTCTGTAAAAAAAAATAGCAGAAAGCTCAGTGTTGGGATTGGGGCATCAACAAATGCCTCTGGTCGCAGCGGAACTAATTAGAGCAATGAGGAAATCGAAGAGATGAGACGAATCAATTGAGCAAGCAAGTAGATCCACCAATCCAAACACAAACACAACGAGAATTTATCCCGGTTAGCTTTTGCTTAATCCGGGGGAAAAAAATAGGAAGATCTGATATTCAACTAGAAGAGATTACAAAGAGTTACCGATTCACTCAATACAAGGAATTAAACTCACTCACCAAGAACTATCTCTCTCTCTCTCGAGCCTCCTTAGCAATGGAGAAAATAATCTATGAAGTATTACCTCTCATATTGGAGTAGTTTACAATATATATAGAAGAATAAAGAGAAACCTATGTCTAATCTTGATTCTCAGTCGTTCGATATAACCTGTAAAAGAAGTAACTTAATAGGAGTCGTACGATCTAACTCGGAGTTGAAGATTGGGCTGAAACAACCTAACAAATCGAGGCCCAAAACGAATACAGCGCCGCGGTCGGTCGACCGTCCAACAAGACCGGTCGACCGTCCCTCTCTCGGACAATCCTTATACTATGAGCGGTCGGGGGGTGCGGTCGACCGCAACTTGGGACAATCGACCGCAATTATGCATGCACCTTGCTGCTGCTGTTTTCTTCTTCTACTCACTTCGACGCTTCGACCTCCGTACTTCATCTTACCTTTTTCTAATCTGAACCAGGAGTATACAAGACACAATCCTAACACTCAGGCCGTCGGAAATGAATTTTTTTGAAAACATACTTCAGGGGGGTTTTGTGCGCAAAAAAATTCAAAGTGATTTTTTTGCAGAAAGAGTATAGTTCAGTTCTTTTAAATTTTTTTAAAAATTTTTAATATACTAATTTAGCCTTATTTTAGAGACTCAAATGATCTAGATAAAAGTTGGGAAGATCTCTTCTTTTATTCTCACTTTTTAGGAGATATATTTAAGACCTAGAATCTTACACAGTTACACATTGGGTTGTACAATAATTATCTACATTTTATCTTAATATTCATAATTTTTGTTATGGAGATAATGCTGACACGTGCTAGAAAATGGCACTCATAAAGCAAAGATTAGTGCTCAACATATCAATAATTCATCATTGTTTCAACAAAGTCGTAGCATGCAACTTAACCAGTGAATGGAACGAACAAGGGAAAGAAACCAATCGATGAAGACAATGAGTGAGAGGCCCTTCTCTTTGTCTTCTGTCGGTGGAGGAGTGCATGATAATTATACTCCACTAAGCTAAAGTTTACGAATAAAATACCTTTAGTTCCTCTGAGAAGTTACAAATTGAGAATATGATCATGAGAGTTAGGACAGGAACCTTGGCATGAATTCAGTTAGGCATTTGGATTAAGTAGTGCGACGATAATGGCCACAATTAATGCTTTGCAGACAGCGTCATAATGAGAGTTAACTCTGGAAAAGTGATCTTGTAAGGTTGTATAAACTTGCGATTTGGATTTAACAAACAAAATTCAGCAAGCATATTTTGAAAACAACTACATCTTCAGGAACTGTTATAGTAGAAATAAATGATACCAGATACAGTCTATGATTGGAAATTACTTCACTCTTGGGGACAAAGACGTAATTGTTGTACCAGCTATCTGCTGAGGAATTTGTTAGAGCGGAACAATAGAATTTTTAAAATAACACACAGACATATCATGCATCAACAACTGGTATTCAAGATCATTGCTAATATCATATTCTGGTCTCGGCAAGTGAGGAACCATCCAAGAAAATCAGGGAAGTCTATGCAGACGTCAACACCGCAGGGCGGGATGCAGAGGAAAGGGAAAAGCCACCGGAGGAGGAATAACTGGCAGGCGACGGATGATTGATCTCGAGCAGAGATTGAGGGATATCAACTTTTTGGGAGGTTTCGGGTTACCGATCACTGTTGTAACAATATGTATTTACATTGCTTTTGGGCGGGGATCAATCTTGTATGGGATGGAGTTTTTTTTTTGAACAAGGATTGAGTATCATGCCCCACATGTGGGGATACATGAACATCACTACTTGTTGCATTGATTGCTTGTTTTGTTAAAAGCTTTTTAATGAAACACAGGGGGTCTTTTCGACCCACCGCTTATGGAAAAAAAAAAGACGTAACTGTTGTAATTAACACAATTGTGACTGGACTTTTTTGCCCCACTAAGCCACTTTTTGAAAATATTTGCGATTATGAGCCAGTTTCGAAACTATTAACGCTCGTGGGGAAAATTTTGCCGTACTGCCCCACTTCTGATAACAATTAGCGATCTACCCCTGTTTAGGACACGTCAGCATAAACCGTTATTGGAAATAACGGCATAGGTTATTTACGTACCGTTATTTTTAATAATGGCATCTATTTTATATTTTTTTCCATGCCGTTATTTGGAATAACAGCATAGGTTGTTTTGTTTTTCGACAGCTTGTAATCTCCACTTAGAGAAAAAATTGCAAGTGTGAAAACTTTATAACAGATGCCGTTATTTCAAATAACGACATTCTCTACTGATGCCGTTATTTGAAATAACGGCATCAGTGCAACATTCACTATCATATCAAAGCAAGTATCATGCAAGTCACGTGAAGTGGGGAGAAATGACAGGCATGCATGCACTCACGTGAGTGGAGCTAAAAGAAGTATCCCTGCAATTAAAGGGATGTAGTAGTGGTCATTATCAAAGGAAGTATCCCTGCAATAAAAGGAAGATCACGTGACAAGTAATCCTGCAAATAACTGATGTAGTGGTTATTTTTTTTATAGAAATGTTTTATAACTGATGCCGTTATTCCAAATAATGACATCAATTATAATTTTTTTATAAAAAAAATTAACTTATTATTCTTTCTTTCTGTTTTCAAACAACGGCAAGAGTTCTTTTATATATAACTGATGTCGTTATCTCCAATAACGGCATCAGTCATTAGAATGACGTTATTGGGGATAACGACATTATTTATAAGTTTTTCACACTTAGCATTTTTTAAAGTTAGAAGATTCACACTTGTAAGAGAAATATACTGATGTCGTTATTCCAAATAATGACATGAAAAAAAATGTAAAATAGATGCCGTTATTGAAAATAACGACATGTAAATAACCTATGCCGTTATTTTCAATAACGATTTATGCTGACGTGTCCTAAATAGGGGCAGATCGCTAATTGTTTTCGGAAGTGGGGCAGTGCGCCAAATATTTTCAAAAAGTGGGGCAGTACGGCAAAATTTTTTGCTCGTGGGCTACTTGGTGCCACGTCAGCAGCGGACGCTATTCTCATTAACTGTCACTATTCTCATTAACTACTTCACTTTGAAAGTCGCTAATGGAAATAACAGCATATGTTTTAAAATATTTGAAATTTTTTGTTTGATGTCGCTATTCCTACTCGCCACCGAAGTATATATGAGGTTGCTAATGATTAACGACCTCAAATTAATGTATTGAGACACTTGCGATTTTTAGAGAACTTTTACTCTTGGAAGGAAAAAAAATTAAAACTGAGGTCGCTAGTCCCGAATAGCGACCTCAGTAGATGACTAAATCTTCTTGCTCTCATAAGATTTGCAAAATAATCATCCAACTAAGGTCGCTTAGCGACCTCAGTAGGAAACTCAATCTCCTTGTTCTTTGTAAAATGTGTAAAATTGTCACGCAATTAAGGTCTCTATTCGAAATAGCGACCTTAGTACAACTAAGACCTCTATTCCGAATAGCGACCTTTGTACAACTAAGATCGCTATTTCGAATAACGACCTCTGTTTCAAAAATAAATTGATTGTTATTTTTTCAGAGAGCAAAAGCTTTCTAGATTTTACTAAGGATTGGAATACAGTTCATTGAAGGTCGTTAATCTTATTAGCAACTTCATATATACTTTGGTTGCTAATAGGAATAGCGACAGTAAACAAAAATTTCAATTTTTTTAAAAATAGAGGCCGCTATTCCCATTAGTGACCTCTAAATGGAACATGCCGCTAATGAGAATAGCGGCCGCTACTGATGTGACACCAAGTAGTCCACGAGCGCCAATAGTTTTAATACTGGCCTATAATCGTAAATATTTTTTAAAAAGTGGCCTCGTACGGTAAAAATTCTTTTGACCGTTAGGTCATCTTGATAATCAGAACTTTTGGAGATATTCATAAAATTGCAGCCAGTGGTTTGTTGAAGTGATTGCAGGTTCGTTGCCAACATAATTTTCAAACAATCAATCATGTTGTTCCGGCATACTTGAAATGCCTGGCCACAAACATCTTACCTTGAAAAAATTTCATCCACCTGTTTTGCAGTACTATAGCACCATTCTAGGATGTCAAAAGTTATGAAAAGCTTGACGAAATTCATTGAATGCTCTTCTTTTGTGATTGAGACTAATACAGGAACCAATACCACTCTCTATGAACAACCACTTTTAGAATGAATTATTGGCATTGTATATTATTATTATGATTATTATTATTATTATTTATTCAAAAATGCTGAAGCCACGGTGTTTCATTAATAAGAAATTATTATGTTTTGTGTAACACTGAACATGGTTGATGTAGTTGATGTAAATGAACCCATTTTGATGGGAAAGGTATCGGTGACGGAAATGATGACTTCCATGGAACTTTGTCTTCGACTATAAAAGTAACTATCGCATGTACTATTCTTGACCTTATATTGTAGCTTCAGATGATCATAAAACGGAGAGAGTAGAACGTTCCTTTCTGACCCCTAGAGATCCTTTAGTCTTTCTCAAAATAATCAACAGATACTTGCGTACGGAATTTTTTCCCAAAACGACCTTTTTTTGTAAAGTTTTTCCTAAACTGCCCTACTTTTTTTTATTTCCCAAACCGTCCTACTTGCGCTTTGAAAAATCAAAGAGCAAGACTCGGTCTTTCAAAGACCGAGTCTATTTGCACTAGAGTCGGTCTTTGAAAGACCGAGTCTTGGATTCTTGCGTTTTTAATAACGCAGATCCCCTTTCTTCTTCTTCTCTCTCTACTTTAACCTATTCTATTTCTCTAACCCATCTTCCTAAATCTAGGGCGACCTCCTACCCACAAAATCTAATCTTAATCTAAATATATTTACCAATATCTTCCTAACCCTCTAAGCATCTCCACTATAAAAACCCAAAACCCTTCTTTTGGAAGATCCATATTTTTGATTTTTTGCTAAATTTGAAGCGGATAGCAACTTTAACTCTTTTACCCAAATATCTACGGCTCTATCCTTGACGCTTGTGAAGGTATGATGAATATTGGCCTTTAATTTTCTGAATTTTGGTATAGATTTTGTTTGTGGTTAGATAATAACTCGCATATTTTAATAAATATACGTAGGTATGGATCTTGAGATTCCTATTTGGTTATACTTTGGTGGTGAAATAATTCGTGATCCAAAGATTGGTAGTTGCTATAGTGTGTTGGATCCGGAAATAGTTTGGGTACCCCGTACCATTACATTTGAAGAACTAGTTGAGAAAATATATGAAGTTACTAATTGGGATAGGAATCAGTGGAATGTGAAAATTTTAGCTCGATACGCAGCAGGAAGAGGAGATGGTCAGTATTTTATGACAATGCCCGTACCTACTAATAATGCGCTGAAGTCATTGATTGCTAGGACATTTGATCCCAATTGTGCTTGGTCTGCATTAGAGTTATATATTCAGCAAATTCAAAATTTGAATGCTCAGCCACATGATATTCCAAGTGCAAGCTTCATAAGGGTAGTACCTACACAGCAGACGAGGTCTAACCCCGCTCAATCTTCACAACCAAATCCACTGTCCTCGCAAGAAAATACCTTCACAAATACAAGAAATGCTGATTCTACAGATGTTGAGTTCCCCCCCCCCCAACCTACACCGGTTCCTGACTATGTTCCAAATGACAGTGTATTTGAACTCTTTCAAAATGCAGTGGTTAACAACAGCTTATTAGATGATGATGAAGAAGAGGAAGAAACAGACGATGATAAAAGTGTAGAAAGTGATGATGGAGAAGAAGATGATGATGTAGCAAATGTAAATCCTTCGAACAACAGTTCTAATGAAGTGAGAGCTACAGATAGGTATGCTAATGTTAACGCTCATGTTACGGAGGAGATGGCTCAAGCTGCTAGAGTACCCCCATTTCCACAAGAGTCTTCTGGTTCATCCAATGTAGACGAATTTTACGTTGGACAGGAGTTTGTAAGTAAAGAGTCCATTCAGCATGCTGTGAAGGTGTATTCTATCAAGAAACATCGTGAATTTGTCACATTAAAAACAACACCGTCACTATACACTGTTAAATGTAAAATGGCACCTAGAAAACGTACAATAGAGGAGATCATACAAGGTCCCCCAGGAGTAAGTGATGGTGGATGCCCTTGGAGATTACGAGCTATTGTTCCAAAAGGGGGGAGAAATTTTGTGGTGAAGAAGATAGTTGGCCCTCATACTTGTACGAATCCCACGTTGAATCAAGACCACTGTAAAATTGATGCTAACCTTGTTAGTAATTTGATTGTGGGTGTGGTGAAGAAGGATATTGCTTTATCACCGGGGGCAATTATTGAGATTGTGAAAATAGAATATAATTATCAGATTTCATATAAGAAAGCTTGGAAAGCAAAACAAAAGGCAATTGAGAGGTTGTACGGTACCTTCGAAGAAGCATACACGAAGTTGCCTTTTCTACTAACAGCAATTCAAGCAGCAAATCCAGGGACCGTTGTCCACTGGGATAAATATGAGTCTAGCCCCAGCGAGAAAACATTCAAGGGAATATTTTGGGCATTTGGTCCTTCGATTGAAGGTTTCAAGTCTTGCATACCGGTTATTAGTGTAGATGGAACTCACTTGTACGACCAGTACAAGGGTTGTTTGCTAATTGCTGTTTCCCCGGATGCGAATGGTTGCTTATTTCCTTTTGCATTTGCATTGGTTGATGGAGAGAGTATAAATACGTGGACATGGTTTATGACTTGCATCCGGTATTATGTCACCGATCGCACTGAGTTGTGTGTTATCTCGAATCGTCATGCTGGTATATTGTCTGTTATGGATTTGCAAAACGGAGCTTGGAACGAACCGAATGGATTTCATCGATATTGCATGCGTCATTTTGCCACAAAATTTTTTAGTAAATTTGGTAGCAAGGCATTGCGCAAGAAGGCCAAAATTATTGCTTGTCAAAACCAACCCAAAAAGTTCATGGCCAAACTCGCTGAACTTGAAACCGTCAATGTCGAGGCGGCTAATTGGTTGAAAGAGAAGCCGGTTGAGAAATGGGCACTTTATGCAGATGAAGGTCGACGATATGGAATGATGACTACAAACCTGTCAGAATGCTTCAATTCAGTATTGAAAGGAGTCTGTAGTTTACCAGTAACTGCGATTGTTGAGACGATTTTTTTACGTCTCAACTCTTACTTTACTACTCGTCGACAGGAAGCTAGTAAGCTTTTATGTGAAGGGAAGATTTTTGCTAAAAGTGTACATGATTTGATTGATAGTCGCCGTGAAAGAGCAAATCAACATGTGGTTACAATATTTCATCATCAGCCTGGAGTTTTTTCCATCAAAACGGGTATACGCATGGTAAATGGAGAACGGAAGGGTGGGAACTTGCACACCGTGAATTTGGGTACGAAAACATGCACATGTATAAAGTTTCATCTATATCATATTCCCTGTTCTCATGTATTAGCAGCCTGTGCATATCGTGCAATCGATCACAAGCCTTATGTTGATAAATTTTACCTTATCACGTCATTAGCACAAACTTGGGCTCCTGTGTTCAGTCATATTCTAGATGAAGCATATTGGCCTACTATCGACGGTCCACGACTTGTACCGGATTCTAGTTTGTTACGTTCACGGAAAGGCCGACCTAAATCCACCAGAATACGCAATGATATGGATGTGAGAGATAGTTCTAGCAGGGGTACAAGAATAAAATGTTCAAGGTGCGGGTTGGAAGGACACAACAAGCATCGATGTACTAACAGAGCATCTCAAAACAATTAAAATTTGATTTTGTGCTTCCTATTGTGTTTGTAATATATATTTCGAACTGAGCACTTAGTTTGGATGTGTTTATTTGTGAAGATAGTTGTGGTTTGTTGTTGTGAAGATAGTTGTGGTTTGATGTTGTGAAGATAGTTGTGGTTTGTTGTTGAGAATGCTTGTTTCAATGAATCTGAAGATTGTTTCAAAGAATCTTGTGAAGTTTGTTGTGAAGAATGAAAGGGGTTGATTTGAGAAGATGATGATGTTGTATTGGTTAAAGGGAGAGGATTTGAAAGATTTTAAATCAATCAGCATCTGGCTGTAGCAAAAAAACACTCAGCACCAAGACTCGGTCTTTCAAAGACCGAGCTTAATATAACTAGACTCGGTCTTTGAAAGACCGAGTCTTGTTGCTGATTGCAAAACTTTGCTATCAGACTCAAGACTCGGTCTTTCAAAGACCGAGTCTAGTTATATTAAGCTCGGTCTTTGAAAGACCGAGTCTTGAGTTCAATAGACTCCAGAGCTGAAGCAGCTCTCTGGAAATTTTTGAACATCACAGTCGGTCTTTCAAAGACCGTTCTAAAAACACCTAGACTTGGTCTTTGAAAGATTGAGTCTTCAATCTGTGAATTTTTGATTGAAGACTAGTGTTTTTAGAACGGTCTTTGAAAGAACGACTGTGATGTTCACAAATTTCCAGAGAGCTGCTTCGGCTCTGGAGTCTATTGAACTCAAGACTCGGTCTTTCAAAGACCGAGCTTAATATAACTAGACTCGGTCTTTGAAAGACCGAGTCTTGAGTCTGATAGCAAAGTTTTGCAATCAGCAACAAGACTCAGTCTTTCAAAGACCGAGTCTAGTTATATTAAGCTCGGTCTTCGAAAGACCGAGTCTTGATGCTGAGTGTTTTTTTGCTACAGCCAGATGCTGATTAATTTAAAATCTTTCAAATCCTCTCCCTTTAACCAACACAACAGCATCATTTTTCACAACCACTTCAACTTCCACAACAACATCATCTTCACAAATTAACCTTCGAATTCACAACTTCCATAACAACATCATCTTCACAAATCAACCTTCGAATTCACAACTTCCACAACAACATCATCTTCACAAATCAACCTTCGAATTCACAACTTCCACAACAACAACCTTAATATCATCATGCTGGAATAATCTTCAGAACACAACCAACACAACAACAACATCATTCACAACTTTCTTTCACAACAACATCATCATTCACAACTTTCTTTCACAACAACAACACCTACCAAAGTACAAGACAGTGCCGAATAGCGTTAGAATATACGCCCTACAGTAGCACTCCACCTTCGCTGCAGTTGAACCGTCATTCAATCTATCTTTAAACGTGTCCTTCAACCACTTTAAACGGATAAATTTTCCATTTATCGCACCGACTTCTACTTCAACCCCTAAGTACTCCTCCACTATATACACTGGGTCGAAGTCCATCGATCCTGTGACTGCTTCTCCATCGATTGGAAGCCCGGTTAGTATGGTAACGTCCTGTAGAGTGGCCGTCATCTCCCCGACTGGCAGGTGAAATGAGTGTGTCTCGGGCCTCCATCTTTCAAGCAGTGCTTCCAAAAGTGGACGATCGCACTTGATGGATGTCATCCTGGCAATACCGTAGAACCCACAATCTCTTAGTATCTCGTGTATACGTGGGTGCATAGGTAGCGGATGACCAGTCCTAAAGAGGCACTCCGTAGCCTCACCGTTCCAAACATTCGGCGATCGGTGCAACGGCTGGAGAATGAGGAGTGAAGGGTCGAGTGGTCCGAAGCCTCCAGAAGGGATATATGACGACGAAGGGACTGAAGAAGAAGTGCCCGCCTCATTTGGATTGAATTCAACCTACATAACAATAACATTTACATCAATAGACCGAAATGTAATACAATTCTATTAGAATCAACAATTAATTACTTACATTAGTAGCCTCGGTAGGAGCACGACCACGACCACGACCACGTCCACCGCGAGTACGTGCTCTATCGCCACGTGGAGGTCTACTACTTTCTCCTACCTCCATGTTACCCCTTGTGCATGCCATTTACAATAGACTACAAATCCTACAACTTCAACAGAAATGTTATTAACCACACATAACCTAGATATAAAAAACAACAATCTCGAAACATCTTCACAACCACAACATCTCAACAACAAAAGCATCGAAAATCTCGAAACTTATCCACAACCACAACATCTCAACAACAAAAACAACAACAATCTCTAAACATCTCCATAACAACAAATTCTATATAACAATGTCGTTGATTCTCTAATTTTAGCAAATTAGAGAATTTTAACTCTTTCTTAGCAAAATTCTATATGGAATTCTATATAACAAATTCAACTTCAACAAATTCTAAAATTTCTAACTCTTTCTTAATTTTAGCAAAAAACTATATAGAATTCAACAAATACTATATAACAATGCCGTTGATAGCAACAACTTCAACTCTTTCAACTCTTTCTTTTTCAACAAAATTAAAACTAAAAATAACAACAATAGCTACTCTACATTGTCAACAATAAGTCAAATTCAACTCATCAACTTCACAATAGCATCAATAGTAACACAAATTTTGCTTAGCAAAAGCTTAAGAAATATACCTTACAAGTAGGAGAATCCAAAGACGAAGACGAAATTGGCGAGAAGAGCAAGATCCTACAACCGAAATCTTCCAAAGACGAAGACGAAATTGGCGAGGTCTACGAAATTGGGTATTCGGGGTTTAGGGTTTTAAGAAATAATCAATTTTGGGGAATAGGATTGGGGAAAATCGAAATTGGATTAGAGAGTAATTGGTTTTGGGAAGTTTAACGATCGATTAAGGGAGTAATCGAACAAAAAATTGGCGAGTGCGACGGATTCGTTGAGGGACAGAGCGAAGAAGAAAAAAAACACTCATAATTCGAGAAGAAGAAGAAAGGGGATCTGCGTTATTAAAAACGCAAGAGTCCAAGACTCGATCTTTCAAAGACCGACTCTAGTGCAAATAGACTCGGTCTTTGAAAGACCGAGTCTTGCTCTTTGATTTTTCAAAGCGCAAGACTCGGTCTTTCAAAGACCGAGTCTATTTGCACTAGAGTTGGTCTTTGAAAGACTGAGTAGGGCGGTTTGGGAAATAAAAAAAAAGTAGGGCGGTTTGGAAAAAACTTTGCAAAAAAGGATCGTTTTGGGAAAAAATTCCTTGCGTACGTTTGAGAAACAAGCAATCTGGGATCCCCTGCCTGATCCCCTTTTTACAAAAGAGACGTTCAGAACTCATATATGTTTACTACTGAGAAATTGTAATAACTCAGAATATTATTAATATTAATTATATTAGATAGCTTGTTTTGGGATTTGATAGCTTTTATTAATTAAGAAATATGGGATTTTAATAGCCTTAACAGTTCTCTATGACAATTTGTTTCCAAAGACATAAGCTTTCAGATTATTTATTCTCTTCAAGCACACAATCTTGATGCACTAATCTGAAAAAGTTTGTTAACAACAAAATGAACTGATACCCAGAAGTAATTCAATAAATGATACAAGTAATTAAATTGGATTTGTTTAAATTATCTTATTAAATTGTAAGGAGACCTATTGCTTAAAGAATTTTAGTTATTTTTTTGTAATAAATTATATATTTTTTTAAGACATTTGAGATACTCTTTATTGATGAATTTTAATATCATGCGAATGTATAATTATATTATTGTAATAGTTGTCCTCGGTTTGGGGGCATTACAGAAAACCATCACTCATAGAGTGGACAGATGAGAGTCCATAGGGGTTACTTAAATTTCAGACTCATATATCGGTATGTAACTTAGATGCATGACATATGAGTAACACAACTATAGATATGATAATAACTTAAAATAACTATCTCATTATTCACAACGTCATAAGCCCACTCATGTATATATATCCTTACTCAAACTATGTAAAATAATGAATAACTTTATAGTTTAAATCGACAATCCACAAATATTACTAACCACAATCTACATACAGATAACAACACTCATATATCACAAATTTATATTCATACAAACACACTAACAGTATATTATTCTTAATTTAACAATTGCACGTTATCATATCACATAATCTACTATTTTAATGGGAGAGTTTGTCACCAAACAAACTCCATTGTAACCAAACAAACACGTGCAATGCACATGCATAACTAATCTTCTAATCTAATCTAATATAATAATAATCTCTACTATTTTAATGGGAAAGTTTGTCACCAAACAAACTCCTTTTGTAACTGTGATAGGGTAAAAATGGCCTGAGGCCCAACCAGGGCCCAATACAATTCTCACTCAAAAAGGTAAAAATAGCAATCTAGTTCGGCTCCGAACCACTTCAGGGTCGGCGCCGAACCTCATGTTTGCCCTCACAGTACTGGCCTCCTCATACCGACGAGCCTCAGTAGCCCTCGGAGTCCGATCCGGGACAGTCCCACAGGCCGTCCCCCCTCTCTGGCGGAGCAGAAGGATGACCTGGCGCAGCCTAGGTCCTCCGATCCCCCCAGAAGCACAGGTGACCCACGATCAGCCACGTCAGCCCTATACCACTCCTGGTATTGCCACGTCTGCCCTAAACCCCCTGGGCCTTATGCCACGTTAGGCCCACGGGCTTTCGGATCCAGACCCGGCCCCCCAGAGGAACCAAACCCGGTTGGAATTCTCTATAAATACTAGACCCACACCCACCTATGGAGGTAATCAATCTTTTTGCCACTTAAATATACCTAGTTATTACTACTCTCTCACAGAGACTGACTAGATCGTCGGAGGGTCCGCCACCGGGATAAACCCCGGTGTTTCAGGACCGTCTGCAGGTACACAAGACCTCGGATCCGACCCCTCTGATTCGAGCCCAGAATTCAACATCATTCCGAGCTCATCGTAGGTCCCAGAAGGTCAACCGAAGGTCGGCAGACGAGCAGCATTCTCCATCAATACAAATCGAGTCCGAACTCACACCTGGTGCATCCACACGTCTCCCAGAAATAAACCGCATCAGGTTGGCGTCGTCTGTGGGAACCCTGCTTCAGAAGCCGATCCAAACCGGACCATCAAGGGACCTCGACAGCCGAACCCTCATGGCCTCCAAGGGCAAGGGGGCTGCTTCCTCCGTCAACCGACGGGACTCGCCCCCACCAACTGATAACATCGGGCCACGCACGTCGAAACACAGGGCTCCCCCTCGGGAGTCCCAAAGGAGCGTCGCCCAGCCAGCCCAGCCCGACCTCCGGGGGATAATCCTTAACCGCAAGATCACCCGCAGTTGGGGAAGGGCCGCTTCCAACCCGGCTCCGAACCATCCAAGACAGACCCCCGGGGATGAAGGCCCACGGGGTCGGCGAGGTGATAGGAACCGGGGATTCTCAACCCCGAACCCTAATCCGAGCCGCATCCAGGGTCAGGACCCCGAATCCGAGGGAGCCATGGATACGCCATTTACCCTACACTACATCCACGGGGGGCCAATAGGGGGAGAATCCGATACTTCCCAGAGAACCTTCATCCAGGAGGTGAACGCTGTTCAGTACAGCCCCTCTCCCGAGCTACAACCGCTGCCAGTCTCCTTCTCAGGAGAGGACCTCGAAGGAGTTCGCCTACCCCACTGCGATGCCCTCGTCGTTAGCCTCCACATGGCCAATTGTGAGGTTCGCCGAATCCTTGTCGACAATGGCAGCTCGGTAAATATTCTCTTCCTCAAAGCCTTCGAGAGTCTCAGATTATCCAGAGGGAAACTCAAACCAGCCGGATACACGTTGCTCGAATTTTCTGGCGTCCCGGTCGTAGTAGAGGGGATTATTACCCTTGACGTCACCGCTGGATCGACCCCTGTCAAGAGGACCGAGTCCATGGATTTCATGATCATCAACGTCAAGGCGGCCTACAATGCCATCCTTGGCCGGCCCGGACTAAACTCCCTCCAGGCGATACCTTCGGCCTACCATCTGAAACTCAAATTTCCCACCCCCCAAGGGGTCGGCATCGTCCGAGGTAGCCACGAAGCAGCACGGTCGTGCTACGCAACCGCCATAGGAGGGGGCGTACTCCCCCTCGACGCCGTGGAACTCGAACCCAAGAGAGACGGCCCAGCTCCCGAGCCCGTTGACGCACTATAGGAGGTCCTATTCGACGCCAAGGATGAATCAAAATGGTTCCGGGTAAGCCGCTCACTCACCGAAGACTTGAAGACAGGCATCATCGCCTGCGTCCGCCGCAACGTTGATCTCTTTGCTTGGAAGCCCTCCGATATGCCCGGGATCTCCGAAGACTTGATCATGCACCGACTGAGCGTCCTCCCTGACTCTAAGCCGATCATCCAAAAGAGGCGCAAAGTCGCCCCGGAGAGGCAACAAATTGTAAAGACAGAAGTGGACAAACTCCTGTCCGCTCGATTCATCCAGGAAGTCAGCTACCCCGAGTGGTTGGCCAATGTCGTCATGGTGAAGAAAGCAACAGGGGGTTGGCGGATCTGCATTGACTTCACGGACCTTAACAAAGCATGTCCGAAAGATCCTTTCCCCCTCCCCCGCATCGACGCTCTAATAGACGCAACCTCAGGGCATGAGCTACTGTCCTTCATGGACGCGTTCTCGGGGTACAACCAGATCCGGATGTTTCCACCAGACATCTCCAAGACCTCGTTCGTCACCGACCAAGGTCTTTATTGTTACCGCGTTATGCCCTTCGGGCTGAAAAACGCCGGAGCCACATACCAGCGACTCGTCAACAGAGTCTTCAAAGACCTGATCGGCCGCAACGTAGAAGTTTACGTCGACGACATGCTTGTCAAGAGCCGGGCTGGGCCGAACCACGTCGCCGACCTCGAGGAAGCCTTCGGTGTCCTCCGACGCCACAACATGAGGCTCAACCCGGCTAAATGCGCCTTCGACGTCTCCACGGGGAAGTTCTTAGGATTCTTCGTCAGCCAACGCGGCATTGAGGCAAACCCCGAAAAGATACAAGCCATCATTGACATGTCCCCGCCCCGGAATGTCAAAGAGGTTCAGAGGCTCACAGGTCGGTTGGCGGCAATCGGCCGTTTTCTCTCCATGTCAGGGGAGAAGTCTCTCCCCTTCTTCAAAGCCTTGCGCGGGAAAGGGGGCTTCGAGTGGGGTACCCATCAACAAGAAGCCTTCGAACAGCTGAAACAATACCTCGCCAACCCGCCTCTCCTCAGCAAGCCCGAGCCGGGCGAGCCGCTTTGGCTCTACCTGTCCGCCTCGGACTGCGCCCTCAGCGCCGTCCTCGTCCGAGAAGAGGAAGGAGTTCAAAAACCACTGTACTATGTGAGCAAAGTACTGCTCCCAGCCGAGACGAGATACGCAAAGATAGAGAAGGTGGCATATGCCCTGGTCATGGCAGCCCGAAAACTTCGACCTTACTTCCAGGCCCACTCCGTCCAAGTACTGACCGACCAGCCACTGAAGACTGTCCTCCACAAGCCCGAAAACTCCGGTCGGTTAGTCAAATGGTCGATCGAGCTGAGCCAGTTCGACATCAGCTATCATCCGAGGGCAGCCATTAAAGGACAGGCCCTCGCTGAGTTCATAACTGAGTGCACCGTCTCCGAGCAACCTGACATTGAAGGGTCGGATCCGACCTGGGAGGTCTTTGTCGACGGCTCGTCATGCGAAACGGGGAGTGGGGCTGGCATCATCCTTCATGGCCCCGACCAATTCCTACTTCAATACTCCCTCCGCCTCAACTTTCCGGCCTCCAACAACGAGGCAGAATACGAGGCCATGATCGCCGGATTGACCCTCGCCCACCGAGCCGGTGCCACGCAAATCCGGGCCTTTAGCGACTCTCAGCTCGTGGTCAATCAGATCACCGGAGAGTACGAAGCCCGCGACGAACGAATGATGAGGTATTTGGCGGCAGTCAGACGACTCTTGGCGTCCTTCGACGGCGCCACGGTTATCAGAGTCCCTAGGGAACAGAACGCCCAAGCAGATGCGTTATCCAAACTTGCCTCTTCTTCCTTCGAGGGTCTCGATCGAACGGTGCTCGTCGAGGTCCTCCTGAAGCCAAGCATCAGTGACCCAGAGTCGGAAGCGATGTGTGTGCAAGAGGGGACCAGCCCGGACGACTGGACCACTCCCATCCGAAAATTTTTAAGCAGGGCCGAGCTTCCTGAAGACAGAGCCGAGGCCAGACGAATCAGAATCCGAGCTGAAAGATTCGTCATGATCGATAACATCCTCTTCAAACGCTCGTACACCTTGGCCGACGGCAAACCATACCTCCGCTGCCTCGCCAGCGACGAGGCCAGCTACGCCCTCAAAGACCTGCACGAGGGGATCGGCGGATGCCACATGGGGAGTAGGACACTTGCCCGGAAGGCCCTGAATCAAGGGTACTATTGGCCCACCATGCTCCAAGACTCACAAGACTTAGTCAAGAGGTGCGGCCCCTGCCAAAGATTCTCCCCTATCAAAAGGCTTCCTCAAGCCAATCTCCGATCCCTGGCGAGCCCTACGCCATTCGCCATGTGGGGAATGGACCTTGTGGGGCCCTTCCCCCCAGCGGTAGGGCAAAAGAAATTCCTGATTGTGGCCATCGACTACTTCACCAAGTGGATCAAAGCCGAACCACTATCCAGCATCACCGAGCGCCAAGTACAACAGTTCTTTTGGGAGAACATCATTTGTCGATTCGGAATCCCTCGAATCCTCGTCACGGACAACGGAACCCAGTTCCAAGGTCAAAACTTCCAAACTTTCTGTGCGGACATCGGCATCCAGCAGCGTTTCTCCGCCATTTGCCACCCTCAGTCTAACGGCCAAGCGGAGAACGCGAACAGGCAAATCCTCAACAGCCTCAAAAAGCGCCTTGACAATTCCCCCAAAGGGCTATGGGTCGAGGAACTGCCCAGTGTACTATGGGCGCACCGAACCACACAGAGGATCCCCACGGGGGAGACGCCATTCAGTCTGACCTATGGGACTGAGGCAGTCATCCCCGTCGAGGTCGGATTGCCTTCTCCCCGGATCATAGCCTTCGATGAAGATGACAATGCGTCCGGCCTGAGGGCCAACCTGGACCTCGTCGCCGAGGTGCGAGAGAAGTCCTCAATCCGAAGGAGCATTTACCAGCAACGGATCGAGAGATTTTACAACAAGAAGGTCCGCCCCACAAGCATCCAGGCAGGGGACCTGGTTTTACGAAAGCTATCTGTCTCTGATCCAACCAAGAAGAGGAAACTGGCTCCCAACTGGGAAGGCCCCTACCGCGTAGTCGAGGCTGTACGCCCTGGTACGTACCGACTGACGGATATGAACGACCGACCCATCAGCCGACCCTGGAACGCCGAGCACCTGATGAAATTCCTGGGAGAGCGAGCCTAGGTTCTAGCCTGACTAAAGTAAATTAAATCTTTTGTAAGCATTCATGTGTAAAGGGCCACTTCAACGACCCTCCCTGTCTGGTATAAAAGAAGTCTCTTTTTGTCAAAAGTTAAATGCCTCGGCAGCTCCGACCTGGTACCGGGCAATGGGGTCGGCACCTGGGTTCTCACTCAGGTCTCGTCCCCAAGCATCTCGGTAGGTTCGACCCTGCTCCGGACCGGGGGGTCTTCCTATCGCCCCGCATCGATCCCTCACGAATCGGCGGAGCCCAACCTCGCCTCCACCGCCCTTCACCACGCCGCTAGCCAGAGCAAAAAAGGAAAAGATTTCTTTATTCGTACTCTTTTATTTTGTTCTGGGAAAACAAGCAAAGACCGTTACAGGACCACTCCACTCATCTCAAACTAAAGGGAACAGCCGACTTAGGGCCCCTCGGATCCGGCGAGGGACGGAATCACTCCGACCGAACGACTGGGAGCTCTCTCTTCGTCATGACGGTCCTTCGGTTCCGCCACCGTCGACGCACCGGCCACGGAGCTCTGGGCATCCACGGATCGCATGCGTTCCATCAGTAGCAACGCCGAGGGAGCCCCCTCCGCTCGCCGACCCCCCAAGGAAGATATCGAGACACCCAACATAGTCCTATAGCGGTGTATCTCCATCTCCTTCTCCACTATCACGTCACGAAGTAGCTTCTCAGAGGAGGGCCTCTGCACCGAGGAACTCGACATAGTGTATCCAAGACCAACGCCCCCGAGCTCCCGATCCGCCATCGCCCTCCTCAGCCGGCTTGCCTCCTCACTTAGGGCTTCAGACTTGTTCCTGTAATAATGGAAGGCCGCATCAGTGTCACGAGCCCTCTTTCGATACCGAACCAAAGTGGCCTCTAGGGCCTCAACCTTGCCCCGAAGCCACGCCACGTCAGAACGAAGGGGGTCCGCCTCAGGAGGGGGAGCCGTAACCTACAAGAGAACCAGCCCACTCAAAACATATAAGCAAGGAGGTTCGGAAATTCTTCGAAGTTGGATCACTCGGCCAGCCAAAAACCCTTTTTTTATAAATTTAGTTTCCCCATACAAAAAATGCGGTGGCCAGTCCACGGAAGGCAAATACAATCGAGAGAAGGAAAAAGAAGGATAAAATTATACAGCTTATTTTCCCACCTCAATGTCAGCCGGATCCGTAGGGGGGTCGGCAACCGGATTATCATCGGACCCTTGTTCGCCCGGGGTCTTCGGTGTCCCCTCAATCTCCATATCATACTCGAAGTTGGACAGGTCAATAGTCGGGTAGAAGTGCCTCACATGGCTGAGGGCCTTTGCATAACTGCTATCCTGGGCTTTGATCACCAGGAGCTGACACGACTCCGTCACCTCTTTCTTCTCCTTCTCCGACATCTTCTCCTGAGCCACCCTCGCCTTCGCCCATTCCTCCTTCTCCTTGTCGAAGGCCGCCTTCGTCTCCGCCTCCTTCTTGCGAGAGCCTTCGAGCTCTCCCTTTAATTCCGTCACCTCCTGCTCGGCCTTGTTAGCCCGGTCTCGCTCTCGCTACAACGCCGCCTCATAGAGGTCCCTCACATGGGCCCCCTGCACGGTCGCCTGCCATAGCCAGACACTACTAAGAAATCCTTCTTAGCGACATGATCTGAAAGCAAGGGGGTTCGATTGACTTACCAGCACAGTGGCCTGCGCAAGACGCACGTACGCCTCGTCCAGGGTCTGGGACTTCATATCCGAACGGTCCCGAGGAGTCGCCAGCTTATCTGCAACCTCCACGGCCTGGCGCCCCCTGACCAGGCAATCACCCTCGCGGATCGACCAATCCGGTGCCCACTGTCGCCGAAGTCTCTCCTCTAGTCCAGGATCCACCAGGGGACCCTTCCCCTTATCAAGGTCGGCAGCCCTACCCTGATCCAAGCCCCCCTGGACCACCGCGTCCCCGCCTGTCTCCGAGCGAGTCCTTTTCACCCTCGGCTGAATGGGGGCCTCGGAGACCACCTGGGGCAACTCGGTTGTCTTCGCCACGTCCCCCTTCTTCTCGGCCTTCGTCTTCTTCATAGCAAGCCTCAGCGCCTTAATCGATTCTTCATCCATATCTGTAAAAAGATCCATTAAGAACAATGAGCAAGAAAGTACAAGAAGAGCGAGAGGAAAGAAACAACCACGTACGAGGCACGGCCGGGCTCGGGCTCAGTCCGACGCTCGCCAGATGGGCCTCCGTCACCTTCCCCCAATTGATGCTATACGACAGACGGAGGCGCTCAACGAATCTCCACTCCTCCGCCGTCAGGTCTCCCGGCCTCGGTGCTTCATAGCTCGGCTTAGAATGGTTCCACCGAGTGGGGATAGCCCAAGGATCCTCACCCCGGATCACCAGATATTTTTTCTTCCAAAACTTGATGGAATCTGGATGACCGTGGACAACCTTCGCCTTACCTCGAGGCGAGATATAGTATATTCCCTCTGCCGATGAGCCGATCATCAACATCGCTCGGAACACACTCAGCCGCAGGGGTACCCTCTGCTCCTCGCACATCAGCACGAAGCAGATGATCTGCTTCCAGGAGTTCGGCCCAAACTGCATCGGCGCCAGGGACGACCAATTTAGCACCTCCCGAACGAATGGATGGATTGGCAGCCTCAGGCCGGAGATAAAGGCGTCCACAGGGAAGATACAATACCTATCAGGCAGGGGGTCGGTCGGCCGAAGAGTAGAGTTAGGCAGCATGAGCTCATAGCCGGACCCTATGTAGTATGCCAACTGCAGAGCCCCCAAGTCGCCTGCCTCCAGAACGGTCGGGGATGCGTCCACCTTCAACCTCTTCCGGCTTGGCGACGACGGCTGGACCCCCGAGGACTCCTTATCTGAGAGGTCGTCGGGGTAGCGACGGAAAGACTGGGGTTGTGCAGACGACCCTATCACCGAGTCACTCGGGCCGCCAATCCTCGATCCCTTCTTCTTCGGAGCCCTCCTCTTCTTGGCCCGTTCCGGCGAGGGTGTAGACAAACGCCCCAGAACGGGCGGATTCCGAGGCCCTGCGGTGCCATCCCCCTCGGAACCACCCTCCTCTCCGGAAGCCAACCCTAGGGTCCGGACTTCGTCTAAACTACCGCCCCCCTCCTCAGAGTCACTACTATCCACCACGAAATGCCTCCGAGATCGCAACGGCTTCACATTGTGTACAACCTCCTCCTTGCCTACCGGCTCCTCCCCCGAAGTCGGTTTCAAGACAGGCTTCACTCCCCCCCCAGATGTCGACGCCGACGAGCCGGACTGAGCCCTGTCCATCTGTGCCTAAGCTAAACAGAGTTACCAACTAACCTGAGGTCACCTCGGAAGAACGATCCTGCTGCAGGAAACTGAAGGGTTGAAAGGTTTTTTTTGAAAAATAAGGAGCAAGAAAGATGTGGGCGATGGGAGGAGAGGGGAGAGCATTTATAGAGGATAGGAACGACTCCTCGATTTTCGCAGTGACTATTCACCGATTGACGTGCAACTGCCACCTGGGAAATCACGCCACGTCCTCAAAACGTGCGCTGCTGACATCACCCAGTGCCAGACTGGCCGCTCGGTACGGGGGTCGGTTCGCTCGAAATAACGACTCGCCTTCACCAGCACCAGGGTAGTCTTCTCACGAAGGCTCCACGGCTCACCATCGCCCTTGCTGACCCGTAATCCCTCGCCAAGCTCGAGGTCAGGTCTGGCACCAGGGTACTCTTCTTCGGAAGATCCACCGGCTCGCCATCACTCTTACCAACCCGTAATCCCTCCTCGTCTCGAGGTTCGGTCTGGCACCAGGGTACTCTTCTCAGGAAGAAACAACGGCTCGCCTTCACCCTTACCGACCCATAATCCCTCGCCAGCTCGAGGTCCGGTCTGGCACCCGGGTACTCTTCTTCGGAAGATCCACCGGCTGGCCATCACCCTTACCAGCCCATAATTCCCCCTCATCTCGAGGTTCGGTCTGGCACCAGGGCACTCTTCTCAGGAAGAAACAACGGCTCGCCATCACCCTTGTCGACACATAATCCCTCGTCCTCTCGAGGTTCTGTCAGACACCAGGGTACTCTTCTCCGGAAGATACAACGGTTCGCCATCGCCTTCACCTACCCATAAACCCTCGACAGGCTCGAGGTCCGGTCAAAGCCTCAGGGCAACCCCACCAAGAAGACCCTGTGATTCGCCCTCCCATTTTCCACAACCATGAGCACTCCTCCACGGCTTGCTCCCGCACCCCCGCAGGAGTGGGGGGCTTGTGTGATAGGGTAAAAATGGCCTGAGGCCCAACCAGGGCCCAATACAATTCTCACTCAAAAAGGTAAAAATAGCAATCTAGTTCGGCTCCGAACCACTTCAGGGTCGGCGCCGAACCTCATGTTTGCCCTCACAGTACTGGCCTCCTCATACCGACGAGCCTCAGTAGCCCTCGGAGTCCGATCCGGGACAGTCCCACAGGCCGTCCCCCCTCTCTGGCGGAGCAGAAGGATGACTTGGCGCAGCCTAGGTCCTCCGATCCCCCCAGAAGCACAGGAGACCCACGATCAGCCATGTCAGCCCTATACCACTCCTGGTATTGCCACGTCTGCCCTAAACCCCCTGGGCCTTATGCCACGTCAGGCCCACGGGCTTTCGGATCCAGACCCGGCCCCCAAGAGGAACCAAACCCGGTTGGGATTCTCTATAAATACTAGACCCACACCCACCTATGGAGGTAATCAATCTTTTGCCACTTAAATATACCTAGTTATTGCTACTCTCTCACAGAGACTGACTAGATCATCGGAGGGTCCGCCACCGGGATAAACCCCGGTGTTTCAGGACCGTCTGCAGGTACACAAGACCTCGGATCCGACCCCTCTGATCCGAGCCCAGACTTCAACATCATTCCGAGCTCATCGTAGGTCCCAGAAGGTCAACCGAAGGTCGGCAGACGAGCAGCATTCTCCATCAATACAAATCGAGTCCGAACTCACACCTGGTGCATCCACACGTCTCCCAGAAATAAACCGCATCAGTAACCAAACAAATACGTGCATTGTAACCCAACAAACACGTGCAACGTACATGCATAACTAATATAAAAGAGGTCTTAGGTTCGATGTCAGACAACGTCGATTTTTTTAATATAAAAATATATATTACAAGGATGTGCATCGCACGTGTAAATTACTAGTATAAAATAATCTAGAAATACACACAATATAACAACATTACAAAACAATAAATATTTTTTAAAATTTTATTCTACGAGGTATAGATATTCAATTAACAGTGGTTGACGAAATAACAAATTGGCTATGGATCCTCTAAATGACTCATCAAATTCAATATAGATATCTTCTATAATATAAATCATAGATCTCTTCTACAAAATCTAGGGTTTAACAAAATATACATGGATCAATGTATGAACAATTGATTTAATTAGATTTTACTAATAGAAAAATTATAATATATGAATACATTTGTATTCTTCTCTTTGTTGTATTCTCTTGTATTTTCCTAGTTCTTTTCTTTCTTTCTTTGTTTCTTTATTGTTTTTTTTTTCTATGATGGCGGCCTGGAGAAGAAATAAGTTGGTAAAGGAGTAGTAGATAGGAAACCCTAAGAGTTTTTTACAGATAACCCTGTATATATACTTTTATTAACTAAGCCCCCTAACAATATATCAATTACATAAGAATCATACTATATATAAAATCCGCTATTTCTTAATTAATAAAAGCTATCAAATCCGAAAACAAGTTATCTAATATAATTAATATTAAGAATATTCTGGTTATTACAGAAATTTTGGAAATTTGCACATTTGGATAACAATCAGACTCAGATATAACCTGCTAAAAGTAAGCAACATGCAAAATTTTAATTGAATTTTAATCTCCTAGATAGGGAGAGGATGAGACTTAACCACCTTATCGTGCAAAATAACTTTTTTTTTGTGTGTGCATAAAACGGTGATCGGTAAGAAACCCCGGATTCTATTAAAAAAGAGCTTAACGAAACAAGACAGTGCATAAAAGAAATAGAATGATACTCATGTCACCCTACAAGTCCGGGCCATTGTATTAATCCCACCCAAAATATAATGCTTACCCAAAAAGATAAAGAAAAGTACAGTGTGACTGTGCATTTAGTTACAGGGATAGGTTCAGTCTAAATTCTGTCAAGCATCAAATACTCTAGTAATTAGCCATCGACAGAAACAATGAACATCATATCATACCACTATACCAGTAACTATTTAATCCAGTGCTCAGCAAAAGAAAACACTATACAATCCAGTGTCAGATTAGCTGGCTAGGATTTATTAGACTTCTCAGTGATGATTATGTAGCAATGTGTGAGAAAATTTTGCCCAACTGACCCACTTTTTGAAAATATTTGGCATTCTGACCCACTTCTAAAAATAATTAGCGATCCGACTCAGTTTTGGACACGTCAGCATAAACCGTTATTGAAAATAACGGCATAGGTTATTTACGTGCCGTTATTTTCAATAACGGCATCTATATTTAAAAAAAGTATCATGCCGTTATTTGGAGTAACGGCATAGGTTATTTTGTTTTTCGACAGCTTGTAGTTTCCATTTAGAAAAAAAACTGCAAGTGTGAAAACCTTATAACAGATGCCGTTATTTCTAATAACGGCATTCTCAATACTGATGCTGTTATTTAGAATAACGACATCAGTTATAATTTTTTTTTTATAAAAAATTAACTTATTATTCATCATCTCTAACGAATAAGTTAATTTTAAATTAAAAAAAATTTATAACTAATGCCGTTATTCCAAATAACGGCATCAGTTATAAATTTTTTTTAATAAAAATTAACTTATTATTCATCCTCTTTGTTTCCAAACAACGGCAAGAGTTCATTTATATATAACTGATGCCGTTATCTCCAATAACGGCATCAGTCATTCGAATGCCGTTATTGGGAATAACGGCATTATTTATAAGTCGTTTTCACACTTAGAAATTTTTAAAGTTAGAAAATTCACACTTGTAAGAGAAATATATTAATGCCGTTATTCCAAATAACGGCATGGTAAAAAAATGTAAAATAGATGCCGTTATTGGAAATAACGGCACGTAAATAACCTATGCCGTTATTTTCATTAACGGTTTATATTGACGTGTCCAAAACTGGGTTGGATCGCTAATTGTTTTCGGAAGTGGGTCAGAGCGCCAAATATTTTCAAAAAGTGGGTCAGTATGGCAAAATTTTCATTGTGTGATCCAATTGAAGACAATTAGAATTATCTGAGGCAGCTGTTAATCACTATTCATATGTTGTCATTCATGAAACACCTCAACTAAAAACAGCACAAGTATAAATTAAGTAGACTTAATTTAAATATCTTTTAACAGATGCTCTGTAGAGTTTAGACAAGCTTTTAGTGCCTTGAGATGGTGACAAGCCATGACAGCTAATGAATATATAACATGATATCATATCTTACAAATGCTAATCAATCCCATTTGGTATGTATTAGATTTGTTGATTTGTTTTCTTCCAGATGAAAAATATAGTTGATATTTATTGATTATCTATTTATATATGCATTGTATTTTGTCAAAGTTTATTGGAAATTTGTCGTTGTTAATGGAATTAATGGGGACCCTGAGATAAGCTGGAAACAGCAAGGATTTGAAGTATTGAAAGCCCAAAAAAGAAGTTTCTGCTTTTGAAGGGGTCCAGTGCAATAGAAGTCCACACAGAAAAAATGGTGAGAATCTAATACTATACAGATCTCATTTGTTTTCTTGTTTAGTTTAATCTCAAACTACAAATTAAGGCTCACATGCACTGCACTCAATAATGCCTCTGTATGCTTCTTATCATTCGTGATAAATGCAATTAACAACAAATATACTCTCTAAACCCTGTATTATCTTATTAATTCACATGTTGCTCTTCCAATACTTTTAGAAGATTAATCCAGCATGTCAAACCATTATAGTCTCTCTAAATTTAAAAAAAAAAAAGTCACAGAAATATACAAACAGTATATACAAATATAGTATTTATTACTAGAGTTCTTTTTTAATATATCTCATTACCGTAACTTCTGACAATCAAAATCTGCATGGAGATACTAAATTTGCAATATGTTATGGCAGGTAAAATAGGTTGACCACTACAAAAGGAGATCAGTAATATTTAATAAGCAAGTGAGTTCAAACCATGAAAATGAATGAAAAAATTAGGAAAATATAACAGATAGTACATTATCTGAGTGCAAACCATGAAAATGGTAATTTCTGTTAGATATCCATGACTAGAAGGCCACCTAATCTTCAAGGAAATTTCCATGTTTCATTCAGAATATAGGAAGATGCCCTTCATTCCATTTCCAGATATACCTTCAATTCACTAATTATATGGGGATCAGTTTAAAAGCCATCAAAAGCAAAGAAAAAAAGAAATGTCACATCTCACACAAAAGAACTTTCAAGTCAAATGAAATGCCCATGGTTATATCATATATCTACCTAATTTCAGATTTTTCTATCCAGCCCTCCATTCCCAAATGAGGAAAGGAGTACACAAATAGACTACTGAATTGTCAAGCTTTTAACTAATTATGCATGGGTTATCTTTTTCCACAAGGACACTAACTTTAACTGCCTTTCTTTCATTAAAGAGGTGGTAAGAATTGAAATTTTGAGCATAGAGTAGTAGGAAAAGGTGGCAGAATTGGACTTCTAGGGATTACCAATTCATAAAACGTTGAAGTATCACAGACAAATATATAGTATCCAATTCTTTTGCTTTATCTTAACCTGTTTCAGTTTTTGAGTCTGTAGTTTTTTCCTTTTTCAGACTTGTTTAACACAGTACTCAGAATCCACGTAGAGAAGAGTAGAAAAAAGGTAGAAGAAAAAAATTTAATACATAGAAAAGAAATATTAAACTCCAACTCAAACATCACTATGATTGTGACCCTTCCTTAGTCTTTTTAGATCCTCCATTCTTCTTCTCCTAATTCCATCCTTTTCCCACACATTCCTCTTCTGATACTCACCCACCTCAGAGAACAACACACTGCTAGTACTAGGATCCATTCAGCAAACTGCACTGACATTGATTCAATTCGGTCAAGATGGATCGCCACTCCTGCTGCTACAAGCAGAAGCTAAGGAAAGGCCTCTGGTCCCCAGAAGAGGATGAAAAGCTTTTCAACCACATTACCAAGTATGGACATGGCTGTTGGAGTTCAGTTCCTAAACAAGCAGGTAACTACCCTCACTTTAAAAATGGTGCCTCTGTATTCGCATTTGAAGTATATATATATATTTATGTAACCAATACTTGATTTATTCAGGTCTTCAGAGGTGTGGAAAGAGCTGCAGGTTGAGGTGGATAAACTACCTAAGGCCTGATTTGAAGAGAGGCACATTCTCAGATGAGGAGGAAAATTTCATAATTGAGCAACATGCAGCATTGGGTAACAGGTACTACTATACTATAGTTCATTCTCACTTCTTTTAACTCCAAATTAAATATATGCTGCAGCTTTCTCCAGATTATTTGAAAGTTGATAACAGCAAAAAAAAACCCATTTGTGCTGTATAGGTGGTCTCAGATTGCAGCACAATTACCCGGAAGGACCGACAATGAGATCAAGAATCTATGGAATTCTTGCATTAAGAAGAAACTGAAACAGAGAGGCATTGATCCCAACACCCACAAGCCCCTAGCTGAGATCGACGACGCAAAAGAGTCCAAAGCATCGACTGACACCAAAAATGCATTGGTTGCTACTGAAACAACTCGACCGCTGCTTCCAATCAAAATCCCTACCCCCACTGAAAAAACCGTGGCCGACTCTACGGGCTATTTCCCTCTTCCACATCTCACTTACAGCCCTCAATGCAGCAACGCTGTTGGGTTATCAGTTGACGAAAGCCCACCTCCTTGGTTTAGTAAACTTTTCAATATGAATTCTGATTTCAGTTGCTCCGATCTGATGTCTACCATTGTGCCATCACCTCCTAGTACAAACTTGTCTGCATCAACAGGTTTGAAGCCTGTTATCAATCTCCCTTCAGATAATTCTCCGACAGGTTGTCAGTATTGGGAGGCAGGTAACTCGAGTAACAACATCTGTAGGAATGGCAATAACGGGAGTGAGATCGAATTTGAAAGCAATAATTATGTCTTTGACAGTAATGCAATCTTTCAGTGGTTGGACTCAAATTCAGTTAAAGAAGCTCAGACCCATCCTGAAGGTGAACCTGATGACCTCAAATGGTCAGAACAATTTTCCATTACAACTTCCACTGCAATGATCCAGAACCAAAGCCAAGCTTTGTATGGTGATATTAAAGAAGAACACCAGTTTACTGTTGATATACATTATAAGGATTTTTAGAAAGTTCCTACCACATTTGAACAGATTTAGATCATTCAAGTTTCATATTACTCGTTATGTTGATGTTGACAAAGAGTTGATGGAGAGAAGCGGAGAAATATGTAGATAGAGAAGCTACTGCATGTTTTTTCAGCTTCTTCAGTACGTATTATGGAATTGGATGCCGTAGAGTATTTTCTGTGATGTATATAGCCATCGACATCATGATACAAAAAAACCTGCATTTCTTTTGTTCGATTGGACTAGTGCATAATAAAGTTTATTTCGTACGTAATTATTCTTCCTTTTTCTTGATAATCTTCTAAACAATCAAAATAGAAATCCTCTGTTACTTTATGGGTTTTTGTATTTATCCGTGTTGCTTCTTTTTTACTTTCCTGGTTTTGAATCTGCAATACTTTTTATTTTTATTTTTTTACTTTTATTTGTTTTAATAAAAGGTTGGTCTAGGCCTCCCTATCTCATTAAAAAGTTTTTAATAAAACAAACTAAAGAACCAGGCAATAATGTTCATGTATCTCATAAGCGGACGATGATGCTCATTCCCCGGTCAAAACATGAGTCTCACAACCAAGCATGGTATGACCCACTCAAGCATCCCCAAAAATACATGTACCTCCCCCAAAATACATACATCAAAATAAAATACCCACCAAACAACATAGTACAGACATAGAAATACATGACTCGAAAATACAACAAGTCAGCACTGGTGCCTGTTCCTGACTCCTCCTAACCCCACTTGTGGTGTATTTTCCCCTCCCTGCACATCCTCCTGATTTGTGGCACATTCCGTGTATATGTCCTTGATCTTCTTCGATTGCTTTTCTCCTGTCGTCTAGACCAGAATATAATGTTAGCAATAATTTTAATGAGCAGTTGTTGATGCATGATGTGTCCTCTATTATTCCGTTCCAACCAAATACCACAGCAAATAGCCGCGACCCCAATACCCCAAATGTCGAAATTGTTGTTGCGGATGTGTCCCTCTCTCCAATCCCCCCAGGCGTCGCTTAACGTTTGTGGGCGTGCTCCGGTGCTACCGACTCTGTTGATTAGATCCCCCCATATTGGCCTTGCGTAACTGCACGTCAGCAGTAAATGGTCGATCGTTTTGTTCTCCTGATTGCACATAACACAAATTGCCGGACCTTGCCATCTTCTCCTAGCCAAGTTATCCCTAGTTAAAATCGCGTTTCTACGAGCCAACCAATTCAAAGTCCTCACTTTCAATGGCACTCTTGCCTTCCAGACTGGGTCGTAAACTCTAACTCCCCCATCGTTTAACCTTTTATAAACCGATCTAACCGAAAAGACGTCACCTTTTTCCGCCTCCCACTTAGCTCTGTCTTCCTGCTCATTCCCTGTTGGTTTCCAATCCAGTAAGTAGACAATTAGATCTTGCTTTTGTCTTCTTGCTTCCCTAGTTAGCCTCCCTATGAGTCTTGGTTTCCATTCCTCATTCCTCCAATTTCTAGCCACTAGATCATATTTATTGGAAGCAAATTTTTATGCTTCAGGGAATCTTCTCTTTAGGGTAATAGGATCACACCATTTGTCCCTCCAGAAACACGTAGACGCCCCATTTCCAATGGAGAAAGTGACCCCTGAATGAAAATGTCTCTCGTATGATTGACCCCTTGCCAGAACCCGAACGCCGATTCCTTGTTTTACTGTTTCTGGTGCATGCAGTCATTCTTCAAGTAAGCCGCCTTTATTAGTTGACCCTATTTTGTCTTAGTCTTACTTTTTAGTTTTCACCACCATTTGCAGAGTAAGGCTTGGTTCATCTGGCGAATATTGATCACCCCCAATCCACCAAGCTCTTTACGTCTGCAAACCATACCCCATTTAATTAATGCGTACCCTCTCCCCTCCCCTGCACCATGCCACAGAAAATGTCTTCTAAGCCTGTCAATTTTTTTGGTAACCCAGATCGGTATTGTAATACCCCGATTTTCATTTAAGAAAAGTATTATTTTATTTTTGCACGTATTGTGCACGTGCAATTTTTTGTAGTATAAAATCTTATAATCATTTTCATTATGGATAATGTGTATATATGTGTGTGTGTGTGTGTGTGTGTGTGTTCTCTAATTGTTTTTATAAAGGCTCATTTTTCTTCAAATAAACATAAGCCTTCTTTTTAGCCCAAATCTAATTTAATTTTTGTAAACCATTATTTGTCCCATTAAATGAAGCCCATGAGCTATCTCTTCTTTTATTACAACTTGTAATGTAGAATATTTTTATAAGAGTATTTTTATAAAAAATATAATGTACAACTTTTTAAATGGAGAACAAATGAATGCACGTGCATTGCACGTACGCGTGCAAGTAGCACACATAGTGGGCCGGTTTTGGTATGGAGGGAAAAAGAAAAAAAAAAGTGGAGTTATGGGTGGTAGTTGTTTAAATCATGGTTGGTTACTACAACTTCCCCTTCAATCCTAACCTTTTATTCCTAGATTGATCCTAGCCCTTCATTGCTCCAATTTTTAGTATAAATACCCCCCTAGCCTAGTTATTCTTGTACGTTTCATTTCTCCAAAACCTATAGTAGAAAATACAATTGATAGTAGCGTAGTAAGTGAGAAAAAAAAAAGATTGAGAGTTGTGGGTTGTGCTTGCACCAAAGGAAGGCCGGCATCAAGGAGGGCTCGGGATTGCACTTTGAAGGCCGGTTTTGCACATCAAGGAGGAGGAACGCTCTTTTGGCAAGCCGCGAAGGACTCTTTTGTTTAGGAGGTGTTGTAATATTTATTCTCTCCAAATAAGGTGAGTTATTTTCCATGTTTCTAATTAGATATCATGCTAAGGTTGATTAAATTGATAATGCATAAAAGAAACTAATAAGAGCACATTTAATTGGAAAAAGGCTTGTTAGTTGATTGAATTGATGCTAAATAGATTGCATGTTATTCCATCATGAATCTTAAGTTGTATGTGAATTGTTTGTAGCTATGGAATGCTTGAATTAAAATTTGTTGTTAGTATCAAAACTAAATTCAAATGCTAGTAGATGAAATTGTTGCTTTATGTGCTTAGATGGACTTTTGTGATAATGTTTAGCATGAGTAACCTAAAATATGTTTTTGGGTTTGTAAAAGAAAAAATAAATGGGGAATTGATATAGAAAATATTAATGTTAAGTTGTATAAGAAATATCGAAATGCGATGTGGTAGTAGTAGTATACAATTTAAGTTAATTGTATGAAAAATATGTGTTTAATTACTGGAAAAGTTATTTTTAAATTACTGGAGTGTTAAACTATGTTTAATTAGACATTCTGGAGATTTACAAGAAATTTAGTAAAAAGCAAAACTCAAATGAGAGCTTTTGAACATCGAAATGTTCTAATTGAACAGAGGATGGATTTAATTAAAATGCGAGTTGTATTCAAGACAACTTGAGCCTATAGCTCAATTGGTCGGGAGACTCTCTAATGCTACTGTGTGTGCGGCTTGATCCCTTGGATCGCAAGTTCGATACTTGAGAAACCCAAATTTTTATGTGTGTTTGTAAAAATTTAATGGATTTCCAATCGAGAGCATTTAATACTCTCAATCCCCTTTTATATCGAACGGCACAATTGGCCACATGGCCAAAGCGTGCGACTTGCTTCCTGTGGGTTGCTGGTTCGAATCCTGGCCTCGGCCAGAATAATATCTTTTTGGAAAAAATGACTTTTGTGGTTTCTTAATGTGTAAAAATTATGGAAATAAATTACTATTGTTATTCTAAAAACATCTGTGACTTATGAAAAATAAGTTGGGAGTTATTGGGATAAAATAAAGTATATTTTGGAATAAAAATGTGGTTGGAACTATAGTTTTACACTTGTATATTTTGTGAAAAATGCGTTTTTACAAAGGACTTGAGATAAATTGTAACCCCTGTTTTCATTACGTATTTTAAAAATATATTTTTCCCGTATTTAAATAATCAGTATCTTATAACTATTTTTTTCTCTAATTGATTTTATTATTTAAACAATTTTTACGAGCCCAATTGTTTATTATAAACCCATGTTTGGATATTGATTTTTATTAATTATTAATATGAGCCCAAGTTGTATTTTGATTTTATTATTGGTTAATATGAAACCCAATTGTTTATTCTAAAGCCTAATTTCGTGTTTGATTTTATTAAATTAATTTGAACCCAAAAATTTAGCCCAACATCCTATTTGTTTTATTTAAATATTTTGAAACCATTTTAAAGCCCAAGCCCAAATCCACTAAACCAGATCTCACATAATTGTACAGACTCCCTACCCGTATACAAATTCTTCTCACCCCACTTTTTCAGTCCCGTATTCCAACTTCCCACTCCTCAAATTTCGTACCTGCACATTTTCCCACTCCCCCACATGCTCCTTGTAACTACCCCCACTTTCTACCCCATTACTTTAATTATTTTTAAAACCCCATCCCCTACCCCCGTTCTCCATCTCTCTCCTCTGTCTCCAACCAAAACAAAAACAGAACAAACCCAAACTCCTCTCTCTTCCACTTCATCTTCTTCACTTCCCGCTCTCATCCCCGAGTCCTCCCTCCGTTCGTCTCCCCGTCGAACTTCGCGCTCGACCTCACTCCGAACCACAACCGCTAGCTCCCCGCCAGTTACCATTGCCGTCGGAGTTCACGAGCTTCCCTCGAACTCTGCGGACTCTGCCAACCCCGACCTCGACGAACGTCCTCCACTGCCGCCATTGTTGCCGCTCAACCTCTAGCTTCGACTTTGACCCCAAGTTCCATCGTCGAAGCTCCTCGCCGTCGCAGTGCCGCCCTCTCAACCTCGCGCTCCATCTCTTTCATTCCTCTCGTCGACAGCCACTCCTCGCCATCGATGCTCCACCCTTCCTCCAGTCGAAGCTTTCCCTAGTCGCGTCACCTCCACATTCTCCCACTCGAGTGCCGCCTTCGCCATCGAAGCCCCGCTCTCCCTCGAGCTCCACAGTCGTCGACTCCATCCCTCCCGAAGCATCGCCAGAACCCTGTGCTTCTCCTCCACAGCTTCCCCTCGACCAACATTCCTCTGCCGTCGCTCGCTGTTCCCCCTTCTCCCGCTCGCTTGCTCTCGCCGCTCAGTCGAATTCCTCTGTCACCACCAGTAGAGCTCTGCCAGTCCCCATCGCTCCGCCTTCCTCTCCAGTGCCACGCCGCAGTCGTCCACCATTGCTGCCATTGCCAAAGTCCTCGCCGCTCCAACCGCAGTCACGAACCCCGAAGCACCTCGAACTCCGTCGCCACAGCTCCGCCATCGTCTTCCTCTCCCTCGTCGACACCATTGCAGGACCACCGAAGAACCCACTTCCCGTCGCCGTTCAACCTTCACTCCGTCGCCACTCCCCTGCGCTTCTCCTCGCCTCGTTCTCGTCGCCTCCGCCTGCAACCCCCGAAGTTCCCATCGTCTCCAGTCGACCTCCGCCCCGCTGCTCCTTTCGACAACTCAGCCGACCCCTCCTCTGTCGACGCGTCCATCGCCAGCCTCGAGCGCGACCCGCCACTCCGAAGCTGTTCCTTTTTCCCGCTCCCATCTCCCGCTTGCTCGCTCTCTCTCTCTCCCTCTCTCTGTTGAAAAAGGTGGAGAAGGAGAGTTTGGATTGTGCTGTTTGGATTGTTACTGTTGATTTGATTATATTGGTGTTGGATTGCTATTGGCCTTGTATGGGTGTTTGGTGTTGTGGGGAGATCCGATCGTGAATAGGAGTTTGGTGTATGCTACTGTTCATTGCCTTAGAGTTGTTGAAGTGGAATTGCTTTTTACTGCTTTGTGGAGTTGCTATTGGAGTTGTTATTTTAGGAGTTGCTGATTTTGGCGTGGCTGCCAAACATCTCGCACGTGTTCTACTGTCCGGGATACTGATCCTATTATTCTTGTCTTCAATTTCATCGTCATTAACTACCAGGCAAGTATCTCTTGTACAATTTTATTTGTTCTAGTACAAGCTCTTGTAAAAATACCGCAAGTATATTATTTTTGACTCCAATTCGCATTCATAAGTCGAATTGATACCCGTTTCCATACCTAATCTGTCGATCTGTATTCACATATGATCATGAATACTTTGTTCTTATATGCATGACACGAACACAAAAATTAATACACACATATATACTCCTATAATTATACATGATGTTGTGCATGAATTACTTGTTATTAGGTTGCATGTTGTTATAATATATTATATTCTTGATTAAGTGTTATGCATGCCATTAGTTGCATCACATGTTTTATAAGCCCTGAAATATGTTTCCTGCCTCGTATAAGTCTTGATACTTGATCTTGTTATGTTACCTTTGCCATGTTACCCGTCCTTGTTCTTGCATGTAGTTTTTGTTTATGTTTGATTAAAATAAAAAGATAACAAGCCGGGGTATAAAGGAAAAAGATTTAGTAGTGGGTAATATAGAAGAGCGTACTCGGACGGGGGCTCGTGGTTCCTCGCTGCAAATTTGTAAGTTACAAGTTACAAGTTTGCTAAATTACAGGTTTACTTGACATGTTTCACGCTACAAGTTACCCTATATGTTCCACATTGCACGTATCTCGAACAAGATACAACTTTCCCGAGTACGTGACCTATAGAATCTACCACTAATCTAAACGTTTATTTGATTGCGTGTAGCAACCATGTGGTATGGGACGCATGAAGTGCTACCTAGTTAGATTAATAAAAGACATGACATGTACACTTGCATGATCCGTTTACATGTTACCTGTTTATGATGACTTGTTTACTTGTTTACATGTTACTCGTTCATGTTGACACGTTTACTTGCTTACCCGTTTACATGTTACATGTTCCTATAAATTATTTACTTGTTTACATGCATGCTATTTATTCCATGATGTCCTGTTCTTAATTCTATCACATGTTGTATTTGCTCTATCATATGATTCTTGATTCCTTGTTCTTTCCTGCTTTTGTTTTATTCTATATTTGTCCCGTTGCTTGTACCACTTGCGGTCCGTGACTTGCATTAACGGGTACTTCTTTGTCTCTTCTCTTGTAATAATATACTTGCAGGCCCAGATAGAGAATTGCCCGAAGGTGTTGCTGAACAAAGATTCTAGTCTTGTTTAATTTCATGTTATTTTAGTTCTTATTTTATTTATGTAATCCTTATTGTAATTCGGGCGCGTTTGACCCGTAACTATATTTCTTTTCCAGTTGTTGGTTATATTCTGTATTATGTCATGTACTTTGTTATCTTATTGTGATTTAACATGCTTGCGTGGTTAATATTGTCATCTTATTGTTGAGTTAAGTATACAGCTTATGAATGATGTATTCACATCATTCGCTGGGCCTCAGTTATGTGCATGTATTTCCGTATTCTGGAAAGCGGGGCGTGACATAAATGCTAGAAAAGAAAAATAACAAAGAAAGAAAGTATATATTGTGAAGTTGGTATGGATTATTCTTATTAAAGAATAGTGTGACGTTAATGAGTTTGTGAATATTCATTTTGGCTATATATATGGTGATATGATTTTAATGTGGAAATAAATGTTGTGAAATACACGATGTATAATTGAACTCCATGAATGGTTATTTTGACTCATGAATAATTTAGAAATCATGTGATTGGAAAAGAAAAATGTTATTGAGTATGACAACTCAAACATGTGAACTTGTGAATCGAAATTGAAAATTAGGGTATAGCCAAAACTCACACCGGCAAGTGAAAAGTGAAAAAATAAGATTATTGATATTGAAAAGACCAAGGTTGGTATGTGAAATTGACGAAATAAGATCGGTAGTAGTGAGAGGGCTAACTCTAAGAGATTAATTTTGTTCATGATTTCATTCAATTAAGAATTTAGTACATAGTGAAGCGATGATGAAAGTAAGAGAAAAATACGAGTATGAGGGCCATCAGATTGGCGGTGTGAGAGTGAGTCACAGAATGCATGCTTGATGCGTCAGGACATGGCGTGGGCACTACTCCGAAATTATCGTCGATGCTTGTGGGATGTTTGGTGACTGTAAGAGGATCGTGTGCCATGAAGGAGGTTGAATTGTCCATAGATAGTCTTCACGATGCGTCGTGACATGACGTGGGATTTCCCTCTAGTTTTTCTGTACATGAGCTTGTACTCATAGATCATCTAGGATACTTACCGTAGTTACAGTAGTAGATTAAGTCATGACGAGGGATTGAACCCTACAGGATGAAGAACGATTAAGAGGCTTGCCCTTGGACCTATGTAGTATGGGATGCATAGAATCCGAACAAGTATGCATTAGTGTCATGTAATGTAATTGATTGCATTAAGGACTAAGTGCACAATCACAACACGACATCAATAGGGTATTCCCTTTAGTTTGATATGTGACAAGTTTGTGTTTGTTAAATATGGAAAACCAGTTATACTGTTTCCGGCATAGAGATGATGGCCGTGTATAATGTTCGTCGGTTGAATAAACTGTCGTACCCACAGTTTTGTATGCAGGGTAAATGACATGATAAAGATTAAAGAAGAACAGATGCTTAGAGATTATTCAAATGTTGATGTACTTTTATGTAAATGTTGTAAATTTGTTTCCGTTGTAAAATGTAAAGTGTAAAGATTACTTGTAATTATGATGTAAAGTGAAAAGTTTTAAATTCCTTGTAAAATTGTACTAAATGAAGTGTAAAGATCCTGTGGAATCTGCAATTCAGTGTATTTTGGAATTCGGGGCATTACAGAGTGGTATCAGAGCCACGCTTCACACTTGTACAAATTTATAAGGAACGACACCCTAGAAGTGGACATTAGAGTGTGTGTTGAGTCTAGAGATTTAAATGTAAGTTACTTACATTTGTGTTGCTCTATAACTTATGCTTCTTCCTCTCTATTTCTAAGATGGCTAATCACTTCGACCCTGCTGGAGACGACAATTGGCATATTATCGAGGAAGATTATTATCCTGGACAAGCAAATTCTGAGGAAGAGTACTACCCAGGGCAAGCAGACTCCGACGGAGAGGAATGGCCTGAGTCCCGAGAGATTACCCCATCTCTGAACTCATCTGATGACTCTTCTGACGAAGAAGAAGAACCAGTTCCAATTAGTCTTGTAATATCTCTTCAGAGGCAGGTAGAAACACTACGGGAGAGAGTCGGACTATTGGAGGCTCAGTTGGCAAAGCGCAAGGATGATTTTGCGGTTCTCAGTCATCTTGTATGGGAACTCGAGAAGAGGAAAAACATGATCGATGTGCTGAAGGAAGAAATTGAAGAACTACGGGGAGATCTTCGTGAAGCCAAGAGGAACCGTAGGAGTTAGAACCTTGTTTCGTCTACTGCTTTTATTTTGATATCAAAAATGTTTTAAATTCGAATGTATAAAGTTTGAAATTCAATGAAATGGAAATATTGACTTGAAAGTTCATGTTTCACACTTCGAATTTAATGGATCTTTTGCATCAGAACATGGCTGGACGAAGAGCAAGAAATGGTGAAGGTCTGGACTTGGAAACGAAACTCGCGAGGGTCTATCAGACACTCAACACCGTGGCCATGAATCAGAACCAAGGAAGGGTACCTGCAAATCCGGTGCCCGAAGCAATCAAACTCGTGGAATCATTCAAGCGGATGAAACCACCGGTGTTTGAAAGAAAGTCAGACCCTGATACGGCTGACAACTGGATCAGGCAGGTAGAGACTATCTTCGAAGTCTTGGAGACCCCTGAAGGCAGCAAGGTGAAGTTGGCGACTCTGCAATTTGAGAAGGATGCGGCTGTGTGGTGGCAGTCGATGAAGCGGACGATGGGAGGTATTATTCTTGGCTGGAAGGAATTTTTGGAGGAATTCCACAGTCATTACTTTCCTTCAGACGTCCAGGAGAAGAAGGCCATGGAGTTTCTATCACTGCAACAAGGTGGCATGTCAGTTAGGGAGTATGAGACTAAATTTACTCAGCTCTCAAGGTATGCTCCCGAACTGGTAATGGATGAGGCGAAGAAGGCTCGTAAGTTTGAGCATGGATTGAGGCCGAGCTTGAGGTCTCGGATGATACCTCTTGGTATCAGAAGATTTGACAAACTGGTCAAGCGTGCGGCAGCCACGGAAGTAGACATAGAGCAGTTTCATGTTGTTCAAAGTTGGAGGAACAACTGGCAGTCTGGGAAGAGGCCTGCAAATTCTGGAAATTTCAAGGGTCAACCATCGGCACAAAGGTTCAAATCGATAGGGGCGAACGCTATCAATGTGGTTGGAGGACCCGGGAACAATGTTGTGAGACCTCTTGCGGTAAATTGCTACAACTGTAGTGAGACGGAACATTACCAATCTCAATGCTCCAAACCACGGAATGGTAATTGCAATGTACCAATGCAGCAGACTGGAAAGCGACCGTACCAACAAGAGCGAGTATTTGCCTTGACCGAAGCTGATGCCGATGAGGTAGATCATGTCATCACTGGTACGAGGGCAGATGTTTAGAGGTTCATGTTGTTTCTTTTTCCCGTTTATTTCGTGAACTGTTACGTAATGATTGTGTATTATGTAACAGGAGAACTTTATTTGAATGGAATGAAAGCTGTCGTTTTGTTCGATACTGGATCCTCTCATACTTTTGTGTCTCCTAAACTTGCTAAAGTGTTGGGAGTTGAACCGAAGATTTTTTCAGGCAAGATCTTAGCAGTAGCTACTCCATCAGGGGAAACTTTAACCACTGATCGGTACTATGCTGATTACGAGATTGTGATTGGGGATAGAATCTTCGAAATTGATCTAATCGAGCTGACTATCTTGGGAGTCGATGTTATCATTGGCATTGATTGGATGTCGGTGTACAGTGCAAGCATCGAGTGCAAGACCAAGACGGTAACAGTGAAGGCTCCAAGTGGACCTGAAGTCACTTTCCAAGGGAAGAAGAAGTGTTCTAGGCTGGTGGCAGCTCTCCACAAGGAAGATATTCTTGTGGAAGTGCAAAGGATTCATGTGGTTCGGAACTATCCGATTGTGTTCTTGGATGATTTTTCTGGGTTACCCCCGCAACGTGATGTAGAGTTCAGCATCACCCTTCAACTAGGAAGTGCACCCATTTCTAAGGCACCGTATAGGATGGCTCCAGTGGAACAGGATGAGGTGAAATGGCAGATTGAGGAACTGTTGGAGAAATGCTTTATTCAACCTAGTGCGTCACCTTGGGGAGCACCAATGCTTTTGGTAAAGAAGAAGGATGGATCGATGAGAATGTGTATCGATTACCGAGAGCTAAATAAGGTCGCTGTTCAGAATAAGTATCCTATTCCCCGAATTGATGACTTGTTCGATCGTCTACAAGGAGCTGCTGTTTTCTCCAAAATAGATCTTCGATCAGGATATCACCAAGTTCGAGCGAAAGCTGAAGATGTGCACAAAACTGCATTTAGAACTCGACATGGGCATTACGAATTCTTAGTTATGCCATTTTGAGTGACGAATACACCCGCAATCTTCATGGATTTGATGAACAGAGTTCTGAGGCCGTTCATTGATTCTTTCGTCATGGTGTTTATCGACGATATCCTCGTGTACTCCAAGTCAGAAGAGGAGCACACAGAGCATCTGGCAGCAGTTTTGAGGAAGCTGGAAGAGCAGGAGTTGTATGCCAAGCTGTCCAAGTGCGATTTCTGGAAATCTGAAGTGGCATTCCTAGGTCACATCCTTTCTAAGGAGGGAGTGGCAACTGATCCTCAGAAGATAGAGGTAGTGAGAGATTGGGCAAGGCCTACTATAGTGAAGGAAGTCAGAAGTTTTCTTGGATTGACTGGATACTACAGGAGATTCATTCAAGGTTATGCTCAGTTAGCCGTACTGCTCACTGGTTTGACCAAGAAGAATGTGGACTTCAAGTGGACTGAGCAATGTGAGGCAAGCTTTCAGGAGTTGAAAGAAAAGCTGACTACTGCACCTATTTTAGCTTCGCCTAGAGCAGGTGTTGAGTATGATGTTTATAGCGATGCTTCACATTGTGGGCTTGGTTGTGTCTTAATGCAAGAAGGAAGCGTAATCGCTTATGGGTCTAGGCAACTACGACCGCATGAGAAGAATTACCCGACTCATGATCTGGAGTTGGCTGCGATTATCTTTGCTTTGAAGCAATGGAGACACTACGTGTACGGTGAGAAATTGAATATATACACGGATCACAAGAGTTTGAAGTACATATACCAGCAGAAGGATCTGAATCTGAGGCAACGGAGATGGTTGGAAGTGCTTGAGGACATGCGACCTGCGATCAAGTATCATCCTGGGAAAGCTAATGTTATTGCTGATGCACTTAGTCGCAAGAGCAGTTTATCCAGTTTGATTACAACTCAGAAGCATCTGATGGAAGAATTGGATCGAGCAGGTATTGAAGTTGTCATGCAAGGATTAGGAGTATCTTTAGCTCAGTTGAGGCTTCAGCCTACTTTGAATGGTAGGATTATTGCAAGTCAAGAGGTTGATGCTGATATCTTGAAGATGAAAAAGCAGGTTAGTGCTGGCAGGTTGCCCGGATTCTAAATCAGGGATGGAGTGCTGTGGTTCGGAGATAGACTATGTGTTCCAAATCAGGCGGACCTGAAAGAGAGTATTCTTCAGGAAGCACATGCTACTCTTTTGTCAGTACATCCTGGGAGTACTAAGATGTACAAAGACATCAAACTGCATTTCTGGTGATCAGGTTTGAAGCGATATGTGGCTGAATTTGTGGCGAAGTGTGAGGTTTGTCAACAAGTCAAAGCCGAGAATCAGAGACCCGGAGGTCTATTACAACCGTTACCTATTCCGAAATGGAAGTGGGATAACATCATTATGGATTTCATTACGGGATTGCCCAAGAGTCCTAAAGGCGATGATGTGATTTGGGTTATAGTCGATCGACTAACCAAGTCCGCTCACTTTTTGGCAATGAAACTCACTGCTTCGATGGACAAGTTAGCTGAGTTGTATGTTGGCAAGATCGTCAGGCTTCATGGTGTTCCGTCAACTATTATGTCTGATCGAGATGCGCGGTTTACTTCGCATTTTTGAAGGAGTCTTCAGACAGCTTTAGGTACCAAGACAGATTTCAGCACTGCTTTTCATCCGCAAACCGATGGGCAGATTGAGAGAGTCAACCGTATTCTTGAGGATATGCTTCGGTGTTGTGTACTAGATTTTGGAGGCAGCTGGGAAAGGCATTTACCTTTGGTAGAGTTTTCCTACAACAACAGTTTTCAGACCAGTATTGGAATGGCGCCGTACGAATCTTTGTATGGCAGGAAGTGCAGAAAGCCGGTTTGTTGGTTTGAAGTTGGGAAGCGTCAATTGTTTGAGCCTGAGCTTGTACAGCAAACCTCTGAAAAGATTGATCTGATCAGGAAAAGATTGGTAGAGGCTCAGAGCAGGCAGAAGAGCTATGCAGACAACCGGGGAAGGGACCTTGAGTTTGAGGAAGGTGACTTCGTCTTTCTGAAAGTATCGCCCAGTAAAGGTGTGATTCGATTTGGCAAAGGCGGGAAGTTAGCCCCGAGGTTTATAGGCCCGTACAAGATATTGAAAAGGATCGGGAAAACTGCTTACCGGCTTGAGTTACCGGAAGAGTTATCTCAGGTGCACAATGTCTTTCATGTGTCTATGCTGAGAGGTTACATTCCAGATCCGAGTCATCATTTGCCTGAAGTGCCGGAAGGTTTGCATTTGGTCTCAATTACATCGAGTCTCCTGTCGAGATTGTTGATCGTCGAGAGAAAGTCTTGAGGAATAAAACGATACTGATGGTCAAGGTAGTCTGGAGAAACTATTTGGTTGAAGAGGCTACTTGGGAGTCTGAGGAGAGGATGTTGAAGGATTATCCTGAGCTTTTTTCTTGATTTGTATTTGGTATTTTCTTGTGCTTGTTGTGAATGTTTACTTCTCGCTCTTGACCGTAGTTCCGGGGACGGAACTATTCTAAGGAGGGAGTGTTGTAATACCCCGATTTTCATTTATGAAAAGTATTATTTTATTTTTGCACGTATTGTGCACGTACAATTTTTTGTAGTATAAAATCTTATAATCATTTTCATTATGGATAATGTGTGTGTGTGTGTGTGTGTGTGTGTGTGTGTGTGTGTGTGTGTGTATATATATATATATATATATATATATATATATATATATATATATATATATATATATATATATATATGTTCTCTAATTGTTTTTATAAAGGCCTATTTTTCTTCAAATAAACATAAGCCTTCTTTTTAGCCCAAATCTAATTTATTTTTTGTAAACCATTATTTGGCTCATTAAATGAAGCCCATGAGCTATCTCTTCTTTTATTACAACTTGTAATGTAGAATATTTTTATAAGAGTATTTTTATAAAAAATGTAATGTACAACTTTTAAATGGAGAACAAATGAATGCACGTACACGTGCAAGTAGCACACATAGTGGGTCGGTTTTGGTATAGAGGGAACAAGAAAAAAAAAGAGTGGAGTTATGGGTGGTAGTTATTTAAATCATGGTTGGTTACTACAACTTCCCCTTCAATCCTAACCTTTTATTCCAAGATTGATCCTAGCCCTTCATTTACTCCAATTTTTAGTATAAATATCCCCCCTAGCCTAGTTATTCTTGTACTTTTCATTTCTCCAAAACCTATAGTAGAAAATACAATTGTTAGTAGTGTAGTAAGTGAGGAAAAAAAAAGATTGAGAGTTGTGGGTTGTGCTTGCACCAAAGGAAGGCCGGCATCAAGGAGGGCTCGGGATTGCACTTTGAAGGCCGGTTTTGCACATCAAGGAGGAGGAGGAACGCTTTTTGGCAAGCTCGCGAAGGACTCTTTTGTTTAGGAGGTGTATTTATTCTCTCCAAATAAGGTGGGTTATTTTCCATGTTTCTAATTAGATATCATGCTAAGGTTGATTAAATTGATAATGCATGAAAGAAACTAATAAGAGCACATTTAATTGGAAAAAAGCTTGTTAGTTGATTGAATTGATGCTAAATAGATTGCATGTTATTCCATCATGAATCTTAAGTTGTATGTGAATTGTTTGTAGCTATGGAATGCTTGAATTAAAATTTGTTCTTAGTATCAAAACTAAATTCAAATGCTAGTAGACGAAATTGTTGCTTTATGTGCTTAGATGGACTTTTGTGATAATGTTTAGCATGAGTAACCTAAAATATATTTTTGGGTTTGTAAAAGAAAAAATAAACAGGGAATTGATATAGGAAATATTAATGTTAAGTTGTATAAGAAATATCGAAATGAGATGTGGTAGTAGTAGTATACAATTTAAGTTAATTGTATGAAAAATATGTGTTTAATTACTGGAAAAATTATTTTTAAATTACTGGAGTGTTAAACTATGTTTAATTAGAAATTCTGGAGATTTGCAAGAAATTTACTAAAAAGCAAAACTCAAATGAGAGCTTTTGAACATCGAAATGTTCTAATTGAACAGAGGATGGATTTAATTAAAATGCGAGTTGTATTCAAGACAACTTGAGCCTATAGCTCAATTGGTCGGGAGACTCTCTAATGCTACAGTGTGTGCCGCTTGTTCCCTAGGATCGCTGGTTCGATACTTGAGAAACCCAAATTTTTATGTGCGTTTGTAAAAATTTAATGGATTTCCAACCTGAGAGCATTTAATACTCTCAATTCCCTTTTATATCGAACGGCACAATTGGCCACATGGCCAGAGCGTGCGGATTGCTTCCTGTGGGTTGCTGGTTCGAATCCTGGCCTCGGCCAGAATAATATCTTTTTGGAAAAAATAACTTTTGTGGTTTCTTGATGTGTAAAAATTATGGAAAAAATTACTATTATTATTCTAAAAACATGTGTGACTTATGAAAAATAAGTTGAGAGTTATTGGGATAAAATAAAGTATATTTGGGAATAAAAATGTGGTTGGAACTATAGTTTTACACTTGTATATTTTGTGAAAAATGCGTTTTTGCAAAGGACTTGAGATAAATGCTAGAAAAGAAAATAACAAAGAAAGAAAGTATATATTGTGAAGTTGGTATGGATTATTCTTATTAAAGAATAGTGTGACACTAATGAGTTTGTGAATATTCATTTTGGCTATATATTTGGTGATATGATTTTAATGTGGAAATAAATGTTGTGAAATACACGATGTATAATTGAACTCCATGAATGGTTATTTTGACTCATGAATAATTTAGAAATCATGTGATTGGAAAAGAAAAATGTTATTGAGTATGACAACTCAAACATGTGAACTTGTGAATCGAAATTGAAAATTAGGGTGTAGCCAAAACTCACATCGGCAAGTGAAAAGTGATAAAATAAAATTATTGGTATTGAAAAGACCAAGGTTGGTCATGTGAAATTGAAGAAATAAGATCGGTAGTAGTGAGAGAGCTAACTCTAAGAGATTAATTTTGTTCATGATTTCATTAAATTAAGAATTTAGTACATAGTGAAGAGGTGATGAAAGTAAGAAAAATACGAGTATGAGGGCCATCAGATTGGCGATGTGAGAGTGAGCCACAGAATGCATGCTTGATACGTCAGGACATAGCGTTGGCACTACTCCGGAATTATCGTCCCGGTGGTGATGCTTGTGGGATGTTTGGTGACTGCAAGAGGATCGTGTGCCATGAAGGAGGCTGAATTGTCCATAGATAGTCTTCACGATGCGTCGCGACATGACGTGGGATTCCCCTCCAGTTTTTCTGTACATGAGGTTGTACTCATAGATCATCTAGGATACTTACCGTAGTTACAGTAGTAGATTAAGTCATGACGAGGGATTGAACCCTACAAGATGAAGGACGATTAAGAGGCTTGCCCTCGGACCTATGTAGTATGGGATGCATAGAATCCGAACAAGTGTGCATTAGTGTCATGTAATGTAAATGATTGCATTAAGGACTAAGTGCACAATCACAACACGACATTAATAAGATATTCCCTTTAGTTTGATATGTGACAAGTTTGTGTTTGTTAAATATGGAAAATTAGTTATACTGTTTCCGGCATAGAGAGGATGGCCGTGTATAATGTTCGTCGGTTGAATAAACTGACGTACCCTCAGTTTTGTATGCAAGGTAAATGACATGATAAAGATTAAAGAAGAACAGATGCTTATAGATTATTCAAATGTTGATATACTTTTATGTAAATGTTGTAAATTTATTTTTGCTGTAAAATGTAAAGTGTAAAGATTACTTGTAACTCTCATATAAAGTGAAAAGTTTTAAATTCCTTGTAAAATTGTACTAAATAAAGTGTAAAGATCCTGTGGAATCTCGAATTCAGTGTATTTTGGACTTCGGGGCGTTACAGGTATTTCAAAAAATGACATAAAGTAAAGTGGTATACAGCTAACCACCGAATTAAGCAATATTAGCCGTCCTCCTAAGGACAACATTTTCCCTTTCCACCCCTCTAGCCTGCTTGTAATTTTTTCTATGAGGCCATTCCAGTCCAGCCTTCTAATCTTCCCCGCTTCGATCGGCAGTCCCAAGTACGTAATTGGAAGTTTCTGTATCCGACAGTTAAGAATATTGGCTATTATGTTCCCTCCTTCCCTTGAATCCCCTAAGAAAGTGATTGAGCTTTTGTGGAAATTGACCTTAAGCCCTGACCACTCTTCAAATAGATACAGGCCCCACTTCAAAAAAGTCGCTTGCGCAATGTCGCACTCACCGAAAATTAACGTATCATCTGCATACTGCACGTTCATTACCGTAGAGATACCCCTCCTCGAGCCCAGTCCATTTATCAGACCGTTTACTCTGTAGGCATGTAGCATTCTATGTAACCCATCCCCCACCAAGGTGAACAATAGTGGTGATAATGGGTCTCCTTGCCGAAGACCCTGCCTACATCTGATCTCTTTTCCCGGCTCCCCGTTTATAATCACGTTGACTTTGGACGTAGTTAACTAATTCTTTATCCATCCGATCCACCTGTTCCCGAAGCCTCTTCTCTCAAGAATCTCCAACAAGCACTTCCATTCTACCTTATCGTATGCCTTCTCGAAGTCTAATTTAAGCATGAACCCCGACTGTTTGCGTCTCTTCGTGTCTTGTATAACTTCCTGCACTAAAGCCACCCCCTCAAAGATATCCCTCCCTATAATAAAACCACTCTGATAGTCTTCTATAATGTCCCCGATGATCTTTCCCAACCTGTTGGTGAGGACCTTCGTGATGATTTTGACTGAGCAATTAATCAAACCGATAGGCCTGAAATCAGTAACTTCCCTTGTCACTTGAAATTTAGGGATAAGGCAAACATGAGCGTAGTTAATTCTCTCCAGATTCAGACTGCCTTCATAGAATGCATTCATGATATCCATGATGTCAAATTTAACAATATCCCAAAACTGTCTGTAAAAAAAATATATAGAAAACCCATCTGGCCCTAGTGTCTTATCCTGTCCCATACCCCACACTGCTACCTTCATCTCCTCCATTGTGAACTGATCTTGTAAAGACTCAATTCTCGCACGTGTTTCTCCTTGCAATTCCTCCTAAATTTTCTCATGTGACTCAGTCTGCCCCTCTCTGTTTTGCCCGAAACGTTCCTTGAAATGACCATCAACATGGTTGATAATCCTCTTCTCGTCTGAAACTGGGATACCATCGATATCCAACGAGTGGATGTAGTTTTGTCTGCGTCGCATATTGGCGACCTTGTGGAAGTATTTGTTATTCACATCCCCTTCTTTCAACCATTTTACCCTGGACCGCTGTCTCCACATAATTTCCTCGTTGATGTATGTTTCTTGAATATCTTGCCTGCATTTCTGTAGCCTTTGAAACTGGTTATCGTCCAGTTGTCCAACCTCCTCCTGTCTTTCAAGCTCTTCAATCTCGTTAAGGATATCCTGTTTTCTTGTAAAAATATTCCCGAACGTGACTTTATTCCATTTCCTTAGACATCTTCTTAGAGTAGCCAGCTTACTGTTAAGTCTGGCGGCTGGTTCCGCCTACCCATGTCCCTCCTCCCAGCATCTCTTAACCAACGCTTTGCACTCCTGGTTGTTTATCCACATGTACTCGTAACGGAAGATTCTCTGCCTTCTTCTGCTATCTTCTCTCGTACCAATCATGATCGGGACGTGATCCGAAGTATTCCGAATACATGACCTAGCCATACCCAAAGGAAATTTCGAGTCCCAGTCAGTAGAAACTAGAATCCTGTCTAGCTTCACCATTATCGGTTCCCTACGCCGGTTGGACCATGTAAAGCTACGGTCGACGTTAGTTGGGATTTCCATCAACCCTAAGCTAGATATAACGAGATTGAACTTCCTCATATCGTTCCCATTGCCTATGCCTCCACTCCTCTCATAAGTGCGCCTGACGATGTTGAAGTCCCCTCCCACTACCCAAGGTAAATTCCACCTTCCCCTGATATATATTAGCTCATCCCAAAACTGTTGCCTTAGGTTCCTCTCATTTGGGCCATAAACCGCCGTTATGGTTTGTTGCCACCCATCTTGCCTTCTTTTGATCACTACCGAGACCGAGTAATCCCCAATCCAGTCATCCAGTAAATCAAATTTACTGGTATTTACCCCTATCATGATCTCCCCTGACGGGGAGCGTCCCTGACCCTCCGATCTGCAATACTCTTGTGCTGTGTAATGTTAAGGTCTGTTAAGGTCGTGGCTCAAATGATAATCTTATATAGAATGATCAAACAGACAAATACTTGGGACCAATTGTTATAAATATCAGTGAAAATTTTGGTTTGAAGGATTAGGGACAATGAAACCGTACTATATTTTCTGCAATCGTCTTATGAGAGGAATGTGCATGCAAGTTCTGATGATTCCTGGAGTACCTCTGCGGAAAATGAATCTTCAAGTGCTGATGCGAGTGATGAATCCTGGACTACTGCTGATTAAGAGATTTCTTTTATGAGTTCTTTGCTTTCTTTTGTTGGAGAATTATCCTCTTTTTTAGGTGTTGCTTCTTTCTTATGGTCTGTTAGTTACTTTGGTATGTGTGGTGTTTTGATCCTCTAAGATGAGGATGTTTTGGGGCTAGTATGGTCTGCTTCTATGGAGTCTGTAATGAACTCTTGTTTTGTTGTTTTGTTTGGCTGAAGCTTTATGGCTTTATCCCTAGTAATTAAAAAAAAAAAAGGAAACCGTACTATATTTCTCGCTGTCGTTTTAAGGGAAATTTCCCAAACTTTTTCAGCCATAAAATTTGTCTGGTTTAATGTCGATTCTTTTAGCTGCAATTTGGGGCAGGCTGGCAACTAAAATACATCTCATCATACCTGATACGACCCAATAACATAAAAATCTACACATCCCATAACAATGATGCCTAAGATTCCCGAATCCCAAAGGCAACTAAAATACATCTCATCATACCTGATACGACCCAATAACATAAAAATCTACACATCCCATAACAATGATGCCTAAGATTCCCGAATCCCAAAGTTTATGTTGTCTCTCCATCGCATCTCTTCCTCATCTTCGTTTTTGTTGCTTCTTCACTTCATGTTAATTGGTCAAGATGACTATAATCAATAGTTTGTGAAAAAAAATTAATTAAGAGCTACATCATATCCTGATTTCAAACAAGAGACTTCCTTTTACCTATCCCAAAGACTAAGCATCAATTCCGTGGTTAACAAATTATTGTTTGTAAATGTGTTCTTGAATTGTGATTATATTGATAAACTACGTGTGCATTATATGATTACCATCATTTGTTCTTTTTGGATGAAAACATACTACACGCAATTAAAAACCTAGGGCAAGACAAAATTCCTGGTCCGGACGGTTTCCCTATCTTCTTCTATAAAATATATTGGAATATCAAGGGAGATTGTTGGATATTTTCAAAGAAGTTCTCAACGGCACGCGGACAATGGTAGACTCAATTATGCTAATGTTATCCTTATACCCAAAAAATCGGAGGTTCTTAGGGTATCAGATGTAAGGCCAATTAGTCTACTGAACGGATCACTTAAGATTATCACAAAAGTGTTTGCGAAGAGACTATCCCCCCACCCCAACAATGTGGTGGGCGACTCTCAAAGTGGCTTTGTTAAGGGGCAGGACATCATGAACAATGTGCGTTGGCACATGAGATTGTCTACAGAGGTTGCAAGTGAAAAACAGACGGATTCCTGTTAAAGTTAGACTTCGAAAAGGCATATGATACAGTAGAGTGAGACAACATAGATGAGGCATTAGAAATCAAAGGTTTTGGCCCAAAATGGAGACTGTGAATACAAATGTGCATTAGAGGAGAAAAATCATTAATACAGGTCAACGGGAAGCTAGGATCAGAAAATTCGATGCTGAAGGGGTATAAGATAGGGAGATCTGTTGTCTCCATTACTACTCACTTTGATTGCGGACGACTTAGCAGAAATGATCGAGAGAGGTAAAGAGTCCAACAATCTTTGAGGATTGTCAATTAAAAGAAAAGAAGACACCGTCTCGATTTTACAGTATGCAGACGATACCCTAATATTCGGAATGGCAAGGGAAGAGGAAATTGTAGCTTTAGGGATTGCCATCAAAAATTATTTAGGCAGCGAAATTGGGGTGTTCCCACTAAATATCTGGGTACACCAATAAGACCTAGTGTTCTACGGAAGGAGGACCGGATGCCGATAATTGAAAAGGTTGAGAAGAGACTGGCAGGGTGGAAGAGCCGATTCTTGTCGCTTGGTGGTAGAATCACACTCAAATGCGGTCTTGAGCAGCTTATATTTCATGTCTATCTATGAACTTCTGAAATGGGTCATTAGGAGAATCGATAAGAGTAGAAAGAGATTTATGTGGAAAGAAGCTACTGAGGGTGAAAAAAGCTTTAACCTGGTAAATTGGGGGCAAGGTGTGCAAGAGCAAGGAGTTAGGGGGGTTAGGTATACTGAACCTGAGAGGTGAATCAAGCTCTGGTGAGCAAGTGGAGGTGGAAAGTGCACACAAGATAGACACATTGGTGGTGCAAATCATTCTTTCTATACCGAAGAAGAAAAAATTCAGATATAGGGGAAGAAACAAACACGGAAAGGTGTAACGCCCCGATTTCCATATAACTGGGAAACCGTGACACATGCCAAGATCTTTCCTTCAATTAGTCACGATACACAAAATGCTGGAAATTAAAACTTTTTATTCAATATAGAGTTACCACGCAGTAATTACAAATATTAGTTTGTAATACCAACTGTAGCGCCTGCCCTTTTTCCTTTTTGACTCCAAACTCAATTCTTCCAATTTTTCTATCACTTTAACCATAAACTAAGATAGTTGTGTTTCAGGAAAAATTTTGGCAAAGTCTCCCCTGTAATTTCTACCCCGAAACACAAAAAGCTTACGGAATTCTGCTCTAAATTCCGTAGCTCACATCATAGGCAATAATATCACGGGCTCCCCAGACCAAAATGAGCATCATCACACAGGCAATATATATATGCTCTGGGGGCCAAACTCATAACGGTTTATCAATTATCAATTAAAAACCATAAATCCTTTTGAAAACGTAGTAAGTTTTTAGAAAATAACTTGTAAAAGCTTACCACAGCCCCCGGTACTCCACGACGAGATGGGTACGGGTCCAAACCATATCATGCCACTCCACACTCTACTCTCCATCATCATCCACATACTTATACATCAGAAATACAATTTAGAGCATAAAACCTTTACTATTTACAATTAAACCATAATAACAAATAGTAAAGTGAAGCTCCACTCCACCGGAACCTGAACCTATACCTCACCTCTGCACCGCTGAGGACCTGTAACAGTAGGGGCCTAGGGTAGTCCAGAGACCCCCTAACCCCCCAAACACTGAGGGGTTAGCCATTTCTGGTGTGAGCACAATATATTAATAAGCAAATAAATTAACTTATAAGTAAAACAGAATGAACTTACGAATACCAAGATAAACCTGAACATGTAAATGTCATATACGGAAATTCACATCAAATACTCCTGCATCACTTCCCGTATGCGTATCCACACCTGCTCGCAAACATACTTAACTTTAATTTGGAAAATTATTTCCAAATTAGTCGCTTAAGGCCCATCACTTTATGCCTTATGCAAATATTCCTGTAGCTTATTCTCCCATAAAGCTTCACATTCACACAACGCTACCTTCACATAAACTGCACCTCATTTACCATTCATTGCAATCACAGACTCACGACTTATCTTCTTTCCCAATCTCATATCACATAACACCGCATCCATTCATTTCTTACAACACATATCATCACGTCTCGCAATACATCACTTTCACACTCATAATTCATCTTATATGGAAAATAAACGTGTATCCTAATTTCCTAGTATTTGTGTATGCCATGACCTGAGTCTAATGCAATAATACAGAATATAGAACAGATGCACTTAATCTAATGTCAGCAAGATTCTGGATGCACATACATCCCATACTACATGTGATCCAGGTCAAGCCAACATACTTAGTCTAATGCAAGCAAGACTTTGGAAATGTATGCATTCCATACTACATACTTTCCAAATCAAGCCGTTGTCTCTAAGTTTAGGGATTCGAACCCTCGCTATGCAATGCATTCTAATTTGGTCTACTTCCTGTTCCTGATAGTATGACATGGTTGGGTTCAAAGCCATGACGAACTTAAAGATATACCGCAGTATACCTATAGCATCGTATTTCACCAGACCGCAGTCCGTACGACCCGTTCGTGTACACTAGCATATACCTGGATCCCATTCAACAGCCGTGACGAACTTAAAGATATACCGCAGTATACCTATAGCATCGTATTTCACCGGACCGCAGTCCGTACGACCCGTTCGTGTCAACTAGCACATACCTGGATCCCATTCAACAGCCGTGACGAACTTAAAGATATACCGCAGTATACCTATAGCATCGTATTTTACGGGACCGCAGTCCGTACGACCTGTTCGTGTCCACTAGCATATACATGGATCCTATTTAACAGCCGTGACGAACTTAAAGATATACCGCAGTATACCTATAGCATCGTATTTTACCGGACCGCAGTCCATACGACCCGTTCGTGTTCACTAGCAAATACCTGGATCCCATTTAACAGCCGTGACGAACTTAAAGATATACCACAGTATACCTATAGCATCGTATTTTACCGGACTGCAGTCCGTACGACCCGTTCGTGTCCACTAGCATATACCTGGATCCCATTTAACAGCCGTAACGAACTTAAAGATATACCGCAGTATACCTATAGCATCGTATTTCACCGGACCGCAGTCCGTACGACCCGTTCGTGTCCACTAGCATATACCTGGATTCCATTTAACAGCCGTGACAAACTTAAAGATATACCGCAGTATACCTATAGCATCGTATTTCACCGGACCGCAGTCCGTACGACCCGTTCGTGTCCACTAGCATATACCTGGATCCCATTCAATAGCCGTGACGAACTTAAAGATATACTGCAGTATACCTATAGCATCGTATTTTATCGGACCGCAGTCCGTACGACCCGTTCGTGTCCACTAGCATATACCTGGATCCCATTTAACAGCCGTGACGAACTTAAAGATATACCGCAGTATACCTATAGCATCGTATTTTATCGGACCGCAGTCCGTACGACCCGTTCGTGTCCACGATGAGTACTAAGTACAGGAACTTATCTAAGTCCCAAATAAAATGCTAAAACACCATTAAAACCCGATAGCGCATAATCACCACACTGCGATATGCAGAGGACTCCTCATCAATTATCCGATGAAATAATTCAAGAAGTAGCAGTAGCTGTAACCCAGGCTACGCTTATCGGAATTTAACACAATCAGACTTCTAGAAGGGTGGGGAGATCCCCAGCAATCCCCTAGTGTGCGACTCTCAGCTATTTAAGAGCTCAAGTCCCCAAGCTAACTTAATCTTAAAGTCAATCTCAACAACAGGGTGCTAAACTTACAACCACAACTTCCAACATAGCACACAAATTCAGTCACTCCTTCAGCAGAGCGTTTACTACCCTTGACCAAACAGACTCTAGAATTTCTAACGCTTGAGAATCATCAAATAAACCTATACCAAAAGCTACTCTCAAGGTTCATAGCAAGATCATACCTACACAAATGGTTATGACCTTTTGGACTTCAGTCCAAAAGTGACTGGCTTCAGCTCTGCCCTTTCAGACCAGCTGAACTCTGAAAGTTCTGAGGTATCAACCGACCTCGATAATTTATGAAATTAAACTATAGTTGTGGACACATACAAGAGTGTCCATACAATTCCTTAACTCAAAACATCCATGCTACACTAAGGTACAAAAACAAAAATACACAACAATTCATAGTTTAAAATTTTCACAACGCACCATGTGCATAAAATAAAAGATATCATACTCACAAATTGTCCCGCGAAGACTCGAAGTGCTACCACGCCTCCAAAGCCGCCAGTATATCCTTCCCGAAATCCAATCGAAAATCCGACGCTACTACGATGTAGAGAACCCCTCACTTAGTCTACCCCTTGGTTTAATTTGGAATTGACGAAGAAATGGAGGGGATTTGAGGTGGGGAGATCGTCGGCCGATGGGTTCGATGGGGTTCTTTTTGGGGTCGGAATGGAACGAGAAGGGAAGGAGAAGAAGAAGGAAGAAGAGAGGTGGGGGTTTCTTTCTATTCGGCTGGGTGTGAACGGGAGAAGGAGAAGGGAGGAGGAGGGCTGGGGGGGGGGGGGGGTGGGGGTGGTTCCATCGGGTTTGGGAAGGAACAGATCGGGAGAAGGAGAAGGAGAAGGAGAAGGAAGGAGAAGAGAAAGGGGGGTGGTTTTAATAAGGGAATAAATAATAATAGATAAATAAATAATGTATTTAGCAAGGGATAATTGTCTATAAGCCCTCCAATCTCAAATACATTATAAACAATACAAAATACATTAAAACTACTTCGTAATAATCCATATAAAATAAGGTAGACAATAACTGATATTTCTCAATTAAAAATAATTGTTATCAGAAAATACATACTCGCGTGCAATTTTCAATAGCGCATAGATTACGATGCAAAAATAGCCATACTTATGAAAAAATAGCGCATAGATTACGATGCAAAAATACGCTATTTTTGCGGGGTATTACAGAAGGCATCATACTTATGGAAAGGAGTGGCAAAAGTAGGAGATATGTTCCACACAAATACAATGTGCAAAGTTGGGAACGGAAAGGATACACGATTCTGGAAGGATAATATGAGAGGAAATAATATAAATTGTGATTGAAAATGAAGCTTGATTATATTATTGACATTAGTCAGGTATATATACACAATGTGTAGTTACAATTTGAATTAAAGAGAATAATTCAAGAAGAAGAAGAATGAGTAAATTAAGGAATATTTACAACTAATATTATCCACAAACGGTAAGCATATGATTAGGAGAGATTTACAACTGCTTTGGTCAAGAGATTTGATTTGATTTATCTCTATCATGCCCCTGCAAGATGGACGATCGGTTAGTGAGACCAATCTTGGAAATAAGTTCATGGAACCGGGTGCGAGCAAGCGGCTTAGTAAGAGCATCGGCTAGTTGATCGCTGCCGGAAATGTATGACACACGTAGGTTTTGACTTTGAACATTCTCACAAACAAAGTGGTAGTCAAGTCCTAAATGTTTCATTTTTTAATGGAACTTCGGATTTGCAGCAACATATGTTGCTCCCATATTATCACAGCAGATGACCGGTGTCACCCTTGTTTCCGTAAATAAATATTTTCTGAATATTTTCTGTAGTTCGATTAATTATAATTTACCTTGTGTTAAATTCATTTTGGATTTTATATTAAAATATTTTCTAATCGAAAATTTATTTATTTCGAATAATGGTATTTTTTAACCCCAATTTCTATTTCAATTTGATCTACTTCTTATACTATATATTGGTTGGATTATTTTAATAATCTGTTAAAACCGAAATTTCATTTTGACATATATTATTATTATTATTATTATTATTATTATTATTATTATTATTATTATTATTATTATTATTATTATTATTATATCTATTTCACTATTATTTTTATTATCATTATTAGTATTGTTATTATTATTATTACTTTCGGTTGCTTGTTAAAAACTCATTTCTAATTGTTAATCGCAATTGTAGTCATTCCAAAATAAATTCTATGTTATAATGCACATTACATTTTATTATAACTTATATTTTTATTAGTTATTCTATTTTTTTATATTGGTTTTTATAACCCAAAACCCAAACCCAATTTCCTATTGGATTCTACCCAAAACCCATTATCCTATTCTATACTATTTAAATACTCCTAACCCTAATTAACCCTAAACCCTATCTACTGTGCTAACCCTACATCCGCCAACCCCCCCATACTATTCCTTCATCTCCCTCCTCCAAACTTCAACCCATCTCTCCCGACTTCAACCCATCTCTCCCGGTCACCTACTCCCTATGATCATCCACCAGCGTCTTCGCCTCTCTTCCCCTCCACCAGTCGACAGCCCGTCGTCCCCATGTAGTCTCCGCCCGAACGCCTCACAGCAGCAACAACAGTCAGCCAGGCGAACCCATGACGCCAGCCCCCTGTGTTGCGTCCTCACCCCGATGCCGTGTCCCATGTGCACTCTGCAGCACCCAGGCCCACCTTCGATGCCAGCAGCAGCGAAGTCCCGCGATCTCCCCAGTCACACCTTGGTGCTTACTCCACAGACGACCGCAGCCCCGCGCCCAGGGGCGGAGCTATAAAAACTCCTTAAATTTTTTGAAATTTTTTTAAAAACCCCTTAAATCTATTAAATTTTGTTATTTGGCCCGCCTAAAAATTATGAAAAATACCTATATATTTATATATAGTTTTAGAATTTTTTCTTGGCCCCCGTGAAAATTTTGTTCTGGCTTCGCCCCTGCCCGCGCCTACCTCCATCTCGACGACCCAAAACACTGACGCCCTCCTCCAGTGCGATGTTCCCCTCCCGATCACCTACCCTCCTGCTGTGCCACTCAGCAACGTAGCTCTCCTCTGTCGTGACTTCACAGCATATCGCTGGCAGCCCCTCGGTGCCCACCGTGCCACTCTCTTGCATCGCCAGCCAAGACAGAGCCAAAACCCATGGGTTTCTGTTTGATCAAAAAGTGAACATGGAGTTTTTGATCAAGTTTCGATCGAGTGGAATCCTAGCCGTCCGATCCGATCTCATCATCAGATCTCACCATCAGAGCATTTTGGGTCGTCCATTGATCTGATCATCTTAATCTCTCGATCTGGGCCATCCGATCTCATCAGCAGCTTTTGATCACAGTCGTTCGATCCTCTATTTGATCATCACCAAGCCATTGGATCTAGGTCATCTGATCGTTGATCATCGCGATCGTGATCATCGTCTCCATCATCATCAAGATCTTGATCTCGATTGTCGGATCTCTTTTTGACCATCGCGATCTTGATCTTCGATCTCAGCCGTCCGATCGACCGATCACACTTGATCTCGGCCCTTGATCGTCTCGATCGTCTCGTTCGTCTTCTACTTGGTGAGTTAAACATTTGACCCACTTTTTGTTCTCATTCATCAAATTGTCAATCATGGTATATATACTCTTTTAGTACTCTTCCTTATATATTTTATGTTCGATCTCGGCCGTTGAATTCGCTTGATCTTCATCTTGATCACCATCTTGATCAACGAGATCCGTGCCCGATCGTGATCGTTTGCTCGTCGCCGTGTCGCCGGGATTTTGATCCCGTTATTCTCAATATATCGGATTAAACGTCATCTAAAGGCAAGTCATCTTACTCTCGAATTGTATTATATCGTATTCGAGATTACTTATTGAATCCGGCAAGTAGATCCATATTGAATATCGTATATTATTATTGTTATCTATCGTTGGAATACTACAGATTTACACGAGCGAATCCAAGTAGTAATCTTGACTTCGTGCCGTCTTTTTGCCTCTAATGTATAGAGATCTTACATGCATTCATGTAGTTAGTTATTGAATATAAGAATAGGGAATTATTGTTGTATTTCATCTCATGACATTATACACAACTATTGTAGATTGTATATTAGGATTGATTGTTCATGTGATTGATAATGATAAATTGGATGATTGTAATTAGCAGGGTTATGGACATTATATATCATAATACCATGTTCACATAGGGGTAACTTATCGTGATTTATGATTGTTAACATCTAACTCACCATTCATAACATCTTTATTATTTTTATGCATGAAAAATTATATTGAGACCCTGAATTTACTGTCAACCTGAACATTGTCATGTTGTTTCAACCTAGATAATATCATTAAAATAAATACCTTTCTGAATATGAAATATAGCCCCAAGTGTCTAGTTGCCAATAACATCCAGAATTTTTGAATTTCGAGTTACGATTTGAAAGATATCGCAGTTTTACTACTGCTATGTCGTACAATTCCAGATTCTAAAAACTGCTGCCACATTCTAATTCACAATTATTTTAACTATGCTAATACTAGACACATTAGAGAACATTCTCTAATTTTTCTGGAATTAATTCATGCTGTTTTAGTCCTGTTCCATATGTATAAACACAATTTTACAAATTCTGGCTGAACACAAATCCTGTATAGTTAGCTGTTTTGACACATGTTACAACAACTTTTATGTACCTTAATTGTATGCGTTGGAACCAGACAGGAGTCTAGTTTCTAGACCTTCTGATAGATCCACATTTGATATCCTGTAGCAACGGAAATTCTGATTTTGGTACATCAATCTACTGCTATCCAGAATTGTGTTCCTATGTTTAATAATATACAATTGAATCTATAATGTTATATTTGGTACATTTAATTGTATAGAGTACATTACATGATCTTAGGGTTATGTTGCCATATTTTTTAGTGTCCCTTATTAATCGCATTATTGTGTGTTAATTGAATAAAGAATGTTAATCAAGCTGGGGTTAAGGGTTGACAAGGGTAGTTGATGATATAGTGATTGTATTAGGTATTGTGGGCTTTGTTCCCAAAATATTGTGTCAGCTAGTGCTATCGATTTATTGTTGGATTACTGACTGCAGTATCCCAATTCATCGTGTATTTTTTTATGACCTATCGTGCCGACTATTATTATCGTTATTGTGCAAGAAATTGTTATTGTTATCGTGCGAGTACATAACCTATAGAATCTACCACCTTAGTCTAAACGAAATTAATTATATGCATGGAACCAGTAGTATGGGATGCAGTAGTACGTGCATTAATTAGGATTAAAATGAATAATAAACTTAAGATTTTCATCGCATTATCATTGCATATTGTCATCTTTATTGAACAGTGTTATCGTTATTGTTTACCATTATTGTTATTGTTTATTGTTATCGTTATAAATCATCATTATTGCACATTGTACTATTATCGCCTTGTCACTGTTCAATACTATTGATTTCAACGTCCATTGTATTCATCGTTATACCGTTATTGTCATTGTTCTCTGTTTCTCTACTTGCTGTCCGCGACTTGCTCTAAGGACATCTTTTCTCTCTTTAGATGAACAGATTATAGGTAATCAAGAAGATTTACCTGACGGGCTCGGGGAACAATATTGGTGAAAGAAATGTTTTGCTGCGCCGCTTAGATAAATGTTGCTTTATTGGAGAACCTTAAATTGAACAAATGTTGTTTTCTTGTATTGTGGGCTTGACCCGAATATTGTTTGTTAATTCCAGGTGTTGGGTTATTTTTATGTTGGTTATTTTTATGCTTAAATTCCAATGTTTTTATTTATGTGATTATTCTTTCATTGCATGCGTGGTTGTATTACTTTTTGTTTATATTGTTGAGTTGAATTAATAACAACCTATGGATGACGTAAGTCATTCGCTGGATCGTGTCACATGCTTGCATTCCGTATTTTTGGGAAGCAGGGCGTGATAATCGGTTTGTTTGTGGGTAGATATCCTAGCTCACGAAGTAAGTTTTGAACCCATAGAACCTCGGCAGTAGTCGCAACAACATCTCGGTACTCATCTTCAGTGGAAGAGCGAGCAAGAGTTTGTTGTTTGCGAGAACTCCAAGATATAGGATTTTGACCCAAGTAGACAATGTAACTAGTTGTAGAAATATAGTCATCTTTATCACCTTCCCAGTCAGCGTTTGTAAAAGCATGAAGAGTAGTGGGCAAGTCTCGGCGAAGTAGTAAACCTTGTGTAGTAGTTCCTACAAGATAGCGTAATAGGTGTTTGAAAGCGGCCCAATGATCTTCAGTAGGTTTGTGCATGTATTGAGATAACCTGTTTATAGCAAAGGAGACGTCAAGTCTAGTTAAGAGAGATACTGTAGGCTTCCCACAAGTGCTCGGTATTCGGTTGGGTTGGCTAGAGGAGTTCCAGTTTGTGTAGATCGGGGAGGATGTGTGGCCATAGGGGTGGGTACGAGATTGGCATTAGACATATAAGCACGGGTTAAAAGGTCTTGGATATATTTGTGTTGGCTAAGAAAGATGCCTTGAGAATGAGGGAACACTTCAACTCCAAGAAAATAGGATAGCTTACCAAGATCTTTAAGAGAGAAACGAGAGGAGAATTGAGAGATAAATGTGTTTAGGAGGGTGGAATTTGAGCCAGTGATAATGATATCATCAACATAGAAAAGTAGGTAGATTAGATCATGATTATGTTGTAGAGTAAATAAGGATGTGTCTGAGACGGAATTTGTGAACCAAAGAGTAAGAAGATAGGATTTGAGTTCATTATACCAAGCTCGGGGAGCTTGTTTAAGACCATAGAGAGCTTGGCGAAGTCTGCAAACATGAGTAGGATGAGATTGACTAACAAAACCAGGGGGTTAGACCATAAACACGTCCTCCATGAGAGAACCTTGGAGAAAAGCATTATTAATGTCAATTTGACGGAGAGACCACCCGTAGGTTATGTCTAGAGAGAGAACGGTATGGATAGTAGCGGGTTTAACTATGGGACTGAAAGTTTCAGTGTAGTCTAGGCCGGGACGTTGGCGAAACCCTTTAGCTACTAGGCGAGCCTTGTGACGGGCTATGGAGTCATCCGGGTTATACTTGGTCCTAAATACCCACTTACAACCCATGAGATTTTGTGATGGAGAGGAGGGAACAAGGTCCCATGTTTTATTTTTGAGCAAGGCATTGTATTCAGTTTGCATGGCGTCACGCCAACTGGGCTTTTGAGAGCTTGAGTGATGGAGGTAGGCTCGATAGAAGAAGGTTGGAGAGAGACATGGAGGTTCATTTTATCAATGGGTTTGCGAATATTATTTTGTATTCGAGTGAGAGGGCGTTGTGGAGGGGGGAGGAGAGGGGGTTGAGGAAACCGAGAGCTGGGAGGGGGTTGGGGATTCGGCTGGAGTAGTCAAGGGAGGAGAGAGAGGAGAGGGAGAAGCTTGATGGTTTTGGAAGGGGGTAGCTGGTGTGGGTGAGGCATCGAAAATAATGGGGAGATGAAATGCACACCATTCGTCCGTTTCGGTGGACGTGTACGGTGGTGCCGACATGGAGGAGGAGGAAAAAGGGAATTCATGCTTAATGAAGACATGTCGAAAAACATAGATTTTGTTTGAGTTGGGAGCAAGGCAACAGTAGGCACTTTGGGTAGCAGAATAGCCAACAAAAACACAGGGAGAGGAGCGGGGATCGAGTTTATTCGAGGTATAGGGACATAGCCATGGATAACAAAGACATCCAAAGCTACGAAGTTTGAGATAATTAGGTGTGTGGCCATGGAGTTTAGTGTAAGGGGATTGAAGGTGAAGCGTAGGAGTAGGCATACGATTAATTAAATAGCAAGCAGTAGCAAAGGCAAGATGTCAATATTTTCGAGGCATAGAGGAATGAGTGAGGAGGGAAAGACCTGCTTCAACAATATGATGGTGACGCCGCTCCGAATAGCCATTGTGTTCGGGCATATAAGGAGGGGAAGTGAGGTGAGTTATGACATGAGACTCAAGTGTTGGATCTAAACCAATATATTCACCACCATTATCACTAAACATTGTAATTATGGGGTGTTTAAAGAATTTTTCAACCAAGAGTTTGAATTTATTAAAGGCAAAATTTAAAAAAAGTACACATAACTTTTGGCCAGTTTAAAAAAACTACACTAAAGTTTTTTTTTAAAAAAAAGGACACAAAGTTTAAATTTGAACTGATAGAGTTAAATGGCGTTAACTTTCTTCTACGTGTGCTACACGTATTCTCATTAAATGACGAAAATACCCTTGTTCTCCTCCTCCTCCAATTCCTTACCGTAAATAAAACCCAAATCAGTGGAACCCTACTTCACCCCCATAGATTGAACGTATCGATCGAAATCTTGGAAAGGAGCTTAGCGATTGGTGTACCATCTATCTCTCAATCCAAAATCTGACGGAGAGTAGTAATATTTGAGGGATCGACTGATCGATTCGGAAGTAGCTCCCAATCCTAAATCGGACCGAAGCAATCTAACAAGGTTGGTTGTCCATAATTTTATTTCTTTTTCTTTGTTTCGGTTGGTTGGGTATTCTGCTGTTGTTTGATTCATATGAAAATGTGGTTTGGGGGACCAATTTTGATCATTTTTTTGTTGTTAATGTGGTGTGGTACTAGGGTTTTACAATCAACCCATGTATTCATCTTCCTTACCAGATCTTATGTTGTAATCGGAACCGAATATTCATTCAAAAAGCTCCATGTCAGGTTGAATTTTTGTTTTCAACTTCAATCTCTCATATAATCTTTATGTTGTACAATTTTGATCTTTGCATACATCTCTTGCAGATTCCAAAATTTTGAAAGCTACAATGAGGAGGTCTACCAACATTTGCGATGGAGGTGGAACCCTATTGTGTCATCACAAGGAGCCTGCAGTCGTTAAGATAGCTAGTACTACTACCAATGCTGGAAGATATTTCGCTGGATGCCCAAATTGAAAAACTGATAATTGCCGATTTTTAGGTGGGTAGAACTTGTGGGAAACAACAAGAAGGAGAAAGCATACTCAGAATTGATGGCGGACATTGTTAAGATGAGTTTGCTGGTTGAGGAAACAACCAAGAGGTTATAAAAATTGGAAGTGGAGTGCGACTCATTGCGAAAGAAGGTGGTCGATTTGAAGGTGAAGGAGGGAACACTGAAGGGGTTTAGCGGTTGTCTTTTGTTTGTATTTGTTGTTTTCATATTGTTTGTGTTCATATTGCAGTATTGAACTGTTCAATGATTGTATTTTGATGATAATGTAATCGATGTGTTTTGAAATGTGAAACATGCTTTCTCTTGTATGCTCGATGGATATGAATGCTTGGGTTGTTTGTGTAGTTGACATTTGGTATTCGAAATGTTGATAGATCTAGTTCTTGTGATTTTTAAAAGTGCATGCTGATGTAAATTTACCAATTAAAGTAATAGCAATGGTTGTGCACCACATTTTTGTACAATATCTTGAACAAAAAACAACTCAATGAATTATGGCAGTTCACATTAGAAAAAAGAAGCAAATATTTTCAGTTCACAACACTATTCTTCTGTTTAAAAGTGTTTAAAAAAACATCACAAAATTATTCTTTTGTTTAAAAAAACATCACAAAACTATTAATTTTTTTAAGAAAACATCACAAAACTATCAGATTAGCTTAAAATACATCCCTGAACTATTGATAATGTACAGTATAGACATCTGATCAGGTTTTCTTTCAACTTTATTATTGTGTATATTTCATACATTCACTTATAGTTACAAATTTGCTCACTCATCAAACAGGATTCTCTCACACTATATTCATCAATCTCAAGAATTGCACACTTACGACACATTGCACATTCCACAAACTCCAACACCTCAAACAAATCACAGTTACACATAGCACATTCCACAAAATCCTACACCTCAAACAAATCACAGTTACAATTTGGAGCATCTAACATTGCACATAAGATCAATCTCATCACCACAAACCAAAAAAAAAAAGAGAGAGAGAGATCAAAGCAGGTGAGATGTATATAACACTTTTACTCCAATTGCTTAATACTTGTTTAATACATTGCAGTTAACAAAATACAAAAATGGCCCACATACTTGTATGTTCAAGTACAAGAAAATTATATCTGACTACTACACACACAAAAATTGATTCTGACTACACACTGCACAAATCAATGAGTCTCCACTGACTCTCTACATTTAAATCTTCATATCCAAATTTACACCACTTCTGCTCAAAAAAGTGAACCATTCTTCATATCCATATCTTCATATCCAAATTATATCCACCCCTGTAGCAGATTGGAGAATATAAAGTGCACAAAATATAAACCAATAGCTTGAACTTGATGCACAAATATCAACCTGATGCACAGAATATAAGGTGCACAAATTATAAACCTGATGCACAAATATCAATTAGTCTCAACCTGATGCCCGAATTAGTCTGAACATGAAACCTGATGCAGAAAGTGCACAAAATAACTTGATACATTCAACCATGATACTTGATGCAGAAAGTGCAGAAAGTGCACAAAACAACCAAATTCAACCATAATACACACCACCCCCACTTAACTGCCACTCTCCACAGTCGCAACTTCTTTCTTCTAGGTCGACACAATAGTTACTCCCATGCTCCATTATCTCGTACTTTGTATCAGATGGTTTAAAAATGAAACAAGCTCTTGACCTTTCGTACTGCGACTTCAACTTTTCTCTAATCTTTGGAGTGACAATACCCGTGTACTTTGCAATCATCTCCCTCTTCTTCTGCAGTCTCACCATAACCAATCGTCTAATTTTTTCCAACAAAGTTATAATTGGGCAATCTCTGGCGTCCATAACATACTTGTTCCAAGCTTCACATATATTGTTGCAAAGTAGATCACACTTGTTTGAATCTTTGAAATGTGATCTTGCCCATTTATCTGGACCGATATCCGTCCACCATTTCACAGCCTCCTCATCTATATTCATCATTGCTGCCATTGAAGACTCCCAACCATGCTTTGTGTAAGACCTTGCCACAGCCCCATACATGCCCCTTTAAGTCTAGGCCTCTAAACTTCTTCACAAAGTTCGCATATAGATGCCGTACACAATACCTAACTTGAGCTTCAGGGACAAGCTCTTTAAATGTCTCGAGTAACCCCTGTATTAGATGAAATGTATGAAACAATCAGTTCACAGTAGGTTTACATACAAGTTCAAATAACTTCTGCCCAAAATAATAATTTCTCACAAAAGTTAGCAAGTAAACTTTTTACTAATTAAAACGTAAACATTAATTAGTACATTCTGCCTATCCGAGATAAAGGTCCATCCCCGCAGTGATACAACCCCTATTGCTTCTATCGGGTTTGTTAAAAACCAAGTCCAAGTGTCTTTATTCTCCACGCCTACCACTGCCCATGCAATTGGCCACATTTGATTGTTGGGGTCTCTTGAACATGCCGTAAGTAAAACACCACCAGAAACAGTCTTCAAATGACAATCGTCCATCCCAATTACTTTTCTACAACCATTCAACATCTCCTTCACAAGTGCGCCAAAACAAACAAACATACCACAAAATCTTTTATCCTCGCAGCCCACTATATTTTCGGTTTTGATTACTACCGTAGTGTCGGGCATTTTCTTCAACATTGCATTCGCATAGTTCCATAATCTACTGTACTGCTCCACATGCTTCCCATCCACCTCATCAAGTGCCATTCTCCTTGCCCTATAAGCCGTCTGTTTGTTGATGGTGATGCCATAATCTCTATTAACCACTGAAATGAAGGCATGCACATTCCAAGTTGGATCATCTCGGAAGGACTCTAGGTACTTGTTAGCTAGCCATGGAGCATTCACTTGACTGTTTTCCATTGCCCTCTCACATGTATGTTCTTCACATAGAGAAACAATCATGAATACCCTTACTGCTGCTTTCCATGCACCTCCAACATAGAAAGGGCACCCATTCTGAGATGCACATTCAACCGTAATCCTCGTCGAATTATTTCTTCTCCAAAACAGATCATATCCCTTCGTGATGGCCCACTCTCGTAAACATGCTATAAAGTCACTAGCATGTGGAAACTTCATACCAACTACGATCACCGGATCCACCAGATGTCTCTCTTCATTGAATTGTATGTTCCCCAAACTGTCATCATCTGAGCTAAGTATATCTCCCAATTCATCACTGACAGCATAGTCTGACTCCAAAGTGGGCACATCACATTCATCCCCACATAATTTCTCCTTTTCTTTACTCCTTGAACTTGATGACCTACCAACTCCTTTTTCACACCCATGCTGACATTGATTACATCTTCATGTACAAATGTTGACTGACTAGGGATATCAATGGCTTCATCTATATCTCCTGTCTGTCCCCCCACTTCAGCACATTTGCTGGGGCCTCTAGCTTCTGACTGAAACACCTGTGACTGTGTAAGTCCTTGAGGTGATAACTGGCTGGTTATTTCCTGTATTGTGAGATCGAGAGCTTCAGACATGATCTCATCAGGTATCTTATCAATCGTAACAACATCGGTAGGTTTTTCTTGAATGGTAATATCATCTGCAAAGTTATCAAAATCCAACAAAAGAAGATAGATGTATTAGTACATTAATTGAAATTGAAATTGTATATAGGGTTATCGAAGAAAATACAAATACATACCTTCCATCTCAACATCCTCAATGCTGGTTTGTTCTACCACCCCCATCAGCGTATCAACATCAATCATAACAACATCGATAGGTTTTTCTTGAATGGTAATATCATCTGCAAAGTTATCGAAATCCATCAAGAGAAGATACATATATTAGTATATTAAATGAAATTGAAATTGTATGCAGGATTAAAGAAGTAAATACAAAAACATACCTTCCATCTCAACATCCTCAATGCTTGTTTCTTCTACCACCCCCATCTGCGTATCAACATACATATACACTTCACCAACATCAGGTTCCACATTGTGTTCATCCCACATCTTCTTTGTTTTGACATCATCATCTACCAACATGAAATTGTCATCTAACTCCCCAACTCCAACTTTGTAGTATACGAGATGTGTCTCATTGTAATCATCAACTTTCTTCAAGATCTTCTTCAAAGCTTCCCATTTGGTCAATTCAGGGATGATGAATCTATATCTCCCCTTCTTCTCACCCACATATTTCCAAGTCAGATTCTTCACAAAGTACCCATTGCAGTGAATGTTTAGGTTTAACATTTTTTTGTATCACATCCAAAAAATTGAATTAACAAATGAGATCAAAGCTACACTCACAACATTATTCATCTCAAACGTCACATTATACAACCATTGTTTTATATAACAGCACACCCCCAAAAAAAGGGTTTTAAAAAAGCCAACTTTTTTAATCACTGTTTCTAGAACCCTAGCCCCACACCACATTAACAATGAAAAATTGCTCAACAATGGTCCCCCACACCACATTATTATAAGATTCCAAAAAATATCATAATACCAAACCCACCGAATAGACTGAAACCAACTTATGGAAAGAAGAAAAATGTAGAACTAACCTTCCTCGATAGCTGACCTTCGAATCGATGAGTCGCACCCTCAGAAATTCCCACTTTCGTCAGATTTAGCCACCACAGAGATTCCGTACAGCAGTCGCTGAGTAACGCACCGTCAATAGCTTCAGATCGTCTCTGATTTGGGGTCTTTCGCTGAAATAGCTGAATTAGGGTTTCTTTTCCAAGGTTAGAGTCACAAATCGCCGAGATTAGCCACAGTAAAGTAGGGTTTTTCTGATTTGGGGATTTTTTGCTGCTAAGTAATTGGAGAAGAAGAAGGAAACGAATCGTTTACCATAATTAAAACAGGGGTATTTTCGTCATTTAATGAGAATACGTGCAGCGTACATAGAAAAAAGTTAACGCCATTTAACTTTGTCAGTTCAAATTTAAACTTTGTGTCCTTTTTTATAATAATAAAAAAAAACTTTAGTGTAGTTTTTTTAAACTGGCCAAAAGTTTTGTGTACTTTTTTTAAAATTTGCCTTTATTAAAAATGGCAGTAGCGTCATTTTTTGTGTTTAAGAGGATAAAACCATCCATATTTGGAATAAGGATCAACGAAGATAAGATAATATTTGTAGCCATCATAAGAAAGGGTGGGGGAAGTCCAAACATCACTATAAAGAACATCAAGAGGACCATGAGATTGAATGGTGTTTTGATAGAATGGCAATTTGTGGCTCTTATTACAATCACATGAATTGCAATGAAAAGAAACTGACTTTGGAATATTTCAAGTAAAAACATTGCTAATATGACGTAGAATAGAATAAGATGGATGGCCTAATCTATAATGCTAATCGGTAGTAGATGTCAATTTGACGGAGTGAACGGCAGGACGAGTGGGATGCCATTCATAGATTCCAGATTTAGTTGGGCCTTGAAGAAGAAGTACCCCCGTGCGAAGATCCTTCACAAGATAGGAATTAGGTAAGAAAGTGATAGAAGTATTATTATCACGACAGAATTTAGAAATAGAAATAATATTGCGAGAAACGGAAGGCACATGAAGAATATGATTAAGATTAAATTTAGTAGTAGGGGTAAGAAGAGAAGTTGAACCAGTGTTTGAGATGGCTGGGCCCTAGCCATCTCCACTAATGAGTTCCTCAGTACCATCATAGGGGGAGTGAAGGGTAAGATTGTCAAGGTCACGGGTGACATGTTGAGTAGCACCATTGTTGAGAAGCCAACCATTGGAGGAGGAGTCGGTAGCGGTGGTAGCATAGGCACAAGGAAACAGGGATTGGTAGCCTTTGGCGACAAGGCGAGGTTGAGCATTGAGGGGGGGGGGGGGGGGGGGGGGGGGGGGACCACGAGTGGGTTGGGTTGTTGGTGAAAAGGTCTTCGGTTGTTATAGTCTGTTGCTAGAATTTAGGAATCTTATTCTATTTGTTTTCAATAAGTCCTAGTCTCTAGGAATCTGTTATCTTTCTATTTCTGTTGCTGTAAATCACGTAGTTATACGTGAGCTATTTTCTTGCTTTCAGTTAAGCTTTGTAAAGGCTATTTAACAGCCTCTTTGAATTCAATAGGGTCATTCAGTTTGCAGAAGTCTTGAACTATCATATAATTCTTATTCTCTACAAACTGGTATCAGAGCCCCCACTGGGCCTGATAAAATCACAAATAAGCCGTAGCTTAGTTAAGAGAAGAAGAGCGAAGCAAGCAGATGAGTGACGAAAAGATTTCAGCAAAAATCCCTCACTTCGATGGCCTTCATTATGATCATTGGAGTGAGTTGATGGAGAATCTTCTTCGTGCCAAAGGTCTATGGAGCCTAGTCGAAAAAGGCTTCGAGGAGCCTTGTGAAGGAACTAAGCTGACTGAGACACAACTGGAGCAGTTGGAGACCGCCAGAACCAATGATCACAAAGTCATTGATAGATCAATCTTTTCCGGGCCATTGATAGATCAATCTTCGAACAAGTCTTGGACAGGCGCACATCCAAGATTGTTTGGGATTCCCTGAAAAGGAAATTTGGAGGCAATGATCGTGTGAAGAAGTCACTTCTCAATTCCTTGAGAAGGGAGTTCGAGGTGCTTGAAATGAGAGAGACAGAAACCATTACTGAATATTTTGCCAGAGTAATGGCAGTGGCAAACAAAATGAGAAGCAATGGAGAGGACATGCCTGACTCAAAGGTGGTGCAGAAAATTCTTCGAACATTGACAGAAATATTCACCTATGTAGTGGTTTCGATTGAGGAGTCAAATGACACGGAAAAAATGTCAATTGATGAGCTTCAAAGCTCTCTGGTGGTTCATGAACAGAAGTTCAAAAGAGTCAGCCGAGATAGTGAGCAAGCACTCAAGGTGGAAAGCAGCAGAGGAAGAGGAAGAGGAGCATACCGAGGTCGAGGTCGTGGAAGAGGGAGGAATCTTTCACAAAGGCCACGGTGGAGTGTTATAAGTGCCACAATTTGGGACATTTTCAATATGAATGTCCCTAATTGCAAAAAAGGGGCAAATTACGCAGAACTGGATGAAGAAGAAGAGCTTCTGTTGATGGCTTACGTCGAAGAAAATGAAGCAAAAAGGAATGATGCATGGTTCCTGGATTCAGGGTGTTCTAATCATATGTGTGGAGACAAAGGTATGTTCTCAAATATGGAAGAAGAATATAAGCACTCTGTTAAGTGTGGAAATAACTCTCGAATGAATGTTGCTGGAAAAGTTAGTGTTAGATTGGTGTTTAATGGCGCTATTTTCCTTGTTCGAGATGTATATTATGTCCCAGAGCTTCGAAACAATTTGTTGAGTGTAGGGCAGTTGCAGGAAAAGGGCCTTGCCATTCTTATAAAAAATGGGGTATGCAATATTTATCATCCATCCAGGGGCTTAATTACGCAAACAAAAATGAGTGCCAATCGTATGTTTATCCTCTTCAATAAAAGCTCCAATCTCACTGCTCCTGTTGAAGAATGTCTACACACTTCCCCTGATTTCACTTATCTTTGGCATCAAAGATATGGTCACTTAAGCTGCAGCGGGTTGAAGACGCTACAAACAAAAAAAATGGTGCATGGACTACCCCAACTGGAAGCCTCAAGTATTCCTTGTGATGATTGCTTTATTGGCAAGCAACATCGAAATGCAATCCCTAAGAAGAGTGAATGGTGTGCTACCAAGGTCTTGGAACTCATACACACAGATATTTGCGGACCAATAGAGCCAATCTCAAACAGTGGAAAGAGGTATCTGCTATGCTTTATTGATGATTATAGTCGTAAAGGTTGGGTCTATTTGCTCTTTGAAAAATTAGAAGCTTTGGAGTGTTTCAAGACATACAAGAAACTGGTGGAAAAGGAAGCAGAGGCACCCATCAAGTGTTTGCGATCGGACAGAGGAGGAGAGTTCAACTCTCTCAAATTCAAATCATTTTGTGAAGAAGAAGGAATAAAGAGGCAACTTACCACAGCCTACTCACCACACCAAAACGGAGTAGCGGAACACAAAAACAGAACAGTTATGAACATGGTGCGCTGCATGCTTTCGGCGAAAAAGGTTCCCAAAACTTTCTGGGCTGAAGCTGTAAACTGGACCTTCTACTTGTTGAATCGGTGTCCAACACTAGCTGTGAAAAACATCACACCTTAAGAAGCTTGGAGTGGAATCAAGCCTTCAGTAGAGCATCTTCGAGTTTGGGGCTGCGTGGCACATGTACATATCCCAGAGGCAAAACGAGGTAAACTAGATGATAATAGCTTTCCTTGTATTTTGTTGGGTGTGAGTGATGAGTCAAAGGGTTATCGTCTGTTTGACCCTAAGACTAAGCAGATTGTACTTAGTAAGGATGTAGTATTTGAGGAAGAAAAGAGTTGGGATTGGGGTGTAAATTATAAAGAACAAATGGAAACTGAGTTGGTTTGGGATGATGATGATTTCAATGGTGATGAAAGTGAGGGAAAGCAGAATGGTGAAAATGATGGGGATAACGAAAGGGGTGGTGAAGCTAGGAATGAAGCAGGGAGTACACAAGAAAATGTGATTCAAGAGAGAGAGAGGAGAATGCCTGTTTGGATGGGAGACTATGTGAGTGGTGAGGGGTTGAGTGAAGAAGAAGAAGCAGAGGCATACATGGTACAAGATGTTGTAGGAGATGATCCAACTCTGTTTGAGGAAGTTGTGAAGCATGAGAAATGGAGGAAGGCTATGGATAGTGAAATAAGCTCGATTGAAAAGAATCAGACTTGGGAGCTCACGAACCTGCCAAGTGGAGCAAAAATGATTAGAGTTAAATGGATTTTCAAAACAAAGTTGAATGAGCTTGGTGAAGTTGATAAATATAAAGCTCGATTGGTGGCTAAGGGGTACTCTCAACAGCAAGGAATCGATTTTACTGAAGTCTTTGCTCCTGTTGCACGCATGGATACGGTAAGAATGATCATGGCACTTGCAGCATGCAAAGGATGGGACATCTTTCAGTTGGATGTCAAATCTGTGTTCCTTCATGGAGAATTGAACGAGGACGTGTACATTGAGCAACCAATGGGGTATGTGAAGAAAGAGAAAGAACACAAGGTTTACAAGCTACACAAAGCCTTGTATGGCCTAAGGCAAGCACCAAGAGCCTGGTTCAGCCGCATAGAGTCCCATTTCTTGGGTGAAGGATTTAAAAAATGTCCAAATGAACAAACCTTGTTTATCAAAAGAAGCACGGGAGGTAATATATTAATTGTTAGCATTTATGTTGATGATTTAATTTATACCGGTGAGGACAAGGGCATGATGATTGAGTTCAAGAAGTCCATGATGCAAGCTTTCGACATGACTGACCTAGGGAAGATGAGATTCTTTCTTGGCATTAAAGTATTGCAAAAACCAGAAGGGATTTTCGTGTGTCAAAGAAAATATGCCACTGATATCTTCAAGAAATTTGCAATGTCTGAGTGCAAACCTGTGAATAGTCCAATTGTTCCAGGTTTTAAGATTAACAGAGATGTTGATGGAATAGTTGTGGATGACACTTATTTCAAGCAAATTGTTGGAAGTTTAATGTATCTTACAGCTACAAGGCCGGACATCATGTTTAGTGTGAGCTTGATTAGCAGGTACATGTCAAAACCCACTGAGTTGCATTTACAGGCTGTTAAAAGAATATTGAGGTACTTGAAGGGGACTGCTAGCTATGGGATTTTCTACAAGAAGGGAGGGGAAGAAAACTTGCTTGCTTTCACGGATTCTGATTATGCAGGAGATGAAGAAGATTCTGAAAGTACATCTGGTTATGTTTTCTTGATGAGTTCGGGAGCGGTGTTATGGATGTCCAAGAAGCAACCTATTGTTACCCTCTCAACTACTGAAGCGGAATTTGTTGCTGCTGCTGCCTGTGCTTGTCAAGCTGTGTGGATGAGAAGGGTTTTGAGAAACTTAAGCCATGTTCAAGAAGGTGGCACTACCATCATGTGTGATAATAGCTCAACAATTACACTTTCAAAAAATCCAGTAATGCATGGAAGGAGCAAGCATATCAGAGTGCGCTTTCATTTTTTAAGAGATCTTGCAAAAGAGGGAGAAGTCGAGTTGGTGCACTGTGGAACTCAGGAGCAGGTTGCAGACCTAATGACTAAAGCCTTAAAATTTGAAGCCTTCCAAAAGCTCAGAAATAAGATGGGAATACTTGATGTCACAGAAGTAAACTAGCTGCAATATTGCAGTTAGTTTAAGGGAGGGAATGAAGAGGTCTTCGGTTGTTATAGTCTGTTGCTAGAATTTAGGAGTCTTATTCTATTTGTTTTCAATAAGTCCTAGTCTCTAGGAATCTGTTATCTTTCTATTTCTGTTGCTGTAAATCACGTAGTTATACGTGAGCTATTTTCTTGCTTTCAGTTAAGCTTTGTAAAGGCTATTTAACAGCCTCTTTGAATTCAATAGGGTCATTCAGTTTGCAGAAGTTTTGAACTATCATATAATTCTTATTCTCTACAGTTGGGAAGGTAGTATGGCATTTGGATATTGGTAGCGGAAAATGGGACATTGGGAGACATAATGACCTTGGTTTCGGCACCATTGACACCGTCCTTTGAAGGGTTGAGAAGAACGAGTAGGAGGAGGGGAGTTGGATTGGTTTAGGTTCAGCATTGTGGGAGGAGGAGGGTGAAAAGCCGTGGGAAACAAAGTAAAAAAATTGGATCTAGGCTCTCATACCATATGAAAAGAAATAATATCAATTGTGATTGAAAATGAAGTTTGATTATATTATTGACATTAGTCAGGTATATATACACAATGTGTAGTTACAATTTGAATTAAAGATAATAATTCAAGGAGAAGAAGGAGTAAATTAAGGAATATTTACAACTAATATTATTTACAAACGGTAAGCATAAGATTAGGAGAAATTTACAACTGCTCTGGTCAAGAGATTTGTTTTAATTTATCTCTATCAGATAAATGGTGTGGAGACAACACGCTAGAAGCCCTCTTCTCGCTGGTAACCAAAGAAGCAGTTAGTGTTGAAATGGTGGTGACCGAAGTTTTAAAATGCGAAAGAATTAAGATTATTCTGTAGAATCAACCAGCTCATAAGTGTTTAGAACAATTGCAAAAGCTGAAAGAATTCGTTATGATTAAGGACCAGCCTATTAGCGGATTGGAGGATGCCCATAAATGGAACTTATATGGTAGTAACATCTTTACTGTTAGCTCTATGCATAAGTGAATTAACAACGGAGGAATCTGTAGCGGCGAGGCCAACAGAATCTGGAATACCCATGCACCAAATAAAGTGAAGGCATTTCTAAGGCTGGTTGTGAATGATGCTATATTGTAAAAAATGAACCTGCGCAAGCGCAATATATATTCCGGTGGACATGAAATGTTCTAGATGTTTGACAGAAGACGAAGACACCAATCACATATTATTCTCTTGCACTAAGGCTAGGTTAGCTTGGGTGGTGGTCTGTGTAGGTTTTCGGATCTTAGAGGTACCCACTTCTCTGAAACAGGTCTAGTGATTCATAAGTTTTGGCCTATATTCAATCTTGGGCAGGGATAGCAGGTACTAGGAAGAGGCTTCGCTTGGAGGAGTAGTTCCAGTTTCTTTGGGGCTCTTCATGTGTGCATTTTGGAGTTTCATGTTGTATCTGTATGATTTATGCTACTTTGATTAGTTGATGTAGTAGGTATTTTGGTGGAGTTTGGTGATTGTTCTTAGTGAACTTGGCCTCCCGTTTTGTATTATGTACTACTGTGTTTCATTAACACTTCATTAATAAAGTGATGACGAGGTCATCTTTATCTTTTAAAAAATAACATTTGGGTTGAAATCAATATTACATGAAATATATATACGAAATTGTGATAGGCAGTGTATCTATAGGCTCTGTATTCACCTTCATGAGAGAGATTTTTATTTGACACACACCGATATTTTCCAATATTCCTGAAACTTCCCAACATCTGACATCCTACCTGCAAATTTTTAAGCCAACACGATATCAAAATCCAACATCTAGGGGTTTAACCTTTGGGTAGCTTTTAAAAAATTTACTAAATACCTATCTGAACTAGTGGGACAAGAAGCAGTAGGCCTTGGTCACTACATGTAGAAGGATGACAATGGATGACACGAAGCATATCATATTTCATCTGATAGCTACCCAAGAAACATGTCAAAACCTTCTGTTATGTTGGGTGGGTTTTCCTTTTGTCAAGCTAACAGACCACCACCACTCTCTAACAAAGGAAAGACCCACTAATCAATTGATCAACTTTTTAGAGGGGGACTCATTCTCGAAGTAACCATGATGAGATACTTATCTGCGCTTCGAAGTAGTGATTTATCATCCACACAACTACAAAAGGAAGGAGGCTATAATTATCGATGTGACACTGCGGTGTGAACGTAATGCACTAATATTATGCTAATTCTGTTTTTTTATGTAAATCATCACTTGCTGAAAAGGGGTATCTTTATAAATGCAGCATCTTGCTAGTTATGCTCTTCATATTTTGACTCTTGCTATTTTCTGTTTTGTAGCCTAGTTTCTTTTGACTTCATCCCTAGTTTCAACCGAAGAGGACTTTCTTTTTTGTGTTTTGTTGTCAACTTTGAAGGGAAGAAATGGGTTGATAATCAAATAAACAAAATGAGTATATCTTAAACTTGGAACCGATGCATTTGACTTGAATATTGCGTTCACATTAGCCTTTACCCATTCACCGAAAATAAAGTTTAAGTTAATTAATTTAAAACAGAATTCAGTTCGCTACTATTACAATCCAGGAAGATGTAACGCTGGCCTCAGCCAATTTTCTTAACCCAACTTAACTTTGCAGTACACATGTTTTTTTTTCCTCGGTACAATGCCTTGTACGATGTTTGCTTAAGATACATAATATGTGTATTTTCACTAATTTAACTTCATTTCTTAACAAAATTTTACCTTATAGCCTCTCATACGACATTTACATCGTTCCATCAATTAGTATTGGTAGTTAAGGCTGACAGAGGGGGTAACTAGCAGTTGGGACTGTAGGTATCAGGTACGACCCACGAATGACTTAGGTTGGAACAGTAATAAAAGATGGGTAACGCCACACCCACTACCAATTTCACTACCAATCTCTTCACTAGCTTAGTTGACACACTCCTATTGGAGAGTAGGTGAAGAGTAGCTGATACAACTCTCCAATAGAAGTGTGCCACCTAAGATAGTGGAGTAAAAAGTAGTGAAATTAGTAATGGGTGTAGCATTACCCATAAAAGATACAGATACAGTTGATACAGTTGCGGCCAATTAAAGAGAATTGATGTATAGGATATAAATGGAGAAAAAGGGACTCACATACCCAACTTCATATTTTTAAACATAAGCTTAGTTTAGCTTGTATAGAGCCTATAAAGTAAATTTACTTGTGTAAGAGCATCCACACTCGATTGCTATTTTGCTATTTTTCCCATTTTTTTCGCAATTTGAGCGCTTTAGTCGTTCGCTATTTTGCCATTTCTGAGAAATGAGGAACAGTGCCTTGTCATATTTGAGAAATAATTTGAGAATTTTCAAATTATAGGGGATGATACATGTTGTTTCGTCCCTTATTATTATTCTTTTAATAGCTATCGGACGATACATCTGTACCATTGTAGAATTTTTTATAATTTTTTTTTTGGGAAAGTATCAGACGGAACATGTTCCGTCCCAAAAATAAAATAATAATTAACAAAAGGATCATGTCCCGTCCGAAGCCAAAAACCTCACAGGGACAACATGTACGGTTTGAGAACATGTCCAGCCATTAAGGGTTAATTTAACTTGATTATTTAACTTAATCATGTTTTAGTGCTTAAATTAATAACTAATTAATAACTAATGTATATTTAAAACAAATACTATTTTAATCCTTCTAAAAATTACAAAATTACTTCTCGGACGGAAGAACATGCCCCCCCCCCCCCCCCCCCCCCCCCCCCCAAATCTCTCAAATTATAGCAAAGTACCAGTGCAACGAAAACCAAATTTGCTATTTCTTATTTTGCCATTTTACCATATTATAGCAATAACGAGTGTGGATGCTCTAATAATGTATTTGTAGCGAATTTGCATGCACCATCCTCTCTACATCATTACAGTGGTTTCAGTCAAATATGTTCGTACTTTTTTATTTAATTTTCAACCATATGAAATAATTCAATGAAAATTGCAACAAGATTAAAGCAGAGCATAATTTCATACACGATCATTTCTACTTGTGATACAAAAACTGGATATTAACAGGACATGCACGCATGTGGATTTATCAGCCAAGGATTAAAGGTAATGAGACAAGGCAAATTGTAATATTTGAATATAAATAATCTATAATTTAGAAATCTAAATGTAAGAATTGTACATAAAATCAATGAAGAATGTCATTTGCACGGGCTGAACTGTGAGCTCTGGCAAGCAAGAAACTTACACATCTCAGTACGATTTCTCAGCTTCCATGTTATTTCATGACCTTCATAAGAATCCTTGAAATGATGTGAATGAATGACACTAACGACCTTTCCTTGATACAAGATTGTGGCACGTCCTGTCACAAGGGTATGCACAGTCTATTTTTTTAACTTTCAATCGATCATAGTACCAGTCGCCAACAGACTTTGCAATCCCCTACACACGAAGACAACACAATTGTTATCATATTAATTCTGATGGCTAATTGGTTTACAAGTTATCCACGGTTGTTGAAAAATTACTCATGAATAGCATAATAAAATGTAGAAATCAACAGGATTAGTTTATGGAAATAGTTTTAGAAATCAAATTATTTTGCTGAGAGACTTGAAGTAAGCTCTCAAAATTATATGCCAACCCCTCTATCTCCATCAATTGCGAATAAAATTGGAGGTTACATTGTTGACTCTATATTTGGTGCTTACAAAACATGCATATATGTATCTAATGATTTCATTTATGATCTTTACATGATAATATAGAATAAGATTCAAATAAATCTCAAGATCTTCATAATCAAAGCAAAAGGTTCAATAATGCACAAAAAAGAAAATAATCATGCAAATATGAAAGATCGTAAATATCATAAAAGATTCATCAACAAAAAAGATGCGATTGTTCCCCAAGAAACCAGAGTATCAAGACTGATTACTTATTGCTTTATTTGTGAGGAATAAATATGTAAATGAATGTTTGGCAAATGAAAAGTAATGAAAAGAATACAAAGTGGATTCACCGAAATATTTCAACTGGGAATGTTTCAGTCGACTGCACTTAACAGTCGACTATAAAAAATAATGGGAATTTGGTACAGTAGACTGTCATTTCTCTCGACTTTTGTCTGGAGGAAATGACAGTCACCTGTCAAAATCAACAGCTGACCACAACCATCCCAAGTGCATATTTGGTATTTTTTTCACACTTGTGGAAATGATTAATTTTAAATTCTCTAAATAAAGCTGAATCCATAAAGTATTCATCTCTTTTGACTCAATACTTTTGAACTTATCATTTGCTAAAAATCAAGAAAGAATAGCGCTTGTATTGTTTTCTTATCAAGATTATGGTCTTGCTTTTTCACTTTCTTTTCGCTTTGGATCGAGACGGTTTAGAAGGCTTGTATATAGAAGTCTTGTGATTGTAATAGGTATTTGGCCTGAATTCAAGGCTCACTTTATGAGGTTTAAGTATAGTGAAATGCCTACAGCGGAGAATTGCTACAAATAAGGGGTAGTGGATTAAGCCTAGGGTCCAACCACTTAAGTTTGCTCAGTGTTCTAAATGGCGTCCGCCTTGGACGCCTAGGCGCTCGGATAGAGGAGAACGAACCGCCTTTGCATTAGGCGGTGGTCTAGGCGGTTAGAAGCGATTAGGCGGCCGTCTTGTTGAGTATGCGTCCGTGGCGCCGACCAGGCGTCTCCTTGATATCCAACGCCCAAGCATTTTTTATTTTTAAAATTATAAATACTATAAAATAACACAAAAAAGAGAACTACTATTAATCTATTAATCTGTTATATACTATGTATGGATCTTAAATAGAAGTGGAATTGTTTTTACTTTTTTTAGTATTATTGGTGATGGATTGACATATTACACCTATTACACATATTAAAATAGCACATGTTATACATATTACATCTATTGGCATATTGCACATATTACAATTAGATAATTATTATTTTTTTAATTGCACATATTACACATTAATTGCACGAGAAGGTTTTTATATGCATAAACACCATTTGCACATATTACACATTACACAAGAACATGATAAATATTTGCAATTGGATTGCATAATTATACTTACGATTGAAGAATATGGGCTGAAATTAACTAAATTGGCAAAATAAATTCAACCGCCTAGGCGCTGCCTAGGCACCCTAGGCGCTAGGCGTCCCTTGACCGAACCGCCACCGCCTAACGCCGTTTACAACCTTGAGTTTGCTTCTCTCTTTACTTTTCATTTTAATATTTTCAATTTCTGCACATTCGCATTAATTCCACCAATCACCCTCCCCCCTCCCCCCCCCCCCCACCACCACCACCACAGACTGGGTGATTTACATAGTTGATTCGGTAAGTATGTAAAAGAAAGAATAAAATCAATCTAGTGTAGACCAGTTAGTATTCTGATCTTTTCTGCACATGAGATAGAAATTTAAAAGGCGAATGAACTTTAAGGTCAAAAAGCAGCATCTACCTAGGGCCAGCCCTACCCTTGAGGCCGGTATGGCGGCCGCCTCAGGCCCCCGGATAATTTACAATTTTAGGGCCCCACAAATTTGTACTCCCCTTATAAATATAGGCACATATTTTGCGCATAAAAAAAATTGTTATTAGGGGCCCCAACAATAAATATTTGGGTCTATAGAATTTTGTTTAAATTATTTGGGTTTGGACTTAATTCAATTTGAGGCTTTAAATTTGGGTGATTTAAAAACAAATCCACATTTAAATCAATAGAAACTCAAATCCGAAACCCACATTCAAATTCAAACCCGGAACCCTTACTCTCAACCCGAAACCCGAAATCCACATTTAAAACAAACCCTCTTTGGCTCTTTCTTCTCAGTTATTCGATGATATATATTTTGCTTATTTTGCTTTGAACAATGTGCAAATTTTTTGTATACATATAATTTTTTATATAAATGTATGGGGGGGCCCATTTCGGGAGTTCGCCTCGGGCCCCGGGAACTCAGGGCAGGTCGGCCCGGCCCTGTGTCCACCTCCCAAATATTATTACAAATAAGCAAAATGTCCAGACTTCGACAAGCATATGGTGTAACTGTATTTCTGCCAACCTTTAATATTACTTCAACAGTGTATACAACTAACAGACTACATATTCAAATGGTATATATATAGTTTAATTACCATCAAAATTAAGTGTTACATCAAAAAAAGCATGGCTTAATGATCTAACCCTCTTATATGGCAAAAGGTTATTGGTTCAGATGACCGTGTTGGAAAATAATCTTTGTGGGCTCACATATGTGACTAAATGTATAATTGCTATTCTAAAGTTTAACCCGAATTAAAGCGATCTAACCAAGGTTAAGTGATGGGTTAAAAGCATATAATAATAAAGTATGATATATTGCGTGTAGAAACCGGAAAGTGAATTTTTAAATTTGTGATAGGCAAAATTGGAAATCACTAATTATCTATTAGGGTTGTGGTCCCCTATATACACGTTTCATTCTATTCTATCTGTCATCCCATTAACAGAGAAGAAAAGAGACTTTCTCTCATAGAGATATATATCATATAGGAAGATCCAAAATCCTCTGTGCAATCTCCATCAATGGCTTCAGGTTAGTGCTTCCGCTTTTATATTCTTCTTCTTTGATTTAGCAAAGGATCTCTAGAAACATGATTTAGGATTTTATGTTTAAAGCACTTTCAGTAACATGATTAAGATATGGATCTGTAGAAACATGATTTTGGATGACATCATTGTTTTATGCATGTTGCTTAAGTGTTATATATAAAATCTATCAATTGGTATCAGAGCTATCTTTGTTGAATTAATTGAAGAACTGATGATTTTGTTTAAGAAATTTAGGGTTTTTCTGAGCTTTAATAGTTAGATCTTCATATTCAAATTATGGAATTTGACAGATTCAAAAGGTAAGAAAACTCTAATCTAGAAAATTCGAAGTTGATTTTTAGATCAATTCTGTTGTTGCTTTATCTCACTGTAGATCTATAATAATTTGTTCTTTAATATAAATCTGTTGTAATAAATCAATTCTTGCTTTACTCACTATAGATCTATAATAATCTGTCTAATAGAGATCAATTGATGAGAGTTATCTAAAATTCATATTCAAAAAAAAAAACCCCGTAAATACTAACTTGTTATGGTTTTGGATTTTGATAAAGATTTTTTAAGATATGGTTCTGATATTGGAATCTGTTATGGATAATTCATATAGTTTACCCCATAGAGATTGTATGGGGTGGTAGTGTACAATTTAATTGCACATGGGGGGGGGCACGGGAAGGCAACATTGCTGCTTTGATTGCTGCTGTCATCCCGAGGTGACGTGGCAGATGTGGGGCCCGCTGCCCAGCAGAGAGTGGAAGGGGTTTGCCGCTGTGTGCCTGCCACGTGTGTGGCAGGTGGTGGGGACCACTCGGGTTTTGGGCTTCGGCTGTTACTCTCGTGAGAGGTCTCGGATGTGAGATTTATGAATTTAGTTTTCTGTTAACAGTATAGAAATTATCAATTTGACATTATCAAAACAGTAAAGATATTTGTCCTATAATCGGATAAATAAAAATCAATTTGATATTATCTTGATATTACCTATCTAAAATAAAATAAAATTGTGAAGTTAAGGAAAATATATTTTTTTTTATTTTGAGAAATAATTAAATTCACATTTCGGTTTTGAATTTTCTTATGAATGTCTAATATTTTGAATAGATTAATTAAAACAGAATGTTACCAAAGTGACCTCTTTTGTGTAGATTAATTGATGAGGACATCAATTTTATTTAGTTTAGGATTTTATTTCAGTACCATATTTGTTTTTGGCAATTATAGCCATATGTAATCTTTTTTTATGCATTAGAATATTTTTGAGATTTTGAGAATATTCTGAGATTTGTATCTTGATTTGTTTTGAGCCTATATATAGGCCTTGAGATTAATGAGAAAGATATGTCATTGTTGATTAAAAATTTATTGTGTTGAGTTTTACTCTTCTTCTCTCCTTTGTGTGATACAATTGAGATCCAATTTATTAGGGTTTGTGATAAATCCTAATACAATTTTAATGTTTGTGATAAACTCTAAAATCTACCCCAAATTAATATTTAAAAAAATCCCCCAAATCAATTACACCCAAACCCTTCTCTCTCTCATTGTCTTCTTCCCCCCTACTTTCGACTCGACAGAAACCCTAGCTCGTCGCCCACCTCGTCGACGTCGACCCCGACGCCGTTGCGCCTCCCGCCGCCACGTCGACCTCCTGACGCCGCCCCCATTGAAGCCCAGGCACCAAAACCCCTTCCGACCTCCTCCTTGTTTCCCGCTCGTCAACAGTGACGAACCCAAGCACTGTTCTCCCCTTGCTCCGTCGACAACTGCACGCCTAGCGCCGCTCCTCGGCATAGTCCGACCACCCCCCCGTCCCCTCTTCCTGTCGCGCCTCCGCGATGCAACCAGCGCCGCCCGCCCTCTCACTTGCCTCTGCCCGTCAACAGCAAGACCGATCCCAATCCAGATCCACCAACCATAGCTATTGAAGTTGTTGTTGCCATTGTTGTTTCTTTGGTTGCTGTGCTCTTCTGAAATCTACGCTGAGTTCTTCGAACCCTCGGTATACTCTTTTCAATTCTCAAATATTTGTGTTATACTGCATTGTTATCTCTATTATATTATTCAATTTAACTGTCATCCACAAACAATTGAGATTGAGTGTTCCACTTGCCTGATTAGAGTACGAATCAGTATTGAATCTTTTACTTGCTAAGAATGCTTAGGAATTTCATTATTGATTGTAGAGTTAAATAATTAATTGGGAATGTTAAACGTGATTCAGTTCTTGAACATCCATCAAACCAATTAACTGTTTAAAATTTCTAACTTTAATCCGCATAACGTGTTTGTAAAATTAACCCGTTAAGATTCTTGGAAATTCTCTATTTTAGGGTTAGTTTTACATCATTAATTTATTTAAAATATCATGATGATTGTGTGTTTGTAATTCATGCGTTTAACTGACCCAAAAGGAAGTTGATATTTTGCCGAATTTCATACACATCTGTGGTGATAAATGTGTGACAATTATAAGGTATTCCATATGAACAATATGTCAATCCAATGAATGACTTATTATTTGATAGGATTTATTGTCAATGTTTAATTGCTACAACAAGAGTACCGCTTACAGTTAATGTTACTGTCCAAAGACTTGATATTAATGTTGTGACTGATATCTTGAGATGGGATTAACCATTGTTTGAATTTATTGTTTTATATGGATTCTTATGTGAGCTTATTTTGTTTGTTTTGTTCTATATTCAGCTAGCTTATCTTCTGCTGTCTCAATAACTGCTAATATCAACTCTATTCTCATGCTTAATGGAACCAATTTCAAGGATTGGAACGGGACCTTACTTTTAACTCTTGGCTGTATGGAATTAGACCATGCATTAAGGAAAGAATAACCTCCACCTCTCACTGCGGAAAGCACTCCTGATGCTAAAAGAGATTTTGAGAGGCGGGATCATTCAAATCGTATGAGTCTGATGATTACACAGCATTCTAGAAGCCTTTAGGGGCATAGAATCCAATGAAATTAATAAGGCCAAGGATTTCCTTGAACAAATTGAGAAACGTTTGACCAAAAATGATAAGGTTGAAATGACTATGCTTCTGACTTCTTTGATGTCTATGAAGTATAAGGGTCGATGAAATGTAAGGGAGTACATTATGGAGATGTACCATATTGTTTCAAGACTTAAGGCACTTAAGCTTGAGTTTCCTGAGGAATTGCTTGTGCTTATGGTTTTGGTATCGCTTCCTGCACAGTTCAACCAATTCAAGATCAGTTACAACTGTCAAAAGAAAAATGGACTTTAAATGAGCTCATTTCTCACTGTGTGCAAGAGGAAGAAAGGTTGAAACAAGATAAGACTGAAAGTGCTTACTTGACCAATGCCTCTAAGGATAAGGGCAAGAAAAGAAAATCTGAGAATGAAAAAGCTAAGGGTCCAGCTCAAAAGAAACAACAGAAGGATAGAGAGAGTTGTTTCTTTTGTAACAAGCCTGGACATGTAGAGAAGGAATGTACCAAATATCATGCATGGCGTGCAAAGAAAGGTATGTTTCTTACTTTGGTCTGTTCTGAGGTTAATTAATCTTCAGTACCTAGAAACACTTGGTGGATAGATTCTGGTGTTACTCCTCACATGAGTGTTTCTATGCAGGGTTGCCTAAGCTGCCGAAAGCCAAATGATGGTGAAAGACACATCTTCGTGAGCGATGGAAAATCAGTAGAAGTGGAAGCAGTTAGGCACTTTAGGTTGTTGTTAGGAACTGGTTTTTATTTGGATTTGAAAGACACTTTTGTTATACCGTCTTTTAGACGAAATTTGATTTCTGTTTCTTTGTTGGACAAATTTGGATATTATTGTTCATTTGCAAACAATCAGTTTAATTCGTCTTTGAATTCGAATGTTGTTGGAACTGGTTATTTGAATGCTTATGACAACCTTTATTTGCTCGAAACAATTGCATCCTATAATGAAATATTGCATATAGAGTTACGTGGTACTAAATGTAAATTGAATAAGAAAAATTCGGTGTCATTATAGCATAAGCGCTTAGGTCATATCTCAAAAGGTAGAGTTGAGCGTCTTGTGTCTGATGGCATTTGGAGTCCCTGGACTTCACAGACTTTGATATCTGTGTAAACTGCATCAAGAAAAACAAACCAAAACTAAGAGATTAAGTGCCAATAGATCTTCAGGCGTCTAGAATTAATTCATACAGATATTTGTGGGTCATTCCCTACGGCATCTTGGAATGGTCAACAATAATTTATATCGTTCATAGACGATTTACTCATGTTATGGATACCTATATCTCATTCATGAAAATTCAAGGTCTTTGGACGTGTTCAAAGCTTATAAAGCTGAAGTTGAAAATCAACTCAACAAAATGATGTAAAACGTCAGATCTGATCGTGGTGGTGAGTACTACGGTAGATATGATGGCTCAGGTGAACGTCCAAGACCGTTTGATGCATTCCTAGAGGAATGCGGTATTGTCCCACAGTACACCATGCCAGGATCACCTAGCATGAATGGTGTTACTGAAAGATGAAATAGGACTCTTAAGGATATGGTGAGGAGTATGATTGCTCATTCCACCTTACCTGAGTCCCTCTGAGGAGAAGCATTAAAGACAACAACTTACATTCTCAATAAAGCAGCTACAAAAACACCTTATGAGCTTTGGATAGGTCGAAAGCCTAGTCTACAGCACTTTCACATTTGGGGATGTCCAGCTGAGGCAAGGCCTTACAGGCTACATGAAAAAAAATTGGAATCCAAAACAGTGAGCAGCTACTTTATTGGTTATTCTGAGCGATCTTGGGGCTATAAGTTTTATGATCCCACACTTAGGAATATTTTTTAGACGGGAACTATAATATTTTTTGAGGATGTTGAGTTTAGGGGGGGAATTGGAGAAATAAGGTTAGGGACATTGCTTTTGAGAATGAATTGGATTCAATTACAAACTCAATTCCTACTATCACTTTTGACAATATTCAGGTTCTCACACCAATCATTGATCAAGAAGTGAATCCAGAACCTCAACAATACAATGTTGAACAACCCCCTATTCAAATGAGGTAATTGTTCCAGAAGAACAAACTCAACAACCTCAAGAACTAGTGCCATTAAGGAGATCCACGAGAGAAAGGAGGAATGCTATTCCGGATGATTATATTGTATTTCTCCAAGAACATGAGGATGACAATAAAATGATGGAAGATGATCCAAATCATAATTCATCAGGCCATGAAAAATTATAACTCTCAAAAGTGGATGAGTGCCATGAATGAGGAGTATAAGTCCATGCAAGACAACAAAATTTGGGAACTTGTCCCATTACCAGAAGGTGCAAAACCAATTGGTTGGAAAAGGATATTTAAGACCAAGAGGGATGCAAATAGTAATGTGGAGAGGTATAAGGCACGTCTTGTAGCTAAAGGCTATACTCAGAAAGAAGGCATCGATTTTATAGAGACTTTCTCTTCAGTTTCATCAAAGACTCCTTCAGAACAATTATGACACTTGTTGCTCATCTTGACCTTGAGCTATATCAGATGGATGTCAAGACGGCGTTCCTCAATCACGATATTGATGAGACAATTTATATGGTGCAACCAGAAAACTGTGTTGGGAGACCCAAAGAATATGGTTTGCAAATAACGAAATCCATTTATAGACTCAAGCAGGCTTCTTGTCAATGGTACCACAAGTTTCATCAAGTAATTATCTCATTCAGTTTTGAGATGAATGTTGTTGATGATTGTGTGTATCACAAGTTCAGTGGGAGTAAGCATCTATTCTTAGTTCTGTATGTCGATGACATATTGCTTGCCACTAATGATATAGACTTGTTGCACGAAACCAAGAGGTTTCTGTCTAAGCATTTTGAGATGAAGGATCTTGGGGATGCCTCTTTTGTATTAGGAATTCAGATACACCGAGATCGTTCTCGAGGTATTCTTGGATTATCACAAAAGGAATATATCGATAAAGTACTCAAAAGGTTTGGCATGCAAGATTGTAGACCAGGAGATACTCCTGTTGCTAAAGAATATAAGTTTAGTCTTAGTCAGTGCCCTAAAAGTAACCTTGAAATTCAGGAAATGCAAAAGATCCCCTATGCATCAGATGTTGGGAGTCTAATGTATGCTAAGTATGTACGCGTCAGGATATTGCATACATTGTTGGGATGTTAGGCAGGTATTTAAGCAAACGTGGTATGGACCATTGGATAGCAGCCAAGATGGTTATGAGGTATCTTCAGAAAACAAAAGATTGCATGCTCACATATAGAAAATCAGATCATTTGGAGATCGTAGAAAATTCTGATTTTGATTTCGTTGGGTGTCAAGATAGCAGAAAGTCTACATCATGCTATATTTACCTATTAGCTGGAGTAGCTATATCTTGGAAAAGTGTCAAACACACTTGTAGCTTCTTCCACTATGGCAGCAGAGTATGTAGCATGCTATGAGGCACCGAATTATGAAATATGGCTGCAAAACTTTGTCACTGGGATGCGCATTTTGGAGAATGTAGAAAGACCACTCAAGTTATTTTGTGACAATAAGTCAGCGGTGATGTATTCCAACAACAACAGCAGCTCATCAAGTCGAAGCATATTGACATAAAGTTCCTAGTTGTGAAAGAAATAGTGTGGAGTGGACAGATATCCATAGAGAATATTGGGACAAACTCCTTGATAGCGGATCCGCTCACAAAGGGATTACCACCCAAGGTCTTTCATGAGCACACTACATATATGGGTATTGTATTGTTTGAGAATATCATGATTTAGTAGGAGTTTGTATTTTATTTGCTTTATGTTTGTCTGAGACATTTATACATTTATTTATTTTCTGATCAGAAATGAAGTGTTCAGTTTTCTCACTCCTTTGTTATGTTTGATTCTGACCTCACTTAAGTTTAAGAGTACCAGTTGGAAATAGACATGTATATAGATCGCATTGCATGAAATTTCCATGTTACACATTCACACTTGATCTATGTTATTTGATTATGTTGATATATGTGACCATTGATGAATTTAGTTACGATAAATGTAACGAAAAGTGCTTTGATCTTATATTTACATGATTAACGGACGAGATTGTTTGGCTATGCTTTTGGTTATGATAGCAAAAATTTTGAGCTCATGAAGTGTACATTTATAAAGTGTACCATATGTGGCCCAAGTGGGAGATTGTTGTAAATAATTTATGTGGGCTCACATATGTGACTAAATGTATAATTGCTATTCTAAAGTTTAACCCGAATTAAAGTGATCTAACCAAGGTTAAGTGATGGGTTAAAAGCATATAATAATAAAGTGTAATATATTACGTGTAGAAACTGGAAAGTGAAATTTTAAATTTGTGATGTGCAAAATTGAAAATCACTAATTATCTATTAGGGTTGTGGTCCCTTATATATAGGTATCATTCTATTCTATCTGTCATCCCATTAATAGAGAAGAAAAAAGAGATTTTCTCTCATAGAGATACGTATCATATAGGAAGATCCAAAATACTTTGTGCAATCTCCATCAATGGCTTCAGATTAGTGCTTCCGCTTTTATATTCTTCTTCTTTAATTTAGCAAAGGATTTATAGAAACATGATTTAGGATTTTATGTTAAAAGCACTTTCAATAACATGATTAAGATCTGGATCTATAGAAACATGATTTTGGAAGACATCAATGTTTTATGCATGTTGTTTAAGTGTTATATATAAAATCCATCAGACCGGAGTCTGGGGTCCTTGCGTGTTTCGACAATGCAAATTTAAAAGTATGATACAGGAACATGCTTATGTTTGCTTCCATATTCAGTTTTATGATAGCCTTTTTCTTACACTAGTTGTTCACAAAGAGTGGCAAAATTATAAGAGATCTTATAGTAGTATGGATGAGACGAGCAACAAAAATCACGCTAGCTTCGAACTTGTTTCTTTTACTATATGGATCAGTTCATGATTCTATTCTTCCATTTTCTTGAATCCTTTCCGGATTTCTTTCCAACCTCTTCCTTTTTCTATTTCTTTTTTTGATTATCCGTAGAATAAGACCTGAATTTTTTTATTTTATTTTTTTGAAAGGCTACTTTTTTGTATAAGATGGAGTTAATTTTTTGTTCAAGACCTTAATTTTTTTATAGACTTACCAAGCATCCAATAAGTTCTGTTATCTATAAGTCTTCAACTTTTTCAGTTATTTCTTTGTCATGTCCTATAATATTCATTCTAAATTGAAATAGACTCACTGTATTCGATACAAGTACCTAGAACACTAAACTGACCAAAAATATCAAAGATCATCAACGTGGCTTACAGACCACATCTCTATAAGACCTTGAATAAATTTACTCTGTTAGATTGCTTGATATACATTGTCTTTCCACAATCTATTAGCTTTTGGCAAAGTGGTCTGGTAACAATGGCACCAAAGCATCAGACTAGAGGAGATGATGGGATCATCGACAAATTTTAAAATATGTTTATTCAATAACATTTATTTTTGGTTTTTTTCCAAACAAGTTTATCTTTCGGCTTGAGTCCTTTCCACATGGCCCTAAGAGCATCTCCAACCACGCTAGCCATTTTGACTGGCTAATATAGGTAAAATGAAGAACAATTGGATAATTTGGCTAGAAAAAAAATTACACCCCAACCATGCTAGTTTTTTTAGCTAGCCATAGATATTTTAAAGCCCAAAATAAATTAAAATTATCTCTTTATACTTAAAGCAAAAGATAGTTACCAATAATAATTTTATTACTGATAAGGTTAAAAGAGAGATTGAGAAATATTATTAGATTAATTATAACTGAGTACAATATCTCATATATATTGGATGAAACCAAATACTAAACTAATGCATAACCCAATATGGGACTAAATATATATTACAATATCTAACATCTCCTCTCAAACTCATGGTGGGTCGAACAGTGTGAGTTTGCCCACCAAGTAACGAAATCTCTGAACAGTGTGGGATTTGATGAAAAAATCTGTTGACTGTTGTGAAGAGGTAACAGAATGAAGGGAAATGGTTCCTGCTTCAAAGCGCTCACGAAGTGACAATCTATCTTTATGTGCTTCGTTCGCTCATGAAAGATCGGGTTACTTGCAATGTGCAATGCACTCTGGTTATCACAATAAAAAGGAGTGCTCCTGTAAGAGTAATATTCATATCTGATAACCACCAACGAACATGAACAATCTCTCTAGTAGTAGTTGCTATTGCTATGTACTCAGCTTCGGTGGAAGAACATGCAATAACTGCATGTTTCTTGCTTCGTCATTAGATCAGCGAATCACCAAGAAATACACAAACCTATGGTAGACCGTCTGGTGGTAGGATCACCTGCCCAATCTGAATCAGAATATGCACTGAGCTCCAATTTGGATATAGAAGACATGAATAATGAGCGAGTGATGGTGCCCCGAAGATATCTGAGGATCCGAAGAAGAGCACCGTAGTGAACTGATGTAGGAGCAGAAACAAACTGACTAACAATAATGACTGCATGAGCAATATCGGGTCTGATCATGCATAAGTAGACCAGCTGTCCAACAATCTGTCTATACATAGTGGGGCCGGGAAGGAGCTCACCATCTGTGGGACGAAGCTTCACATAAAGCTCTAAGGGAGTACCGGCCGATCGACTGTCAGAAAGACATGCAGCGAAAATAATATCTGACGTGTATTTCGGTTGAGAAATAAGTATCCCCCGAGATTCATGGGCAATCTCTAGATCCAGAAAGTAGCATAATCTGTCAAGATCTTTCATATGGAACTGCTGGTGAAGGTATTTCTAGATGGATGCAATGCCTACGGAATCATCCTCAGTAATAATCATGTCATCAACATATAATAATAGGACCCTCCCCTGCAGTGATGACCGCATAAACATAGAGTGGTCATGTGAACTCTGACTGAAACCAGCCTGGGTGGTGACACTGCAAAAATACACTCAAACCAGACTGGAGGGGCCTGTTTCAGACCATATATAGCTCGACGCAGATGGCAAACATGACGAAGAGTGAGAAGGTCAAGAGGAGGATGCATGTAGACAACCTCAGATAAGGTACAATGAAGAAATGCATCTTCACGTCCATATGGTATAACGGCCACTGACGAACGAAGGCAACGGCAAGGAGAGTGAGAACTGTAGTCATCTGTGCAACCGGGGCAAAAGTCTCATCATAATCAATGTCATGCTCCTGAGTAAAGCCTTGGGCAACTAGACGAGCCTTGTGCCGCTCAATGGAGCCATCAGGTCAATATTTGACCTTGAAGATTTACTTACAGCTAACAGGTTGGACGCCCACAGGCAGTGGAACAACATCCCAAGTGTCAATCTGATAAAATGCATTGAACTCCTCTGCAATAGCTTTCCGCCACTCGGGATATTGAATAGCTTCCTAATAGGTCCAGGGCTCATGTGTGGAGTGTACAGCAGTGAGATATGCATGAAACTATGGTGAGTAGGAGGCTAGGGTGGCAAAACCAAACTGATCAGAAGGACCAGTGGCATTAGGTGTGTAACGGGCTAGTGGGATGCCCAATGTAGAACGTGTAGACTGACGGACCGATGGCGATGGACAATGTGTGGGGGTGAAATAGGTGGTGTGCGCATGCAGCTGTGGGGATGCAGGTAGTGAGGGTGCATAATGTTGTGGGGAGGCAGGTGGTGTCTCCGTAGGAGGAATAATAGGTGGAACGTCAGTATGAGATGGGAAATGTAACTCCTATTTCCTGTATTTGTGTTTTTATACCGTATTTTGCCCCTTTGTACTCTTTTATCTATTTGAGATCTCGTATCTTATTTCCATTCAAATAAAATCACTAATTTGTTTTGACTCAATTTTTGGTCCTTTCATCTAATTCAATTGTGTGTGCTCTTTGTGTCGTTCTTCATGAAAAATGAGCTATTATATGTCAATCATCTCTTTATTCCCCATTTTAATGCAATTTGACCAATTCTCCAGTTGGATCCCTCTCGAAGCGGATACCCTATAACCCAAAACCCAAACCATCACTATTTAAACCCTATACCCTAACCCTAGCCCCGAACCCTAACCCCTACTGTTGAGACCCGCCGCCTAACCGCACTTCATCCCCTACCTTTCGATTTCTCCGTTCCCGTCTCCTTCCTTCGATCATCGCCAACCCAATTCGCCTCGCAACCTCACACCCCCGACCGCCCTCATCACCACGATCACCCCACCGCCATCACATATCCACCATCGACCCAAACTCCGCCATTACCCACCTCCATCATCTCTGCCTGCGACCTCCACCCTGCATCACCCTCGTCATCCCCACAAGCACCTCCGTCCACGCCGCTAGCACCACCGACCCAATTCCACTCTCCATCGCTCCTCTGTTCGAACCCAAGAAACAGAACAACGCTATCCTCGACGCTGCATCGCTTCTTGACGTCGCGCCGCCCGTGACCGCCGTCGCCTCCTTGCATCGAGTCTCTCTCGACGTTGCTGCTGCTGGTCGCCACAGTCGCCACCGGTCACTCCCTCTCCCTTGCTCTCTCCCGATCGAAAGAAGGAAGAAGACGCGGTTGGGCGGGATTCGATCTCAACCTTTGGATCGCATCAAGATCCGTGCATCTGAAGCTGATCTAATCGCTATTCGCTGTTCACCCACAGCAGATCCGAGAGAGGCTGCCCCCTGTTCTAGCACGATCCGCTGCATAGGAGGCTGCCATTGGACGGATCCGGTGTTTTGCTGTTTTGGCGCAGCGAATCCAGATCGCTATACGCTGTTCGGCCCCGATCCGGTGTGGGGGATTTTCCTCTACTATTGAATTTTCGCACGTGCTTCACATGTGCTTTTGGGAGACTTTGCCCGGGGTTTTTCGATCCCATTTTCTTCAACAATCGGATTAAATCGTCATCAATCAAGGTAAGTATTCCTCTTGTACACATTTTTGTTCTAGTACAAGCATTCCTTGAAAATACTACAAATAGTTAGAAATTGTGACTCCTCCTTGACTGTCGTCAAATATTAAACCTCCTCAATTTCATAATCTTAAGAGTCACAATAATTTCATTGTATTATATTACAGCTACTTGGACTCATTTTATCCCCTGAATACACGGACACATGAAATTAAGGAGCCCTATATTTGTAGACATATGTTATATCTTGTATTTGATGGTCTTGCAACCATTTGGCTTGAAAAAAAAAATTATTACTTGCTGTTTTGATAAACATTTTCTTGTATTTATAACACACATTAACCTAGACGCCTAATAACCAATTTTCATGTAACCTATACTAGTAAGATATTCCCACATGTTGCTGTCCTGAATCTTGTTATGCTGTTTTGACCCTTTTAACATCAGAATCTGAATCCGAGCCCTGAATAGAAAATGTAGCTCTAGTTGTCTAGATGTCGATAGCTTTCGAAATTTTCGAATTCGGAGTTACGGTCTAGGAATTATTGCAGTTTTACCGCAGCTGTGTCGGTAAACGCAGATTCGCAAGACTGCTGCACACCTTTACCTTGCGAATTAACTTAACTATGTTAACTGCAAGCGTTTGACTTGAAATTTTATATGCGGTTGCTGGACACCCTATAGGACATCCCCAATTTTTCTTAGAATTAATTTACAACATTTCACACACTTGCATGCTTGCTTGATAAGAATTAATAAAAGTAACAAGCCAGGGTTTAAGGGAAAGACTATAGTAGTGGACAATATAGGTAAGTGTACTCGGAAGGGGGCCCGTGTTTTCCAAATACTTGGTTCATAAACTTGGTGTATCTTGATCGATTCATGGAATCAGTTACTTGGCTCATGAACATGTTTGATTCATGAACCCATTGTGCGGTTCTTGAACTTGTTAGTGGATTCGCGAACTTAATTCGTGAACTTGTTATTTATTTTTCGATTCATGAACCATGGCTTGATTGATACTTGATACCTGAGTACGCCGCCCTATAGACTCCATTACTAGGTCTAAACGTAACTGATTTGCCTGTAACAACCATGTAGTAAAAAGATGGATGCATGAAGTGCTACCTAGATAGTAATAACTACAAAACTTGAACATGACACCTGTTACTTGATACTTGATGATACGATACATGAAACATGATACATGAGACTAGAAGCATGAAACTTGAACTTGATACTTGTTACCTGATACTGACAACTTGTTACTTGAGACTTGACACTCAAAATAAAGTTTCGACACTAGACTTGGCACTTGTTACATGATACTAGACTTGAGACTTGTCACTTGATGTTAGATACCCCTACAGGTTCACTTGTCATGTGTTTTACCATTAGCATTTGTTATCTAGCCTGTTCACTAAGATGTCCCTCTTGCTACCTAGTTCTTGGATTTTCGCTACTTGTTGTATCCCTGTTACATTCTTGATTCCAATTCTTATTCCACATTACTTGTACTCGTTTTACTATTTGTGGCCCTAACTTGCACTAAGGATATTTTCTCTTGTTTTCCCTGTTTTTCCCTTTCTTTATTCATTAAGCAGACTCTAGAGACGAGTTGTCTGCTGGAATTGGCAAGCAGACATTTCAGATTTCGCTTGGAGTAAGGACTTGTTTAAATAATTGTTTTCTTAAGTTATTTATTTCTTCTGCTGTATAAGACTTGTAACGGGCTTACGTTCCCGAGTTTTACTTTTGATCCAGACTTGAAAACTACGTGGATAGTTTTCAATTATTTCTGTTGCTTAATAAATTATTCATGCATGCTTGGTTGTATATATATACTATTATATTCTTGTTGTGATGCTGGGTCGATCCTACGGCTTATGGATGATGTTAAAATCATCCGCTGGGCTTCGTCACGCGCTCGCATTCCATATTTTTGGAAAGCGGGGCATGATAGGAAAGGAGCCAAAGAAGTGAGATCAAATGGAATGCGTGAAGGTATGGCCGGGGAGATAGGCTCAATAACTGAAGAGTCAAGAAAACTAGCATCCTCAGGAGAGGTTAAGTAGTAGGGAGAGTCTTCCACAAAGGATACATGTCGGGAAATACGAATACGACCTGCCACATGATCAAAACAACGATATCCTTTATGCTCAGAACTGAGACCTAGGTGAACACACTTGACAGCTCGGGCAATGAGCTTCGTGCGTTCAATAGGAGGAAGAATGACATAACATGTGCACCCAAAGGTACGGAGCATACTGTAGTCCGGTGGTAAGTGACGAAGAGCCTCATAAGGTGATGTGTCAGATAGGGCAGACGAGAAAGTGATGTTAATGAGACTGACATACGTCATCACAGCTTCAGCCCATAAAGAACGAGGAACATAAGAGGAGAGTAGAAGAGCACGAGTTGTCTTAAGAATGTGACGATGCTTGCGTTCATCGACACCATTCTACTCATGCGTGTGAGGGCACGATTGCTGAAAGAATGTACCATGAGATTGAAGGATCGATCTCATAGCAACGGAAGTATACTCACGAGCTCCGTCTAGCGAAAGATTTTGATACGCACACCAAACTAAGTGTGAACTATGTTCGTAAAGAACTGGTAAATGTCAAGTACCTTAGAACGTCGACGCATAAGAAACACTCATGTGTATCTAGTAAAGTCATCGATGAAACAAACATAATAGAGATAACCTTTGGAGAAGGTGTAGGAGAGTGAATAAGTTAAAAGGAATGAGTGATTTGAGAAGTGCTTTTGTTATTAAAGGGGAGGCTATGTGTTTGGCCAAATGAAAACTCTAAAAATCAGACACATGAGTAAAAAAAGAGGACCAAGGGCACCACTACGGGCTAAAGTCTTAAGTCGAGACTTACTAATATATCCTAAATGTCAGTGCCACAAATCAGCATAAGAGAACACAGTACCAGCAAAATAAGAAGATTTATGTGCATGAAGAAAATCTAGATGATATAGACAATCCTGTCAACTAGCTGTCAACTAGCACGTCCAAACTCCTGACCAGTATGTGAATCGGTAATAATACAACCTAAACAAGACCACTATCGCACAACACACTAATGGAAATAAGGTTCATAAATAAATGAGGAGCATAAAGAACATAAGGCAATGTGAGAGCGTGAGAGCTAATAGATCCTGAGTGTGTAGTGAGAAGTGAGCCATCGGCAGTGTGTAGGGATGGAGAGCGAGAAAAATGTAGTACTGATGGTGAGTAGTGTATAATTACTAGTAAGATGATGTGATGAACCAAAATCTCAAATCCAGAAAAAATTCATACCAGGAGTAACAGAAAATGTAGGAGCAGAGGGGCCGGCAGTGATAGACTGACCTTAGAGCTGGAGTTCCAGCTGAGCGAGGCGATGTTGAAGATAGGCCAGTCAGCAAAAGTCAGCAAGACTGGAGTAACGGTCATGACCAAGGATGTAAGGGAAGAAGTGCTGCAAGGAGGAATGAGACTGGTGTCGTTGTGGTTGGGATCAAAATGAGGTCGGAGATGCTGTTGGTGTTGAGATGGGGATAGGGAGCTGGATGGTGCTACCGATTGCGGAAGAAGGGGTGGGCAGGGTAGGGATGATGCTAGGAGGAGGGAGGAGGCCGGGATCAGGATGATGACGACACTGCATCCGTTTGAATCTGGATGGAGATCGGGATGTGAGGGAGAGTGAAGAGGAAGATGGACCAACGGAGAAGTCGGTGGAGAATGAAAGAGACTGGTGAGACTGAGGTTCCATTGAAAAATAAAGAGTACCTGCATTTTTTCTCTTTTTTTCTTTTTTTCTTTTTTTGAACCTTTTTTTTGAATGGCGGCGAACAGCGGCGGCGGCGACAACAGCAACAGTAGAAAGGTGAAGGGTCGGATGAGGGTAGGGTTAGAGTTAGATGAGGATTTGAAGTTGGGTCTGGGTGTGGGTTTTGGTTTCAGTTTTTTTGGAATTTTCTGGTTTGGCTGCAGGTATAGGTTAAACCGAGTTGGGTTTTTAGATGAGACAGGATATATTAGGGTTTTTTATTTATTTGGGATATTGGGTTGCGGGTTTCGGGTATAAGAAAATGGGTATAGAGAAGATGGAATAGGGTTTCGATTTGAGGGTTGTGGGAGCCAAAAAGATGGCTAGGGTTTGAGTGGGATTGGATTTTGGGTTGAAAGTCGTCTGATTGAAGGTTGGGGCTAGGGTTGGAGTTCAAGAATGGGGTGGGAGGTTGATGGTGATGGTGGGATGATGGAGCTTCAGGCGTGGAGAAGATTAAGGGTTGATGGTGATGGATGTGAGTTTGGGAGTTTGATGGTCATCGGATTGAGGGTTATCGAAGTTTGATGTTGTTGTTGTTGTTGCTGCAGTTGTAGTCGAAGATGTCGCTGTTGTTGTTGCAGTCGAAGATGTGGCAGTTGCAGTTGCAGTTGCAGTCGAAGATGTGGCTGTTGCAGTTGTAGTTGCAGTCGAAGATGTGGGGTTATTGCCGGAGTTGATGACGGGAGAAGGAGTATTGTTGTTGGGACAAGAAGTGTTGTTGTTGAGAAAGGGAAAAGAGGAATTTGTGTAATTAGGGTTAGAGATTAGCGAGGGAGAAAGAAATTTGGGATTAGTGCTCTGATACCATGATAAGGTTAACAAAGAGATTGAGAAATATTATTGGATTAATTATAACTGAATACAATGCCTCATATATATAGGAGGGAATCAAATACTAAACTGATGCATAACCCGATATAAGACTGAATATATATTACAATATCTAACAATTACCTAGTAATCTCCTGGATAATGACCTTATCCATCCAAGAAAAAGCCCAAGCCCATAACAAACCCAACCCCAAAAAAATTTGAAACTTTCTCTCACGAACTGCTCTCGATCAGGAGCTCGCGAACTCGTTTTTGCGACGAGAGCTTCGCGAGAAAGTTTCAAATTTTTTTGCGCTTCGCAAAGTTCGCGATCACGAGTTCGGGAATTCGCAAGCTCGTCCTCCGCGATTGGTTGGGTTTCGATTTCCTTGTGTGGGTTTTATTTTTATTTTATTTTATTTTATTTTTTTGGGGGGGGAGACGGAAAGAGCAAAAGGAAAGTTTGGTGAGTGATACAACTTCATCAAATCTAGCGATTAAATATGAGATATCTATTTTGGCGAGTGGTTTGACAAGTCCCGTTGGAGCAGATTTTTCTCCCTAAACTTGCTATTTTGGCTCAAAATGAGAGATGGCTAGCGTGGTTGGAGATGGACCAGGTCCTGTGGAAGATGATGTGAAGATTGTTTGACATACATCGCAGAATCACAGCGAATCAATTTAAGCTTTGGGTAAAGTGGTTATGTATGGGAAACCAACCACTCTTGTATGGACTGTTAATAGAGCAGAAGAGAATTATGGAAAAATGTTCACTCTTTAACACGGGAGGATGAAAAGGAAGTCAAAACCCAGTCTTCATCAGGCAGTAGCATATTTAATTGCTTCAAAGGTCGTTGACATTAAATCTTATTGTTGGAACTAACATTGAAGGTACATTAAATCTTATCATAACTAGAAGACTAAGAAGGACCTTATGGTCACTGTTGATCAATGTGATGGTTCACGGTTCATTCCCGACTGGCAACAATAGTTATATGACTAGTCCCCTTCAGAAGTGAAGTTTTATGAAAAGTGTTCTTACATCATGCTTTTGTTGCCATTTATACGAAAACGAAATGGTACTTTGATTGTTCAGATTTCATTTCAAAATGTTTTAGCTAACTGTGTGCTTGCTCAACTTCTTAAATTTTTAAAAAGAGGAAGTAGTCTTGCTTATAGCAAATACAGCTAAATGTAGTCGTACCTTGTTTGCAATAGCTGGAGAATAGCTCCCATACCATGTATCCTGCCTCTCTGTTTGGCAATGAGCAAAGCATGAATTGATAAATAATCCATTTTTCATTGATGTCGAAAACCCTTTCAAGGCATTCAGCATTTCATTTCGGAAACCTGCAATATGGAGAAAGAAATGTGCTTAGAAGTAATTAGGAGTGATTATTTGAACCAAAACAATGTACATGTAGTTACCTTGCAAGAAGCGAATCTGGTTTGCATTGCACTTAGCATTATTTAACTTGCACTGTTGCCAATAGCCATGAGGATCACAACTTGGCGGGGCTAAACTGGCCTGGAGCTGAAAATTTAGAGAGAAGAAAAAAGGCTTCCCCTCAAAAACTGTGAAGAGAACATTCCTAAAAATTCATTATCCTTACTGACTTTAAACATCCATCATTTTATTCTAATTTCAAGATAGAAGTCTTCGTTAAAAGAAATAAGTAGATAAGAGAAAATTTAATGGTCAACAATCTGAAATCTCATACCTATCAATTTTGACGAGTACCAAATGGACATAGTTACAAGTTTCTTAGTATGTCTGTACCTGCCATACGTCATATGCTGTATTTAGAAGAAAGAGTGGAGTCCGAATACTGGCCACCAAGTTTTGAGGAAAGAAGCACTGCAAATTAAATAAAACAGATCAAATACCGTAAAGTAATCAGTCAGTTTGAAAAACTTCAGGAGCATGTGTATTTTTTTTTTTCTTCTGTGTATGTGAATTGAGGTAGCAGGAAGTACCGAAGTTGCATCCATGCGAGAAGTACAATATCTTGGCAAGTTCTTTGCAACCCCCTTTTTATACATGAGAAGAAATGAGAAAGGACATCAGAATTGTGGATTAGGTTCAAAAGACAGAACCAAGGAAGAATAGAGCCTTGTATCCCACAGTCACTTACATATGATAAACAAAGGCTACATTATTTCAAAATTATTAGATTTCGAGATATAAATGTTATATTATTCACAAATTATTTGATTTGGAGATACCTGTAAGCTTACAACACCACCGAAGAATGTTCTCATGGTGCGGCCACCAGATACATCTACGCTGTCAATTAAAAAGAACTCAATCAGGATTGCACAAATCAAACAAAAACGCATGATAAATGACTAGAGTTTGTTCACAAGAATATTAACATTCTTTATGGGATCAGATCCATGTGGGACCTAAAGCTTAAAGGGAATTAGCTAACAAACTAATTAGGAATTAGCAAAATTACTAATTTATTTATTTGGAGATGGTTAATCTATTGATTGGGCGAAGATTCTAATCTCTCCCCCTTCATCTTTTGCTTAGTTGGGTATTTGACTCCAATTTGGAGTCAAATTAAAGTCCACGATCAAGATAAATTTAATACAAGGCACTGATTAGACCCTAATAAAGGCTCTCTTATCTTTATAAGAGTTGAGAGTTAGGTCTTGGAGGGCAAAAGTTAAAAGATAATTTGGAGGCTCTCATCATTCTCCTCTCTCATGGAATCCATTGGTTTGGTTGCAATGCGGAAATCATGTGTGGGATTCGTGCTACGTAATCCATGTCATAAATGCAGAATCTGTCGAATTGCAATACAAAAGGAAGATCCAATTCTAGGGAAATTGTCGGCATCCATCCACTCCTGCTGTAAGATATTTAACCGCCAGCATTGATGGTTTTAGATGTGAGGATTAATGATTCCCAAAAATATTCATTATTAGAATAATAAGCGTTGATAGAAATGCGTTTAACAACACCATCGACGAACTTGAACTTTTGGAGATCAAGCCCACAGATAGGAAATTTACCTGGACTAATATGCAGGTAAACCCTATTCTAGCATAACTTGATAGGATTTTAGTATCTACTGATTGGGAGGACGCCTTCCCCCTCGTTGTAGTTAAGTTCGTCTCTAGATACACTTTTGACCATATTCCGTTTGCCCTTTGATTGTGGAGATGGAATCACAGGGTTCCATAGGTCGTTCCGCTTCGAGAAAGCATGGACAGTCAACACTGGCGTTCGCAAGATTATTGAAGACTAATGGAATTCCCCGATGGAGGCTAAGGGCACAATAGGCAAATGGATTGCTAGAAACTTCTAAAGGATTGGACAACGCAGGAATTTGGACATGTCAAAAGAAAGAAGGAGTAACTAGGTGTGAGAATTCAAGAATTAAAGTTGGTAGAGGAAGAAAGGGATCTGAGTGATCCAGAGGTGGAAGAATTGGCAAACAGTAGAAATGAGATCCATCGCACTGGAGAAATGGAAGAACAATATTGGAGACAACGTTCAAGAGTTCAATGGCTCAAAGTGGGGGATGCCAACACCATATATTTTTTATATATATAAAGTGGCCAATGGAAGAAGAAGACAAAATCAGATTGCTGGTCTTTTCGTGGGAGAAAATTGGTGCAAGGATGGAGTGATTAAACAAAAATATAGACGAAAATTTTAGGGAACTCTTCGGAAACAACAATCCTAAAAGATGTGGTTTAATTCCGAAAATGTGGAATACTTCGAGAATAGACGGAAGTGAAGGGATTGAAGGTTTTTCACAGAAAAGGAGGTTTTGCACGCAATCAAGTATCCGAGTCCAGACGGTTTCCCTCTTTTCTTCTACAGACTTTAATGAAATATCATCAAGGGTGACTTGATGGATATTTTTCACCAAGTTCTACCATGGAAATGCGGATATCGATAGACTAGACACTGCAAATGTTATTCTTATTCCTAAAAAACGGATGTGTTAAGGGTTACGGACCTAAGGCCGATTAGCCTACTCAATGGCTCCTTTAACATTATCACTAAAGTCCTAGCACAGAGGTTGTCCCCGTATCTCAACGATGTGGTGGGAGAGTCGCAAAGCGGTTTTATCAAAGGGCGAGATATGATGAATAGCATTGCTTGGGCACATGAGATTGTATACAGAGGAAACAAAGAAAAAGTAGATGGCTTCCTGCTAAAACCGGATTTTGAAAAAACATACAACTCTGTAAAATGGGATTAAGTTGACGAGGCGCTACAGCTTAAAGGATTTGGACACAAGTGGAGAATATGGATTAGAAGATGTGTCAAATGAGGGAAATCATTTATTCATGTCAACGAAAAGCCGTGAAAGGAAATTCGGTGTCGTTGGGGTCTTAGACAAGGAGACAAATTATCTTCACTTCTTTTCACTCTAATTGCTGACCGTCTGGCAGAAATGATCAAGAAGGGAAGAGAGGACCAAGTAATCAGGGGACTTGCAATTAAAGGAATTACTGATCCAGTTTTGATCCTTCAATATGAGGATGATACCCTACTATTTGGTGCGGCAAAGGAGGAATAAATTGTGGCATTGGGTGTTGTGCTCAAGTGTTTTCAGACTTGGGCTAGGTTGAAAGTGAACCTAAGCAAGAATTGCGTCATCCCTCGATAAATTGTCTATCCATGTTGGGGTGATAAAGAACTAACTAGGATGTGAGATAGGAGAATTTCTGTTAAGGTACCTGGGCACTCACATTAGGTCAGGGACTATGCAAAGAGATGATTGACAGCCACTTACAGATTATGTAGAAAATAGATTGGGAGGTTGGAAGGGTCGTCTACTATCACTTGGTGGTAGAATAACGCTCATTAATTATGCCCTTAGCAGCTTTCCAACGTATCTAATGTCCATGTACGAACTTCCGAAATAGGTCATTACAAGAATTGACAAATTGAGAAAGAATGAATAAGTTCAAATACAGTAGGAGAAGTGCACACGGAAAGGCCTCACATTTATAGAAGAGGTTTGCAAGAGTGGGAGAGATACTCCATACAAATAATAGATGTGTAATTGGGAAAAGGATACCAGATTCTGAAAAGATAAATGGTGTGGGAACAATACACTTCAATTCTTTTTTTTGAAGATAGCGGAAATTACTATGAACGTTAATATGTTAGCTTCTGAGGTGTGGAGAAATGGCAGGCTCCGTATTCAAGTACGGGATCAACCATCACGGGCAAGTCTCCTTGAACTTCAGAAACTAAAAGATTTTAATGGACGGAGGGGCAGCACAATAACGGTATGGATGACGAGAGATGTTGGGGAATTCAGAATCAAACGATACTTTCTCGGTTAAATCCATGTATAAATGGCTAAACGACGGAGGAGCTAGAAGTAACAAAGCAATGACAATATGGAAGACCCACGCACCAATGAAAGTGAAAGCATTCCTTTGATTGCTAGTGAACGATGCAATTCTATCTAAAGTAAATCTTCTCAAATGCAACATTCTGTTAGTTGAGACTTGTCCGAGATGTGTGGCATGAGACGAAGATATGAAGCACATCTTTTTCATAGGAGCCGACGTCTCTACATTGGTAGAGAGGAGCCCAACATTATAAGTAGTCTAACTAGCAGATGTTTATCAACCCGGTTTGACCCGTCCTAGGGCCAAACTTTCTTAGGAGGTGGTGTGTTTAGATTTTCGGATTCTTCAGTGTCTGGGTTCAACTTATGATATTTGGGGTCAGTGGGGTGCGAATTTAGTCAGGAAAGATAATAGGGTAGCGTGGGATATCTCTATTGCTGCTACATTATAGGGCATGTGGCTAGACCGAAACGATTTGTGCTTTCGTAATAACTAGTAATTTACACGTGCATTGCACGGCTTAATAAATACATATATTTATTTTTAAAAGTAAAAATTTAGGCACCCGTGTTGCACGGGTTGGTAGAAGGACAAATTACACTAAGGCCTTTTCCCATTATAGTAGTAGAGATTATTGTAGATTTTCTATATTGATGCATAAAATTTTTGCCTTCATTCATGCTTGGGCAGATCAAACAAGTACAAAGAAGGGAGGGATGCACGTATCTAAGGGTTGGATATCTATGTATCTATATCTGTATCTTTGATGTAGTAGTAGTAGTAGAAGTGGATGTTTTGGTTCATTGTTAGATTGTTGTAGTTTGGTGTTGTCATATGTACTACTCTGTTTCGTTAATTCTCATTAATGAAGCGGTAACGAGGTCACCTTTATTTTTATTTAAAAAAAACGTTGATGTTTCAAAATAATTCAGCAATTATACACCAAACACCACCACTGCGAAAAATGATATGGAGGTAACAGTGAAGTTTCTAAATAGTAAATACTGAGAGACAGATGGTAATTTCAGCAGTGAAACTTACGCATCAAGGAAAAGACCAGCATCTGCTAAACATTTCACTTTAGTACTTCTGGGAAATAATGCCCGAAACTTGTCGCAGTGTAATATGGAAGCTAAGCCTCCAGCTGAACACCCAGAAAGAAGGGCCTGTAAATGACGATGAATTGAGTAACACATGATCAGATACCATGGTATGGAGAAGGGAAGGTATCTACTGCAGAATTTGGGAAATCAATATACCTGGTTGGCGTTACGCATCCCCTTCTCCATCAGATCTTCCATGGCAGCTAACCAGATGCGTTGACCCCGAAAATAAAGACCATGAGCCTAGACATAAAAAATAATAACCATCAATTAACAATAAATAATAACTAAGGGAAAAGCATCCTCTAGAAAGTACTGAAAAGCAGTTGAAGTAAAATGTTGAATTAAAATAGCATCCGGAGTATGGTTTATGTTTTATCATTAATAACATTCTCTGCAGATGAATAGTTGTTGTCTAAGTATTTCAAATCTCCTCCTACTTAACAACAAACTAACATACTTGACAGTTGGCCTACTAAACTGAAAAACAAAAAGTAACTCCTCTGATCATCTTATTTCTAATGACTGACAGTAAAACCATTAGTACTGCCTTAGTAATAGGATAGTTTGCACCTGAAAAGAAACTTGATGGTAAATAATGGCTGTATAATTATACATCCATAATAAGAAATGAAAATGTAGGAAACTACGTAGGAGACAGCACCATAATCATATGTAATGATCAATCCCTTAGCATGCTGCATTCACGTACTAGCAATGGATTCTTTGTGTTGAATCTAACTACTCTCAAAATTCCACATATTAAAGTAACAGTGGATTTTTTTACTAAAAAGGCTGAACCAATATTGTAGAATTATCAATTGCGCTATATTCTATACAACTTGTACCACTAGGAGATAATTAAAGAAATTATCAATCTCGTCGGTCTCATCAGTAACAATGATGAACTATTCCACTGTGCTTAATTCGGATTAAACTAGCACAATAAATGAAACTAGTGCAGCTAACCTGATCATATCCTTCACCGGTAAACGATGCACCATCACAATAACGAACCTTCACTCGGTTCCAGTTGAAAAAGTCTGTGAGTAGTACAACCAAAACCAATATTTAAATTTAAAAAACTCTAGCAGACATTTTTACAGCAACAGATAAATTTGAAAAATACCAGGATTTTCTTCAGGTTTGTTGCTTAAAATCGCAGTGAATTCTAAAATTTTCTCCATGTAGTTGGATGAACCACGACGAGTTTTTTGGCGGTAGACACAGGTTCTAATGTCATTGCACCAGCCTCCTCCCTGAAGCACTCAAAGTTTGAAAATTCTCATTCAGTGAAGAATGATAGAAAACCATTCTTTTCTTAAAACTAAAAATACAATACACCATATCATGTCAACAGCAGCATGCCGATGATGACATGCACTAAATCTAAAACATGTTAGTTATGCTTCCTCTCACCTCCAACTGGATTAGCCAACTATTAGCGCCTGATCCATAACCACGATGAAAATGATATCCGGGAAGTGTTCCATCTAAACAGACTATACAAATCAGAAGCAAACAAATCAGTGAAGATCCATTTTCCCCCAACTCTATATTCAGTACAAACTATAAGAGCTAAAGAAATTAGAGGAAAAGTAAGCATTAGAAATCGTTTACAATAATTAATCCTAGGACACATGTGAAGTTGATCTGAAAGGTGTAGCATGGTGGTTGGCAGACACTGAGCATCCTGTGAATAATTTCAAGATGGCAGGTTCTGTGTGATATTAATAAACTAGATTTGCCCGTGGGCACGTGCCTACGGCACGTGTTCAGAACGATACAGCATATGAAAAGTCTTGTAAACAGTAAATTAACAATTATATAGCTCAAGTTTTAATAGTATGACAATAATTAGTTGTAAATAAAAGTCCATGTTTTCATTAGTATATGTTGAAAAATAATTATAAATTGGGGTATAAAAGTCCATGTTTCCATAAGTATATCTATATAATAAAACACAAAGAAAGCTATCAAGTGTCTCTCCTTCAATCCCCCAAAAATCAAAGACCCAGATCTAATCCCACAAAATACTTTTTCCCCCCAAAACTCAAATTCAAATCTCCCACCCAAAACAACTCCTTTATTTATTTAATTATTTCTCCCTCTCACTCTCTCCTATTCAAAAAATTAAGAAAATAAAAAATTTTTAAAATTAAAAATAAATAAAAATAAAAAACTTTAAAACTTTAGAACTTTAAAACTAAAAAAAAAAAAAAAATTTAAAAACTTTAAAAACTTTAAAAATAATTCAAAAAAAAAACCAAAAACTTATAAAAAAAAATATTTAAAAAATTAATTCAAAAATTTTTTTAAATTAAAAATTTTAAAAATTAAAATTTAAAAAAATTAAAAAATTAAAATTTTTAAAAATTTTTAAAAATTAAAACTTTAAAAATAATTCAAAAAATTATAAAAATTATTTTAAAATTTAAAACTTTTTTAAAAATTAATAAAATAAAAATTAAATTAAATTAATTTTTTTTAATTTTTTGAATTTTTAACATTTAAATTTTTTTGTTTTGGGGGAAAAAATTTGGTTTTGGTGTTTGAAATTTTGAAAGGAAAAATGTGTTTTATGAGGTTATATTTGGGCCTTTGATTTTGGGGGGATTGAAGGTGAGCCACTTGATAGTTTTCTTTGTGTTTTATTATATAGATATGTGACCTTCAGAGTTGAGTCTTCTTTATGCCAAAAAAAAAAAAAAAAAAAAAATTTACTAGATCTGAAAATATAACAGACCTGAATAGCTTAATTAAATACTGAAAGAAAAACATAAGCAATAAAAAAATACACAAGATTTATCCTATGTGACCAATCAACGATGCAACCATAGAATATGGTATAAGAAACACAATTGCAAATACAAGGCAAAAAATAAGCAGAAAATCAGTAACAAATTCCACACTATTAATAAGCACATCTACAAATACTTCTTTCATATTCATTCTGCAATCATTAGAAAAAATCATATTTTCCTACAGTTATTCACATAAAGATAAAAATGATGAAATAATCTTTTCAAAAGGAATGAGCATTACAATCATAATACAAGAAAAGGAATGATTTTGACAGCTAAACATGACAGATCAAATAAAGGGCACATCAGATACGGAGAAAAAAAGTTACCAGCTCCTTTGTTAGCAGCAGATTGAATGAGAGTGAGAGGAACAAGAAGGGGTTTGGTGGTGGTGGTGGTGGTGGTTGCAGTCAAAGCCGCAGCTGCAATCTCCCCAAAGCCCACATCACCAGCATGGGAAGATGAAGAGACATTCCAGTTCTGAAAACCCAGAACCAATCTCAACCCAAGAAACCCAAACACCCATAATGCCTTCATAGCCTCCATTGCTAATGGAAGGAGCGATGGGAGGGGGTATCAAGTGAAAGATATAAGCCTTCCCAAAGTGTAGAGAGAGAGAGAGAGAGCCCAAGTAGTGGTAGCCAGGTAGGTCGGCGGCCAATGTTCTTTTCTTCTAAGGGGGGGTTTGGTATAATTTTGTTAAGAAAAATACTCCACGTGAGGCTCAGAATCAAAGGTTATTTCGGAATTGTTTAACGAGGATTTTTTTTTTCAGGTAAGATCATCCAAAGTCTTTGCTATTTTTGTCATTTTCTCATTTTATGAGAAATGTGCATATGCAATTATTTTCTATTTTGTCGTATTTTGACAAAAATGCTACAGTCGCTTCTCATATTTGAGAAACGAAATTGACGATCGTTCCTATTTTTTTTAATAGGAACAAACGAAACATGTTTCGTCTGACTCTTTTTTTTAAATGATCGGACAGTACAAAAAAAATTCGTAAATCGTCAAACGGGACTTGTAGTCCCGTTTGAAGCCAATTTTGGCTTGGACGGGACAACATGTCCGGTCCAGCCCTTTGGTGAGTTCAGCCCATTTAATTATAGTTTCAATCTTAGGTTAGTGTATTGATTAGGTAGCTTAGTATATATTATAATATTGAATTTATTTAATTAACTTATTTTAATATCTAATCATTAGTTAATTACCTGTTAAAAAAATGGAAGAAACAAGATGTTTCGTCCGACCTCCTTTTATAATATTTGTTTCTCAAATTATAACAAATGACGACTGCAGCAAATTGCGATTTTAGCTATATGATATTTTGCCATATTCTCATATTTGAGAAATACCATTGTGGATGCTGTAAGCGGAACATTCTTTATTTCTTAAATTTCTTCTTTTACTTTATGTGTCTCTGTTTCAGAATATAAGTAATTCTAAATTTTTACACCGCTATTAAAAAATAATATAGAATTAAGTAAAAGTACTTCATTTTCTTGACTTTTGAAGCTCATAAATAAGTCATCAATTGTATAGTGTCCTATTTGCCCTGCTTTACAATTTTTTATTATTTCTCTTACAAAAAAGGATAAGGGTAAAATTGAAAATCTCATAGAAAATTAATTCATGGACATTTAAGAATGACAAGATATTTTTTGAAAATCTAAAGTGACTGAGTATATTATGAAACAAAAAAAGACTATAATGACTTATATTTTGAAACGGAGGGAGTGTTTGTAAAAGGAGGATCAAGAACAAAGCAAGTGGTAGTACATTCACTTCTTATGTACTCATTAATATAGCTGTGTCTTTTCTCCAACTTAAAAATTTCGTAATAGTTAAGGTTATTTGTAAAAAAATGGAGTATCTTGTAATTAAAAGTATTTGTCCATGTATTAAATGTTGGGTTTGTGTCTTGCATACTAAGTTCGATACGAAGACGATGAAGTGAAGGAAGCGATGCATCATTTGATAGAAAATGAGAAACAACAACAACAACAACAACTGAATGTTGGATCCTGTAGGCAAGGCAAGAAACACTAGAGGGGGGTAAATAGTGTTTTATAAAAATTAATTGCGGAATTAAAAATTATCTTCTGTTCAGTCGACTGTAAAGAGAAGTTCAGTCGACTGAGGCGTCAGAGTAGAAGAGTATTTTGATACTAGTCTGATAAGTCGACTTAATATAGAGGGGCAGTCCACTTGCCAGAAAAGTTTCTGAGAAGATTGTAATACCATTCTGATCAGTCGACTTAAGATGGGAATACAGTCGACTTACCAAAAAGGTTTTGAGAGAATTAAAATGCAAGTAACAAAAGGTTCAAGAGATACAACCACAGAGTACACACGATGTATCCTGGTTCGGTCCTCCCGACCTACACCCAGCCCCTAAGCAACCCACTTGAGATTTTCCACTATTCTTGAAAAATGTACAAGAATACCCTAGGCGTTAGACAACAACCTTGTCCAACCCGTAGTCCTCTCTCACCACTAGAGAGAGCAACCCACTGTTCCACCAAGAGTGAAAACCTGACTCTACACCCTAGAGTTCTACTCTCCAACCAAGGGGAAAAGAAAACAATAAAATTGTTTACAATCAACCTATAGCCTTATTGTGATTGTGATTTTATACGTGGCTATTCGGTCAACTTATGAATTCAATCCAAAACAAATTCAATGTTATGTTGGACTGAACTCAGAGAACCAAGTCTTAAGAATTAGAGTGTTTGAGTTAAAAAAAAAAAAACTTTTTCTCTTTGAAAGTAAGAACACTTAAAACTTTTTCTCAAAAGGCTTGGGGACCCTTCCATGGTGATTCTAAGCCTCTATTTATAGAGTAGAATCCCTGAAAGTTGTAAAGACAGTTCTTACAACTGTTTACAAATGGATATATCTTTTTGAAATCAAAAAATCAAAATTTGAAATCAGAAATCTGTCAAAAAGACTTGAACAGTCGACTGGGTTGCCGTTATGAGTCGACTGGCCAGAGTTTGAAGAAGCTAAGACAGTTTTGTACAGATACAGTTGACTGGTTCTTAATGGCAGTCGACTGGTACTCAACAGCTGACCTAGTTCAAACTGTTTTGACCTTTATTTTTGAAAACCACACAGTTATAAAATTATATGTGAGTGTGTGTGTGTGACAAGGCTTTTACATCAATCTAAGACTCAACAAAAGAAGATTACATTTGTTTTTACAAGACACAAAATATAAGACATTGAAACTTTGGTCTTGACTTGAGTCTTTAGTCTTGAGAGAAGTTTTAGCCATTGTCCTTGTATGAAGCTTTGCTTGATCATTCTTCAGCTTTAGAAAACTTGCTTGATCAATTTGCTTTGAGGCCTTTGTGTATCATACATGATAAACTTTGATACAACCTACAATATATGAGAGGTAGCACAATAACTTTGCATTGTGTTGTAATCATCAAAATCAAGAATCAACACCGAAGAAGGTGTAAACCCTGTTTTTCGTTTTCTTTATTTTTCGTGTATTTTCTTTCCGTGTATTATCTGGGTTTGGGTTCTTCTTAAAAATTTTCATTTTCTGAAATTCATTTTATTTCAAATTATTTTGTATCTCCTGTTAAAATATGTTCTTTTCATTAATTGTACTTATTGTTATTTTCAAATGAGTCTTATATTATAATACAAATCCTATTATTTGTGTTATTATTATTATTATCAGTATTATTATTTTTATTATTATTATTATTTTGAAGTACAAACCCAGTATATTATTTGTATGTGACTATCCTAATTGTTTGTGAAAAGTTAAATATTAATCTAATTGTATTTTTCAAATTAATTTTATTGAACCTTGTAAAATATTGTTTTGCAACCTATGAGAAATTGTGAAATTTGTATTTTATAAATCCTATTTATTTTTCCTATTTGATTTTAAAACTCAATCCTATTATTTCTTATTGGATCCTATCCATACCCGAAACCCAATAACCCTATTAAACCATGTAACCCGAAACCCAAATACCCATCTGCACCTATACACTACCTATACCTCTTCATATATATACCTAGCCGCCTATGATCTTCTAAAACCTATATATATTTATACCCCTCCCCTGTTATGTTCCCTTAAACCTCCCAGCCGCTTCTACTTCTTCATCACCCTCTCTCCTCTCCTCGTCACTGCAGCAACAGACCACCTCGGCATCCCTCCTCCTCTTCTCCCCTGCCTCGCATCACCGGCAGCCCCTCGGTGCCCCTGTGCTCCTCCCCCATCGTGTTGCAGCAGCAGCAATGGTTGCGGTCGACGACAACAGCCGTCGCATCGCTCTGTGCTCCCTCCGTCCTGTCACTCTTTCGCAGTCAGCGAAGCCACCTACAGCCAACCCCCTGGTCCCATCCCTCCCTCCTGTCATTGACAGCAGCGACAACAGCATCAGTCGACAGTACAACCGCTGCGACCCCCGCTCAGCCCAGCCTCTGTGTCGCCCTGCCTCTGCTCATCCTCACAATTTCTCCCCGTGCCCTCTTGCTGTGTGTGCTCTTGCGATGTTGCCGTGTGTTCCTTGCCACCAATTGTTGTTGGATCAATGCTGTTTGATGTGTAGTCCCCTTTGCTGTGTGTTGTTGTGTGGGGATTCGTTGTTGCTGTTGGTTTGATCATGGCTTCGGATTTGGGCCGTCTGTTTGATCTTGATAATCATCGCGATCATGATCATCATGTCCCCTTGATTCTGATCTGGACCGTCCGATCTTGTTGATCTTGATCTTCAATCTCAGCCGTTGATCTTTTGATCTTTTGATCTCAGCCGTCCGATTGTGTTCGTGATCTTGATCGCCTTCATCTTGTTCGCGATCGGTTATTCATCTTGTTTGTGATCATCTCGTTCGTGATCGTTGGTGTTGTGTTTGAGCCCGGGAACCCGTTCCCATTATTCTTGTTCTTGTTTCGTTTTCATCGTCGTCTATAAGATAAGTAACTTGTATTCTTTTCTTTGTGTAATACAAGTACTAAATACCGTCTGTAGTGTAGTAATGTTCTAGAGACAATTCTTATGCAAAACCCATGTTATATCTTGTCTCTATCGTATTGACCCGCCCGTAGTTGCCTCATTACACACATGACATGAAATAACTTAGGGATGATCACTTTTTGATGTATACATGCATGTTGTTCGTATGATAGCGTGTGCTTGGTTGTGTTAGTTGTAGTATACTTGTTGTAGACTTGTGAAATACCCTGTACCATGTTGCTTAGGCATCTAGTACACCATGTTTCACGTTTAGTTATGTTTTGGATGAGTTTCATATGAACTAGTTGATTTTGTGCATGAAGGATATTTTCTGTTTGCAAGTTCCTCGTTTTTGTTCAGTATTTTAAACCCTATTAAGGTCAGTATATGAAAATTATTTGTGAATATGAATTATAGAGAATTTTGTCTACTTTCCAGATTCTCTGACAGATCTCAGTTTTGATTTTTGAGTTGCGAGTTATGACTATTTTACTACAGATGTGTTTAAAATTCCAGATCCAGTTTTATATGAATTCTGTATGACTATTTATTTTTCTACTGATGTTAAAGATAATATTTTGACCCAATATTTTGCTGATTTCATCTAGACCTGATTGGGATTAACCCCTAATCTTTGTGAATTTAATTGATAACTTTTATAAACTATTCTATACTTGCAAACAAACTATTATACATGTAGAATTTTCATACTGTTCAGTAAAGATACATAATTTCGACATGATTCTATTTGCTGTCTATAAAAACTTTATGAATATGAATTGTAGCCTACTGTATCTATTTTATCACCCCTTTTGGCGGATATGGATTTCAATTTATATTTTGTGAGATATTGTTGTTTTGGTACTGCAGTGTTTATGATTCCAGATTTACAAAACTACTGTATCTTGTTGCTTTCTGATTTTACTTAACTATTCTATCTATGTTGGAAAATTATGAAACTTTATTTTCTGTTACTAAACATACTAGGGAATACCCCAGATTTTTTCGTGGATTTAATTAGTGATTTTTCATGTTGTTTTCCTATTTATGAATCCAAATTTCTGATTTCTGGCTGAACATATTTTTTGGATTCAAATCTGTTTTGAGACTTGTTGTTGTGAAATACCCTGTGACTTATATATATTTGCTGGATTCTACCGACAGTCTATTTTCTAGATTTCCTGACAGATTCAGGTTTGTATATTTGTAGCAACGAAAATTTCAGATTTTGTGCAGTACTGTCTTGCTGTCTTGAACTAGAATTTTCGTTGTTCTATCCTTTTATGAGTTGTCTTTCACCTGTACATGTTTATCTTTCAATCTGAACCTATCACTTTTTTATGCTATGTCATTCTTGCTCTGTTTGTGACACATACATGCCTATTTAATAAATAATAACAAATAATCAAGTCGGGGTTAAAGAAAGGATCTGGTAGTAGAAAATATAGAAATGTGTACTTAGAAGGAGACCCGTGTTTCCCACCTGTTACGTGTTCATGACTACATGATACATGATCCTGTTTACGTGATTATTTGACTACACACTTCCCTATAGGAAGGTGTACTCAGAAGAGGACCACTAGGTTCTACCTGTACCTGTTTACCTGATTACCTAACTGCACACTTCCCTATAGGAAGGTGTACTCAGAAGAGAACCACTAGGTTCTACCTGTTCCTGTTCCTGGTTTCCTGATCCCTGAGTACACGGCCCTATGGACTCCACTACGAAATCTAAACGAAACTTGTTTGAATGTAGCAACCATGTGGTAAAAGTTTGGGACGCATGAAGTGCTACCTAAATAGTAATAAATACGAGACTTGACATACAAGATACCTGTAACATGCTTACCTTTTACATGATACCTGTACATGCTACCTGTATACTTGTTTACCTGTTCACCTGTTTACATGTTTACCTGTATACCTGTTTACCTGTTCACCTATTCATCTGTTACCTGTTTACCTGCTTGCATGATACCTGATATATGTTACCTGTACCCTGTTAGTAAATCACGTTGCTTGATTTTGTTTCCTGATTCATGTTAATTTTCCTACTGTGTTGACATGTCTATTCCATGCTATGTTGCTTCCGTTGTTTCTCTATATCTGTTTATTTTATTCATGTACTTGTGTCTGCACTACAAGCGGCCCATAACTTGCATTGACGGGAGTTTTGTTTTTTTTTTTCTCTTCCTGCAGTTTATTAAATTGCAGATTTTGGTGATCAGTTGCCGATGGAGTAGGTGATCTGAGAGTCTAGATGCTGGAGTTTTTATTATTATTTCCTGTTGCTTATTTGAATAATTGTATTTGTTACTTGGATTATTTTGTATTGGGCAGTGTGACCCAGGATCATTGACTTGTTCAGATCTGGTTCATTTGAGATTATTAAATTTTATTTCAAGTAAATTTTTGTTGGTATATTGATTCATAAATGCATGTGTGGTTGACTTCTCTTGCTTCCTACTCTGATTATTCTTGTGAAATATTGTAAAGATCATGACAGCTTATGGATGATGAAAATCATTCATTGGGCTGAGTCACGTATCCGTATACCGTATTTCCTTTTGGAAAGTGGGGCATGACAGAAGGTGTGGTCAACTTTATATTCGACTGCACAGTCGACCGTCACCCCTTGGGTTTGGCTGAAGCCAAGTGAGGTCGACCGCAAGTTTGGCAGTCGACCGCATGCCACTGTTGTTTGTGTTCGGGTGTGGGGCTAGGAGATTAGTTTGAAGCTCGACTTCTTCTCCAAGTTAGATCATACGGCTCTTATTGTATGTTTATCACTTCAGAAAATATCGGATGGCTATTGTATCAAGATATCAAACTAGGGTTTCTTTAGATCTCTATATATTATTGTAATTGGCCTCCATTAAGAGCCAAGAGAGAGAGTGCTTCATTGAAGATAGTTAGATAGATTCTCCAACTGTAAATAACTAGTATTTTGTAGTGAGGCTTGAGATATGATTATGATGAGAATTGTAATATTCTTGTATTGTTGAATATCATCTTGGTTTCTTCTGCCCGAATTAAGGCGAAAGCCTCAACCGGGATAAATTTGTGTGCTTTGTTGTGTTTGGTCTAATCTTCTATTTGTTTTGTGGTTGTCTTGATTGTATCACATAACTCAACAAGATCATAGTAGAATAGGGAATCAAATTCCCTAACAATTGGTATCAGAGCATCATGTTCATGGATTTGTTTGAGTTCCTTAGAGAAGATGGCAAATCAGATCACGAAGATTAATCGGTTCGAAGTTAAGATCAACTTTGATCTCTTGAAGGTGGACGTGCATAAAGCATTGGTTCAACAGGGCTTGGATATAGCCCTAGAAGGAGATAAAGGAAGACCAATCGGCACAAAGCAGGAGAATTGGGAGGATATTTATTCAGAAGCCTTGAGTTTTATTTAGATGTTATTGACGAGAGAAGTCAAGTATAGGAGATGTAACACCCCGAATTCCAAAATACAACTGAATCCGAAGTTCCACAGGATCTTTACACTTCTTTCGTACAATTTTACAAGGAAATAAAAACTTTCTTTCGTCAGAGTTACATTACACTTGTACATTGTCACGGCAGAAGCAAATTTACAATAATTTACATGAAACAACATTTAAATCAATCTTGAGCAGCATGTATACTTCAATTGTATCAAGCATCTTTACCCTGCATATAAAACTGTGGGCGTGTCAGTTCATTCAACTGACGAAATATTATACACGGTCATCCTCTCTATGCCGGAAACAGTATAATGATTCTCAATACTTAGCAAACCACAAACTTGTTTACAAACAAAGCTAAAGGGACTATCTTATTGATGTCGTGTTGTGAATATGCACTTAATCCTTAATGCAATTATTGTATCATATGACACTAATGCGCACTTGTTCAGAGTCTATGCAGCCCATACTACATAGGTCTGAGGGCAAGCCCTTAACCGTTCTTCATCTTGTAGGGTTCAATCCCTCGTCATGACTTAATCTACTACTGTAACTATGGTAAGTATTCTAGATGTTTTCTGACCTACGAACTCATGTCTAGGCGCCCTGGAGAGAATCCCAACGCACTGACACATGACTCATCATGCAGGCATCCTGTGGTAATTCAGCTCCTACCATAGACATGACACCACCCGCAGTCGTCAAACACCTCACGAGCGTCGCCACCGGGATGGTACTCTGGAGCAGTATACACGACCTATCATGGCGCATCATGGGACATCCCGCGTATACTCTCACGCTGCCAATCTAATGGCCCTCATACTCGATGTTTTTCTCTTACTTTCATCAAATCTTCACTATGTATCTAATCCTTAGTTTAATTGAATCATGAATAAAATCAACCCATAGAGTGTAGCACTTCCACTATACCGGTCTTATTCATTTAATTCACATGACCCAAACCTTGGTCTTCTCATTTCAAAATATCATTTCCACATTTCCTTTATTGCCGGTATAAGGCTTGGCTATACCCTAATTCTCAATTTCAACTCATAATTACAATATCGAGCTTTTCATACTCATAAGGTCTTTTCATGATTAATCACAATTCATATTTCATAAGCATAGTATTCATGTATTCACATCTTTCATAACTCATCACAAACAATAATTCAATTTCACGTACAATTTATAATTCATGTATTCCACAAGACTATTATTTTCATTTCCAAATCTTACTACAAGCACAAAATAGAAGTCCAATTAATCGCATCAAGCACACTTTCAAAAATTCCTCATTACTAATTTTTCATCTTTTATAACTCAAAAATTTCATTTATTTTTCTTTTATTTAAAAAGACAATTTAATTTAAAAAAGAAGTCCTTTCTTGCAAAAACCCCAATTTCTTAATCACACTTTATCAAAAGTTATATAAATTTTCTTATAAAGTTCTAATAATTTTTCAGTAATTAATCCCTAATTTTTCCATTTTTTATTCTATTTTTAAAAACTCAATTTAATCAAAAATCCACGAAAAAAAATATTTTTTTTCTAAACTCAAACCCCCACCTAGATTCGAACCCACAACAAGCAGTGAAACAGACAGCGCATAAGACCAACGCGCCAAAGCCGCCAAACGTTTAAACCATGGGTTATAATCCCTATGTATCCATTCTCGGCAATTTGGATTTTTAACAAAAAAAATAAAACAAAAGCCTCAGGTATCGAACTCGAGACCTCCCCCTTACTGTAACGACCAAAGGTACTGCCGGCCAATTGGTTTAAGTGGACATATCGATTAGAAAATAATTAAAATGGGTTTTGATCTTGCTCTCTGTTCATAACTATAATTCAAAAATTCCCAAAACAAAATTTCCTCTTTTTCTCCTCTTTTGAAAATAAAAATTTCCAGAATGAAGATACATTCAATTCTACAGTAACCAATATTTTTAAGGGTATTTTTAACTCTTTAAAAACATATATTTTAGCCTTAGTTTGTATTCCATAAACACAATTTCGACATTTGAAAACCAAGCATACTTCTACATAATTAAAGATAGGTTCTCACAAAAACCCACTACATTAATGTTCTCTTATTTATTGACAACTATAATATTTTTAGAACACAAAAATCATCTTTCTTAATGAATAAAACTTCTATTTTATCAACTAATTTACACATGATGCATTCAATCATTTGTTTGCAACTACAATCTTTTCATATATTCTAACATTCATATGGCACAAGAAAATGGATAATTTTACTACAACAATTAACAATTCCATCAATTTATCTCTAATATACCATTCTACTTTAATACTTTAATCAACAAACATGGTTCCAATCTTTTATTATTTAATTCACATAATTGCATTAAAACATACCTAGCATGCATACTATCATTAGAAGCAATGAGAACATTCACTTTTACTCATAATAAATAAATCTAGCAATCAAATTAATATACATCTACTAGTTAATCAAATCTCCTCTAATTAGGCAAGCATGGATTTCATTTCAACTAGTTACTTTCTAATAACAATTCAATTCATTCCTAACATGATTTCTACCTTAGAAATCATGAGAAACACCCACCTCTTTGAAGAAAAAGCCAATTAAAGCCTCTAGAGTCCCCTAGAATGCGAGAGAGTGTCTTCTCCTCCTAGATTGCGGTGCAAAAGAACCTCCTTCTCCTTGCTTCCTTGCCAAAACCGAGCTCCTAGTGTGGGGAATGATGGTCGGCTTCCAATGGTAGGGACACACACACTACTCACACTCACACTAATATATATTTCCTATATAGTTTCTTCTTTCAATGATTTCTTAGTGTAGAATACATGTAGATAGAGGGGGAGGGTGGGGGGTATTTATACTAATTCTAGGATGGATTAGAGGGCTATGATTCATTAGATAGTTAAAGAATGGATGGCTAGGATAGAAGGGGAAGTTGTAGTAACCACCTACACTCAAATAAACTACCCATGCACACACACACCCACTCTCCATGATCCCAAGCATACCCGGCCTACCAATGGTGTGCATGCACGTGCCCCCTAGTACCCCCTATTTGAAGTTTGTACAATTTTAATTAATCAATTGTTCACATTTTGTGTCTATATGACAAGTGTGACCATTTAATTGATTAATTAAATTAGTGGGCTTCAGAATTAGTGGGCTTAGGCTTGTGGGCCAAAAGAATAATAAAATAAAGAAATATTAAAGTGGGCTCAACTAAGAAAATAATTGTTTTAGGCTTTAGAAAATAGGCTTTTAGAAAAATAAAGGAAGAAAATAATTGTTCATACTATAAAAATGAAATTTTATATATAAAAATAAATAAATAATGTACACATGAAATTTGCACGTGCACAACACGTGAAAATCAATATTTTTATTAAAATGAAAGTTTAGGGTATTACAGGAGAAGCGCGACTAGTCTTTGGGCAAGACTCAGAACTGACTACTCGAATTGCTGTTACAGGGTCGGATGTATCAGAAAAGAAAATTATTGGGTTTCTCAATGAAGAAAAGTACCACTCTTCTAGATCATACAGTGGAGTTCAATACGGAGTTATCTGAACCAAGGGCAGTCAATGCAGATGATCTAAAAGCTTTCAACTTGATATATTCACCACCAAATTCATCCAACTTGATAACTATGCTAGACGGTAAATCTACCAAGGAGAAGTTTTCGGTAGCAGGTATGATCGAGGGCTTGGAAGATGATGCACTTGGAAAGTAGAGTCAAAAATTGGCGTCAATTTCTGTTACTTGCTTGGAGGTGGATTGTAATTCAAATGGAAGAGCAAGTGAATGTAAGGGTAAGGTCTGTTGCCACCACTGCAGAGTGATTGAGCATTACATGAGAGACTGTTGCAAGCGGTTGAGTCAGAGGGGCGCCAAATTCAGTACCTCTGAATCAGGTGATAGCCTAAACAATACTTTTGTTTTAAGTTCTTTATATGTGGAGTCTGATTATTCTTTTGATTTAGTTAGTTCTTCTCAAATTTGCTCTGAGAGGGAGATTGTTTCTAGTTACAAGTTTGCATCATGTTGTTGTGTGAGAACGAAGATTAGTAAGATTTATGAAGTAATGAGTGAAAGAACAAATAAGTCGAAGATGACAGACGGAAATGAACATACTCTGGAGGAGGTCATGTATATTCCTTTGTTGAAACAGAGCCTGATATCTAGGAGAACTCTTGAAGCACATGACTGCAGGTATACAAATCCAGGTGGAGTTCTATCAGTTTGGGGATGTCGTCGTTAGGTGATGAAGGGTGAGTGGGTATTGGGCAGAGTCAGCACATCCTCTATCGGCTTTGTAGGAACAAAAAATCTTGGCCAAGTGGTTTGAACCACATTGTTCCTAAAGCAATATCTAGTTTGTCGTCACTAGAATCATCCGAGCGAGACTATGACATTTGAATATCGTCGAGAGGTTGAGACTGCCTCGATGTAGGTGGATTTCGTGTGAAGGGCGGGGCCTCTGTGTCAACACCTACTGGGGTGTGCTTTTAAGGGGCATACCAACTGAAGAAAAACATGTGAAGGTAGATTCAACTAGCAGAAAAAACCATATAATCGAGTTGGTTGCAACAGGAGAATAGAAGAGTCTAGAAAATTTAAATCACATAGGTGTTGATTCATAGTATGCAATCCAAGGTGAAGATTGTTGGGTTTATGTCTTACATACTAAGTTCAATATGAAGACGATGAAGCGACACATTGATTGGATGGAAGATGATAAGCAACAACAGCACCGGAAGATAGTGTGTTCGACTGCACAATCGACTGTCACCCCCTCAGGTTTGGCTGAAGCCAAGTGCGATCGACTGCAAGTTTGGCAGTCGCTCGTGCGCGACTGCTGTTTGTGGTCGGGTGTGGGTCTAAGGGATTCGTTTGAAGCCTGAATTCTTCAACTGTGCAGTTGACTGATAAATGAGATGTCTAAATTTTAATTGATTTGTCATCACCGTTCTACTTGTGATATGAAGTTGTAGAGACATTAGTGGGTTGGAGAGGGACTCTGAATTTGGCGAAGTAACTTTCAACCTACAAAAATGCTATGGATTTGAAGGTGGATGCTTATTATTAATGCTCAAATAGAAATGGGTAGTATCCAACTGGAGAAAAATAGGTGAAGGTAGATTCAACTAGCAGAAGAAGCTACAGAACCGAGTTGTTTGCAGCAGGAGAATAAAAGAGTCTAGACATTTTTAATCACACAGGTGTCGATTCATAGTATGCAATCCAACGTGGAAATTGTTGGGTTTATGTCTTGCATACTACGTTTGATACGAAAACGATGTAGCGAAGGAAGCGATGCATTGATTGGATGGAAGATGAGAAGCAACAACAGCAACAGAAGAAGGTGTGGTCGACTGCACAGTCGGCCATCACCTCCTCGGGTTTGGATGAAGCCAAGTGCGATCGACTAAAAATTTGGCAGTCAGCCGCGCGCGGCTGCTGTTTGTGTTCGTGCCGGTCTAGGAGATTCGTTTAAAGCCCGACTTCTTTTCCAAGTTAGATTGTACAACTCTTATTGTATGTTTATCCCTTCAAGAAATATTGGATGACTATTGTATCAAGATGTCAAAGTAGGGTTTCTCTAGATCTCTATATATTATTATAATTGGTCTCCATTAAGAGCCAAGATAGAGAGTACTTCATTGAAGAGAGTTTGAGAGGTTCTCCAACTGTAAACAACTAGTATTTTTTGGTGAGGCTTGAGAGAGAGTCGTTGTGAGAATTGTAATATTCTTGTATCTAATCTAGTTAAATAACATCATGGTTTATTCTCCTCGGATTAAGACGAAAGCCCCAACCGGAATCAATTTACGTGCTTTTGTGTGTCTGATGTGATCTTCTATTTACTTGGTGGTTTGTATCAATTGCATCACATAACTCAATAAGATCCTCGTAGAAGAAGAAATCAAATTCCCTAACATTAAGTAGTTAGGCTCGTTTATTCTATTCATAGGAAATTGTTTCTTTTATAATAAAAGAGCTGTCTAAACGTTAATTGATTTGTCATCACCGTTCTGCTGTGATATGAAGTTGTAGAGTCGAGAGGGGCTGGAGAGGGACTCTGAATTTGGCGAAGTAACTTTCAACCCACACAAATGCTATGGATTTGCAGGTGGCTCGATACTTATTATTAATGCTCAAATAGAAATGGGTAGCATCCCAAGAAACATCTGTACTATTTTAATGGGAGAGTTTGTCACTAATGACTAAACAATCTTTAATTGTAACTCAACAAATACGTGCATTATAACCCAACGAACACGTGCAATGCATATACATAACTAATATAAAGCAGATCTTAGATTTGATGCCAAACAACATCAAAATTTTTTTAGTATATATATATATTTATAAAGACATGTATCAACACGTGTAAATTACTTGTAGTGATTGATGCTCAAGTATTATCTGATGGAAAATTATTGTAGATGTTCAGTTCGAAAATCTCCAATATTTTGAGAGAAAGCAGCGAAATCACTAGTGGATGGCAAATTACTACCACTAAATTACTTCTGAATTTATTACGCAAGCCAATGGTGATGTTTATGGGATTGACTATATTATATTACTTAGAGACTATATTACTTTAAAAATAAATAATAAACAAAAATCTCTACTACTATCTCTAATCTCTAACATTATAATGGGAGAAGATCTTATTGTCCTTTGTCAATCTACCAATCCGTGCATTGCACGTGCATAAATAATATGAAGAATATCTCAGGTTCGAGTCCTTACTACGTCAGATTTTTTACTTTAATTTTTTTAATAAATTAACTGTGTATCACACGTGTAAATTACTATCTATCTATCTATCTATCTATGATATAATATATAATAACTATTATATTAGAAGAATTGGAGTTGTAAATCTACGTATTTACGTGCAACTCCAATTCTCCCATTATAGTCTTCACATTTAATTTTAAAATTATATAATCATATTTATTAAGACATGCATCGTACGTGTAACTCAGTGTTTTACTTATAAAAAAAATTAAAAATAATACGTGCATCGCACGTGTATATTACTAGTAATGGGAGAATGAGAAAGCCCTAGTATAATTTGTCCATCTACCAACCCGTGCAACGTACGTGCACAACTATTGTAAATGAGGTTTTAGATCAAATTCAAACTACGTCTGAATTTTTACTTTTAAAAAAACTATATTTATTAAGACGTGCATTGCACGTGTAAATTACTAGTCGAGATTAATTTGGGACTAGCGGCAACCATTCCGTTCGTAGTGTTAGGGAAAGAAAAGCAATCAATCGAGAGAGACAGAGATCTTATCATCAAACAAAATGTGATGGTTATTCGTTCCAATTGAATATCTATATAATAAAACTCAAAGAAAGCTATCAAGTGGCTCACATTCAATTCCCCCCAAAATCAAAGGCCCAGATCTAACCTCACAAAACACATTTCCCCCCCAAAAGTTTCCCCCCAAAACTCAAATTCAAATCCTCCCAAAACAACTCATTTATTTATCTCTCTTTCTCTCTCTCTCTCTCTCTCTCTATATATATATATATATACTAGTATAATGCACGTGCGATGCACGTCTATAAAGGTGTGTAGGATTTTGAGGAAGGGGCAGGTCACCGAAGAGGTTGCATGCATGCATGCAGATAGGCATGCACAATCTATACATTTTGATATTTGCATGCATGTGTTACATCTACTGGCTTTGATAGGAGAAAACTTTCTTATGAATAAATTGTGCATGCAAGTACATGCAAATCTATACTATTAATTATTTTTCCAAATCTATGCAGACAGGCATGCAAATCTGTGCATGTTAATTATTTTTGCAATACATGCAAATTACATTTCTGACCTCCGATATTAACCCTATATTTTTTTGGCCTTTTATGTTTATGAGGGTATGATAGTAAAAAGCCGCCAAAATGGGGTTTTGCTTAATAATAGTATAGATATATATATTTGTATGGAAACATGGACTTTCATTTACAACTAATTATTGTCATACTATTCAAACTTCAGCTATATAATTGTTGATTTACTGTTTACAAGACTTTTCATATGCTGTATCGTTCTGAAGTCGTGCCGTAGGCACGTAGCCACGGACAAATCTAGTATAAAAATAAGATAAGAAGGTTGTTAGGCGGTAGGAAACACGGGCAAATCTAGTATAAAAATAAGATAAGAAGGTTGTTAGGCGGTAGGAAATAAATGCTGATCAGAAATTAAAAGATGGGGGGAAAAAATTATTAAGACATGCATCGTACGTGTAACTCAGTGTTTTACTTATAAAAAAAATTAAAAATAATACGTGCATCGCACGTGTATATTACTAGTAATGGGAGAATGAGAAAGCCCTAGTATAATTTGTCCATCTACCAACCCGTGCAACGTACGTGCACAACTATTGTAAATGAGGTTTTAGATCAAATTCAGACTACGTCTGAATTTTTACTTTTAAAAAAAACTATATTTATTAAGACGTGCATTGCACGTGTAAATTACTAGTCGAGATTAATTTGGGACTAGCGGCAACCATTCCGTTCGTAGTGTTAGGGAAAGAAAAGCAATCAATCGAGAGAGACAGAGATCTTATCATCAAACAAAATGTGATGGTTATTCGTTCCAATTGAATATCTATATAATAAAACTCAAAGAAAGCTATCAAGTGGCTCACATTCAATTCCCCCCAAAATCAAAGGCCCAGATCTAACCTCACAAAACACATTTCCCCCCCAAAAGTTTCCCCCCAAAACTCAAATTCAAATCCTCCCAAAACAACTCATTTATTTATCTCTCTCTCTTTCTCTCTCTCTCTATATATATATATATATATATACTAGTATAATGCACGTGCGATGCACGTCTATAAAGGTGTGTAGGATTTTGAGGAAGGGGCAGGTCACCGAAGAGGTTGCATGCATGCATGCAGATAGGCATGCACAATCTATACATTTTGATATTTGCATGCATGTGTTACATCTACTGGCTTTGATAGGAGAAAACTTTCTTATGAATAAATTGTGCATGCAAGTACATGCAAATCTATACTATTAATTATTTTTCCAAATCTATGCAGACAGGCATGCAAATCTGTGCATGTTAATTATTTTTGCAATACATGCAAATTACATTTCTGACCTCCGATATTAACCCTATATTTTTTTGGCCTTTTATGTTTATGAGGGTATGATAGTAAAAAGCCGCCAAAATGGGGTTTTGCTTAATAATAGTATAGATATATATATTTGTATGGAAACATGGACTTTCATTTACAACTAATTATTATCATACTATTCAAACTTCAGCTATATAATTGTTGATTTACTGTTTACAAGACTTTTCATATACTGTATCGTTCTAGCCACGGACAAATCTAGTATAAAAATAAGATAAGAAGGTTGTTAGGCGGTAGGAAACACGGGCAAATATAGTATAAAAATAAGATAAGAAGGTTGTTAGGCGGTAGGAAATAAATGCTGATCAGAAATTAAAAGATGGGGGAAAAAAATTAAGTGTGGCTGCTGGGATTCGAGCCCAGGTCTCCACGGCCACAACGTGGAATTCTAACCACTAAACTACAGCCACTTTGTTATTAATTGAAGGAAATATAGCTATTGGAAATATTCACAATGTCAGGGGCTGCAGCTGTTGGGAAGATATGAGCTCACTCAGGGAGCTGATTGCATTAGTATTAGTTAGGTTTAGTTGATTGTATCAGTAAAAATAAAGTGGTATCTGAAGTATGAGTGTTTTATGTGCAAAGCGCACATTATTTGAATAAGAGATGTAGTTAGCTTTGACGGGTGAGAGTCACGCACGTGGCACGTGCTTGAACCTGCTCCTTTCTTGAATTGTAACCGAATTGCAACCGCCTATAAAGAGGCAGTGACTGGTAGTAAATAAGACAAGTAATAATTCCAGTAAATTCCTCCCTGAATTCGCTCATCTTCAACCCATGGTTTCCTCCATGGCCAAGAACAAGCAATCTAAACAGATAGGTCCTGACATTGTGGTATTAGAGCCAACCACTGCCAATGATGAACATGACGTAGGGAGTCCGATGGCGATGGAATCGAAGATGGAGTTGCTTGAAGGTCGAATGGCATCGGTTCAAGCTCAGATTGAGATCATCGTTAAACAGCTGAAAGAGATAGCCATGAATCAAACTCAAGGAAATCCAACACCTATTCTTCTAAGGCCAAATAGAGACGTAACAAATCCTAATTCAAATTCTTTCAATTCTAGGGTTCGTCATGATCAATTGGGGTTCCTTCGAACTCCGTTCAAGAACGAATTCCCATTGTTCCATGATGGTGATCCAACTGAATGGATATGTGGAGTCGAGCAGTTTCTTGAATTTTACGAAGTCGAAAAATCTCAGAAACTGAAACTAGCTTCACTGAATCTTGGAGGTAAAACAACTCAATGGTTTAGAAGGCATGTTCGATCCAAGAATCGATCTATTACATGGCCTGAGTTTGTCGAAGAGTTAATCACAAGGTTTGGCCCTACCATTTACCTTGTCGAAATTGCAACAGAATGGGGATCTTGAGGTTTACATTCAAGAATTTGATCGTTTATCAAATTTTTTGAGGATTGGACTGAAAAAGCATTTCTTGAGTACTTTTATAACTGGCTTGAGAGATGAGATTCGGTGGGATGTGAAATCTCAACGCCCCATGAGTGTAAGTGAAGTCGTCGAGTTGGCAAGGGGATATGAGGAAAAGTTAGTGTCTATCAAGAAGAGCTTTCAACCCTCATTTACTCTTCGACCGCGGTCCTCAATATCTGTTAACAACACTCAAACTCCCAAAATTTCTGAAGGGAAGGCTACACCTGCAAGTTTACCAAGGTTGTTGCATCCTCATGAGTTTAGGGAAAGAAAAGAGAAAGGACTTTGTTTCAATTGCGATGAGAAATACACTAAAGAACATCAGTGTAGGGCTCAAAAGTTTTATTTTCTTGAGATGTTCAATAAAGATGAAGAAGTGTTGACAACTGTAGAGGAAGAGGAGCCAACAATTCCTGTAGAAAATCAAATTCCTCAACCCGAAATATCCTTTCATGCACTGGCAGGGTCTCAAGTGTATCCACAAACGATGAGGGTGAAAGGGAGAGTAAATGGTATGGAGGTTCACATCTTGATCGATACGAGATCAACTTACAACTATTTGGATCCTCAAACTGCTATTAAGGCAGGGTTGTTGATAAAAAAAATGATCCTAAGTTTCGGGTAACAGTAGCAAATGGCCAATTCATGTACAGTGAGGGAAAAGTGGACGTGGTTAAATTTGTAGTGCAAGGAGTTGAGTTGATAGTTGCAGTATTGCTCTTACCTCTTGGACCTGCGCAAAAGGTTCTCGGGGCTCAATGGTTGAAAACCTTGGGTCCAGTCACCATGGACATCAACCGAATGACTATGGATTTCCTGTTATTTAGAGTACTCAAGAGATTACATGCTAATATTACTCCTAAAATTGATATGATGCATGCATCTGAATTTTATAAGGCTTCAGGACTTGTTTGTCAAGCCTTCATGATACAATTGCAAGAACATGAGGGTACAATGGATGCTGATAGATTTGTTCCTACAATTTTTCAAGCTGAGCAGGTCACTCCAGTAGATAGAGACATTCAATAATTCATGCACATGTTCCCTGAGATCTTTGATGATCGTTCTTCATTACCTCCACAAAGAACAATTGATCACTAGATTCCTCTATTGCCAGTTACGAAGCATATTTGTATTCGGCCATATAAACATCATTTTCATCATAAAAATGAGATTGAGAAGCAAATTAAGGAGATGTTGAACTCTGGTTTGATCATGACAAGAAATAGTCCTTATGCTTTTGTCGTAATTCTTGTTAAAAAAGCAGATGGTAGTTGGCGATTGTGTGCTGATTATTGGGAGCTCAATGTTCAAATAGTTAAAGCCAGATTTCCCATTCTCGTAATCGATGGATTACTAGATGAATTACATGGTGCTAAATTCTTCTAAAAAAATTGATGTCAAATCTGGATACCATCATATTAGAGTACATGAAGAAGATATTCCCAAAACTGATTTTCGAACCCATCAAAGGTACTATGAATTTTTGGTTATGCCATTCAGTCTCACTAATGAGCCCACTACTTTTCAGCGTTTAATGAATGAAATCTTTCAAGAGTATCTTCGAAGTTTTATCTTGGTATTTTTCGATGATAATTTGGTTAATAGCAAGACTTGGGAGGATCACTTGCTGCAGTTGTCTCTTACTCTACAAACCTTGAGTAAACACTCGTTGATTGCTAAAGTGAGAAAATGCAGTTTTGGGCAGACATCAGTCAGGTATTTGGGTCACATTATTAGTGATGAGTGTATGGAAGTTGATCTAGGGAAGATCGATGTTGTTAAAGAGTGGCATGAGCCTTCTACAGTGAAGGAGTTACGGGGATTCTTGGGTCTTACTGGATACTACCAGAAGTTTGTGAAGAATTATGGTGCGATAACTGTTCCTCTTACACAACTCCTTAAGAAAAACACATTTAAATGGACCACTGCTACAAGGGATGCATTTAAATAGCCTCAGCTCTTATTACAACTCCAATCCTTGAACTGTGAGATTTCTCTAAGGAGTTTGTTCTTGAAACAGATGCTTAGCAGATTGGTATCATGGTTATACTAATGCAGGAGTTTCATCCTATTTCTATATGGGTAAAGGTCTTAAAGGGAAGACCCTGAGCTTGTCCACTTATGAGAAAGAAGTATGGGTGATTCTTGCTGCAATTAAACAGTGGCGTCAGTATCTTATGGGCAAGCATTTTGTTATCAAAATGGATCAAAATAGAATTAAACTCATCTTGAAACAAAGGATCAATACTGAGATGCAAGAACGACGACTGTGGAAGCTCTTAGGTTTTAACTTCACTGTTGAATATAAGAAAGAGAAAGATAACGTTGGCGCTGATACTTTGTCTCGCAGGAACCCTCAAGGTGCTGAGCTTTGTGAAATTTCATTTGTAGTACCTCAATGGCTCGAAGAAGTTAAAGTCATGACCCTACAAGATTCATATTTCACTCAGTTACAAGAGAAGTTGAACAAAAAAGAAATCTCTGCAGATCAGTATAAGTTGCTAGGAGGTGTTTGGTATTACAGGGGTTGGATTTTATTAAGTCCTACTGCTCATATTCGGAAACTGATTTTCTTGGATAACCATTCTTCGGCAATTGGAGGTCATTCTGGGTTTCACAAAACATTGCATCAGATAAGAAGATCCTTTATTTGGCACGAAATGAGTAAACATGTCAAGCTATTAGTGCGGGAATGTTTAATTTGTCAAAAAAAAACAAGGGTGAAAGTATTGCTTCTGCGGGGTTATTGCAGCTTTTGCCAGTTCCCGATCAAGTTTGGGAAGACATTTCCATGGATTTCATCGAAGGGTTTCCAAAGAGTTTGGGTAAAATTGTCATCATGATGGTCGTGGATCGCTTGACGAAATATGCTCATTTCATCAGTTTGGCACATCTCTTCTCTGCTTCAACTATAGCGCATGTGTTTGTTGATCAAGTAAGTCGCTTACATGGTATGCCTCGCAGTATTGTGAATGACAGGGATCCTATTTTTGTTAGTAGTTTTTGGAAGGAATTCTTTAAACTCCAGGGAAGTAAGTTGTTGCATTCAACCGCTTATCAACCCCAAACCAACGGTCAAACGGAGATTGTTAATAAGTCAGTTGAAATGTATCTTTGGATTGAAGCAAAAAGATTGGGTTAAGTAGCTAAGTTGGGCGGAGTTTTGGTTTAATACCAAATGATATTCTTCAACAAGAATAACTCCTTTTCAAGCTTTATATGGTCGCCCACCGCCAAGTCCACAGCATTATGTTTTGGATACTGCTTCTCGATCTTATGTGGGGGAGGTTCTGTTGCAACGGGATGCTATGTTGTGGTTATTAAAGGATAGTATCACCTATGCTCAAGAGAGGATAAAATACATTGTTAATAAGCGTCAAACTGAGAGGGTTTTCTCAGTTGGTGACTTGGTGCTGCTTAGATTACAACAATATTGTCAATCTTCAGTTCAAGGGACCCTTCCTCAAAAGCTTCCAGTTCAATACTTTAGCACTTATAGAGTCTTGGAACGTATTGGTCAAGTTGCCCATAGACTTGAATTACCACCTACAGCTTCCATTCATCCAATTTTCCATGTATCGAAGCTAAAAAAAATTGTCATGGACACCACTTACCTGCTATTTCTGAACGGTTACCAGCTTGGTGGGTTGGCAATGGTTCAAATTTGATTCCTGAGCGTATTTTGTAGAGGCGGTTTTTTAAGAAAGACAATCGTATGGGGTGCAGTTATTAGTGCAGTGGAAAGGGTTCACTCCTGACCAAGCTTCTTGGGTTGATGTCGATGATTTGCGCAAGAGTTTCCCTCATTTCGAGCTTGAGGCAAGCTCGGTTTGAAGGGAGAAGAAGTTGTCAGGGTTGCTGCAGCTGCTGTGAAGGTATGAGCTCACTAAGGGAGCTGATTGCATTAGTATTAGTTGGGTTTAGTTGATTGTATCAGTAGAAATAAAGTGGCATCTGAAGTATCAGTGTTTTACCTGCAAAGCGCACGATTATTTGAATAAGAGATGTAGTTAGCTTTGACGGCTTGAGAGTCACGCACGTGTCACATGCTTGAACCCGCTCCTTTCTTGAATTGTAACCGAATTGCATCCGCCTATAAATAGGGAGTGACTTCTTATAAGAGCATCTGTAGTCGTTATCTATATATCTATAATATCGATATTTGGTATAAAAAGTAGCTGCAGTCGTTTGCTATATATCGATATTATCGATAAATCGCTATAGTAGATTGCTATAAATGAGAATCGATATAGCTTTTATCGATAAGTCAGCGACGGCGTTCGAAGCACCGTCCCACAAAAAAAATTAATATTTTAATTGTCGGACGGCACTTGAAGTGCCGTCCGTTTGGAAAAATTATATTTTATCTGATTTTTTAAACGCCACAAAAGGACGTGCCGCATATCCCGGACGGCACTTGATGTGCCGTCCGTCGAGTTTTAATAAAAAAAAATTTTATATGCCAAAAGATGCCAAAAAGATGCCAAAAGATGCCAAAAAGATGCCAAAATCATGCCAAAATCTTTTCAAAAAGCACTGAATGTCTTGGACGGCACTTCATGTGCCGTCCTAGACTTAAGGCACTTGAATTTTTTTTTGTTTTTTTTTTTGGTTGAACGGACGGCACTTCATGTGCCGTCTGACCGAATGGGACCCGTTTTTTTGCGCTTTTTCACTACCGACGGCACTTCATGTGCCATCTCTTAATATTATATTATAGATTGCTATAAAATAGCTTTCAACGAGTGCAGCGGAATCGAAAATCTTATTTCTATTTATCCATATATGGATAATTTTACCATAAACGACTACAGATGCTCTAACACCCTAGATTTTTAAATAATATTTTTAAGATTAATAAATGAATTAAATTGATTTTTGTTGATTTAATAAATATTTTTCTGAAATCTTTTTGCACGTGCAAAACACGTATAAATATTTTTTTGGAAAGTTCAAAGTTATAAATTATTTTGGGAAAACCTAATATTTATTCGTAGGTATTATTTATGAGTTTTCTGGATTTTTCTGATATTTATTTGGCATATTTGCAAATATTACAAAAAGAGGGGCTTTTGTGCAAAATTACCACTTTGAGTAAAAACTCCAGAATTTCATTTTTTTTGGGCTGAGCATGATGGATAGACAACTCAGAGGTAAATAGTTTACTTTTTATTCTAATAGATTTGGTTTATTTCGCAAATTTGTTAAAGAAGGGTCTTTTTGTAAAATTGCCACTTAGAGGCCAAAATTACAAAATTTATTTTCTGGTTGAAAAAAAAAAGTGCCGGCCAGATCAAGGTAGTTATTTTTAATTTTAAATCTCAATTGAATTGGCTAATCTAATTTCCTAGTATAAAGATTTATATATGTAAATATATATTCTAAAGGGATATTTTGCAAAATCTTCTCAAACCCTAATACCTGAATTCTGGCCTATTAAAAGAGAGGTGCAGCCGTCTCTTGCTGCACTAAAATAAAGGGTTTTCTTTATTATTGATTAAATAAAGGGTTTTCTTTATTATTGATTTCTTGGAGTTTCGAAGCAAGGATCTTGGATTTTTTGCGAATTGAGGGACTTTTCTTATTCTTTATTATCTTCAGTTGATTCTTCAATAAGGTGAATGACATATATTTGTGTAGTGCCTCAAATTTCTAATATGATATCTTAGAAAATACGTGGCACAACTCCCAGCATCAACTTCAATGTAATATTATACATAATTTAACACCAATAAAATTTTTCCAACTTTCATTACGATAATCAATTACATAGCACAGCGGAATACAATACATCTCAAATCATAATTCTCTTTTCTTTACAACACTTTCTTTACAATTACATAAGTCGTTACATCACTTGAACTCGAGCATCCAAATCCGAGCTATAAGAAATCACCTGTAAAATATGAGGTTAGAGATAACCCTAATCTCGGGCCTTGGAGAGAGATGAGGAACATCGGCGATAATGAATTTACAGTATGGAGATGATACTCTGGTTTTTGCTGGTTGTGACATTGGTTAGGCAGCCCTTCTGAAGTAGGGCTTTGTTCCTATTTGAGACATGGTCCGGCCTGAAGGTGAATTACCACAAGAGTGTCATTATTTTCCTGGGAAAGCCAGCCGAGGAAGCACAACAGGTGGTCATCATCCTCAATTATAAAATACAGTAGTTCTTATTCACCAACAGGGCCTGCCGATAAGGTGTGGTAAACTTCATATACAAGACTGGAACGATCTGATTGAGAGGATAGAAAGGAAGCTAGACAATTGGAAATGGAAGTATCTCTCTTGCTAGGCATGCTTGTCTGAGTAATACCATCTTACTACCTCTCTTTCTTTGAAAGACCAGCATGCGATAAACTGAGACGTAGGTTTTTGTGGCAAGTGGTGGTAGAGGAAAGGACTTGTCCAGGAAAAAGGAATAAGGAAGGCTCAGGTATCCTAAACATCAGACAAATGAATCAGGCTCTACTCTGCAAATGATGGTGGAAGTCATATCGAAAACCGAAAATGAGATGGGCATAATTGGTTAAAGTGGGGTACCTAAGGAATGGTGGGATACAAGGTAGGACCAAGAACAATGTGTCAATATCCTGTTTCTGGATAGGGGCCCAGGGCTGGCCCAGGCCTGGGCCTGTGCAACATGTGCAGTCGCACAAGGCCCACGATCGCACAAGACCCACTAATGAAGAGGCCCCTATCAGATATAATTAATAGAGATTTTATTCCAATCATAGCACAAAAGTCATTTTATCAAAGTGGTTAAGGGGATAGACTTTAAAGCTATTAGTTGCAGGTTCAAAACCTTGCTATCGATGTTTTTTTCCTTTATATATATATATCTATTACTTTCATTTATATATGGGGAAAAGGGGTATGAGCAACTTGCTCAATTAGTAAATAAGCAATTGATGATGTGGCATACATGTGATTGGAAAATTCTTAAAATATTTAGTTGTCCAATGTATCACATGCATGCCACATAATCAATTGCTCATTGACTAAATGAGCAAGTTGCTCATATCCCTTTTACCTATATATATATATATATATATATATATAGAGAGAGAGTTAGTCTATTAAGAGATGGAGAGCTGGGCTCCTTATCTGAGCTGGGAGCGATCAGCCGTCTGATCAAAGTTGATGGAGATCGGACGGCTGATCTCTCTTCCGCTCTATCTTCAGATTTTAAGAGGGGTAAAAGGGGAATTCCCCTTATCTCACAGCCTTATCCCCTCTCTCCCTTCGATTCCTTATCGAAGAAGCCTTTATCTCTTCTCTCCCGCTCTTCATCTCGTTCCAAACCCTAGCCTTATCTCTCCACTCCCGCTCTCGAATCCCGCTCTCGAAGCTGCTTGGAATCCTCTCTTTGGATTCCTCTCTTCTCTTCCTCACCCGATCTGAAACCCTAATCACGGCAACTTCGAAACCCTAATCGAAGGATCCTTTCGAAACCCTAATTGCCCCTTTCCTCTTCGAAACCCTAATCGCCACCTTCCTCCCGCTACCGCTATCTTTCTTCACTCACCCGTGACAAACCCTACCCCTACCATGAATCCAGTATACACCTTCGATTCCTTATCGACTAAGCCTACCTCTCTTCTCTCTTCTCTCCCGCTCTCTCTCGTTCCAAACCCTAAGAGATGGAGAGCTGGGAGCCTTATCTGAGCTGGGAGCGATCCGCCGTCTGATCAAACTTGATGAAGATCGGACGGCTGATCTCTCCACCGCTCTATCTTCAGATTTTGAGAGGGTTAAAAGGGGTATACCCCTTATCTCACAGCAGATCGCGTAAACCACTTGGATTCCTTATCGATTAAAGCATCGATTGGAGTGGTGCTTTGCTTTGAATGTCTCATCCATCGGAGGTCGAAGTGATCAGCCGTCTGATCTCTCATATTCCGGAGGGAAGTATTTGACTCTCATAAATGCTTTATTGATATCTGTTTAATTTCTTGCATTTTATTTCGGTTTTGTTCGTAGGCAATGATGAGATTGATTTGGACATTAGTTGGTCAAATAATTTCGGGGCTTTCAAATTATGATTTCGAAGAGATGTTTGATTGTGTACCATGATATTTATTCAAAGTTGAGTACACACCTTTGAGCGGGAGAAAAGAGATGAAGGCTTGAAATTACCAATTTTTGAGTTTTCACAATAGCTCAATCCACAAAAATTTTGGGCACCAATGACTCACAATGATTTAGGCAGTGATGCAAAACACTTTATGATCTGAATAGTTATTTCAATCCTGTTTTAAGTATTCTTGATTATTTATCTATCATATTCTAGTTGGCGTGGCAGTCCAATGCAGCCCTACTTATGATGACTGTTTTCTGAGCCTATAATAACCCCCCCCCCCCGTCCCGATAAGGCACTCAGTTCCCCAACTCTTAATAGACTTACTCTATATTTGATCTGCACACTTGTTGATAAGCTCCAAGCAACACAGACAGAACATGAAGTCTCATTTATTTCCAGCCCAGAACAAACACAGATAGATCATGAAGCATACAAAAACAAACTGTATATTAGGCAGTGATGCTAAACACTTTATGATCTGAATACTTATTTCAATTTGTTGTATTTATTCTTGATTATATATCTATCATATCCTAGTTGGCGCGGCACCCCAAGTGCAGCCTTTGTTATGGATAGTCTGTTCTGAGCCTATTTGTTATGGACAGACAGAGCATGAAGTATGCAAAATTTGTAATGCTCCAAACAACAGAAAACTAGATTTTCTAGTAACTGACGTTGGATGTGTATGCGTTGGGTACTCATCTAAGCCTTTTGGTTTTTTGAGTCTCTCAAATGCTATGGTTGGTGTAGGCCGTGATGCAAAACAGAACATGATCTGAATATTTACTTCAGGATTGTTGTATTTGTTCTTGATTGTATATCTATCATATCATAGTTGGCGTGGCACCCCAATGCAGCCCTTGGTATGAATAGTCTGTTCTGAGCCTACTAGTATTATTTCAACCACAATTATAGTTTCTGTTGTTCAGTATGAGCATAACAAATTTTGCATTCTACATGCTCTGTCTGTGTTTGTTCCCGACTGACAGATTTTGCTTGCTTCATGATATATCTGTGTCTGTACTGGACTGATATAATCTTCAAACAACATGCTCTATACATCACAAGGTGTGTGTGCTTGTTCTTGGCTGTTTGAAATTTGTATGCTTCATGCTCAATCTGTGTTTTCTCTGGTCTGGAGGGAAAAATGAGACTTCATGTTCAGTCTGTGTTGTTTATGAGCATTTGAAATTTTGAAGCAAGCATGGTCTGCCAGTGCTTGTTCTTGGCTGTTTCAAAATTTGTATGCTTCATGCTCAATCTGTGTTTTCTCTGGTCTGGAGGGAAAAATGAGAGTTTGTGTTCTGTCTGTGTTGTTTAGGAGCATTTGAAATTTTGAAGCAAGCATGGTCTGCCAGTGCTTGTTCTTGGCTGTTTCAAAATTTGTATGCTTCATGCTCAATCTGTGTTTTCTCTGGTCTGGAGTGAAAAATGAGAGTTTGTGTTCTGTCTGTGTTGTTTAGGAGCTTTACAAATTTTGCATACTTCATGGTCTGCCTGTGCTTGTTCTTGGCTGATTGAAGTTTGTATGCTTCATGTTAAATACTGTGTTTGCTCTGGTCTGGAGGGGAAAATGAGACTTCATGTTCAATCTGTGTTCTTTATGAGCTTCACAAATTTTGCTCAATTCATGGTCTGCCTGTGCTTGTTCTTGGCTGTTTAAAATTTTTACACTTCATATGCTCCATCTGTGTCTGCTCTGGTCAGGGGGAAAAAGTGAGACTTGAAGCTCTATTTGTGTTGTTTATGAGCATTACAAATTTTGTAAACTACATGCTCTGTTTGTCTTAGCTATAAGCTTACAAATTTTGTCATTCTTCATGATTTGTTGGTGTTGGTTTTGATCGATGAGGAATATTTAACACTACATGAATTTTGAACTTCAGGTTCAAACGGTGTTTTCCTGAGCCTACATTATTTATTTGAAATTTTGTTCTCTTTTGGAATCGACTATCTGTTATCTGTTAGTCTTCGTCTTTTCCATGTTCACTAATTTCAGATTGTTTTGGATTCCAGGTAGAATTCAGCATGAAGTGCATTTTGGAGTGATTGAAGACTGCAGTACGGCCAAATTATATATTCGGACCAAATTTTGTAAATTTTGTCATCTACATACAGTTATTAATAAATGTACTATGCTGTAAATGGCCATATTTCTTATGCTGTAGAAAATTTGTGAACACTCACTTTGCAATTCTAAGGTTGATCCAATATCTTGCAAATAATCTGTTCGTTATTGTCTTAATTTAATGATTTAAATTATGTGTTTTTTTGGGTGTATTACGCAGTATGGCGTGTCCACGTGATTTTCATGCTCAAAGCTTCAAGTAACCAAGTAAACAAAATAAGATAAGCTGAGAAGCAACACAGACAAAACATGATGTATGCAAAAATTGTAAAACTCACAAACAACACAGGTGGAGCCTGAAGTATACAAATTTCAAAAAGCCAAGAACAAGCACAGGCAGAACATGAATGGAGCAAAATTTGTGAGTCTCATAAACAACACAGACTGAACATGAAGCCTCATTTAATACTCCAGACCAGAGCTGAAAAACACAGATTGAGCATATAGTGTACAAATAGCCAAGAACAAGCACAGGCAGACCATGAAGTATGCAAAATTTGTAAATCTCCTAAACAACACAGATTGAACTTGAAGTCTCATTTTCCCCTCCAGACCAGAGCAAACACAGTATTCAACATGAAGCATACAAATTTCGATCAGCCAAGAACAAGCACAGGCAGACCATGAAATATGCAAAATTTGTAAAGCTCCTAAACAACACAGATTAAACATGAAGTCTCATTTTCCCCCTCCAGACCAGAGCAAAGACAGATTGAGCTTGAAGCATTCAAATTTCAGACGGCCAAGAACAAGCACAGGCAGTACATTAAGTATGCAAAATTTGTAAGGCTCATAAACAACACAGATTCAACATGAAGTCTCATTTTCCCCTCCAGACCAGAGCAAACACAGGATTCAACATGAAGCATACAAATTTCGATCAGCCAAGAACAAGCACAGGCAGACCATGAATTGTGCAAAATTTGTAAAGCTCCTAAACAACACAGAATGAACATGAAGTCTCATTTTTCCCTCCAGACCAGAGCAAAGACAGATTGAGCATGAAGCATTCAAATTTCAGACGGCCAAGAACAAGCACAGGCAGAACATTAAGTATGCAAAATTTGTAAAGCTCCAAAACAACACAGATTGAACTTGAAGTCTCATTTTCCCCTCCAGACCAGAGCAAACACAGTATTCAACATGAAGCATACAAATTTCGATCAGCCAAGAACAAGCACAGGCAGACCATGAATTGTGCAAAATTTGTAAAGCTCCTAAACAACACAGAATGAACATGAAGCCTCATTTTTCCCTCCAGACCAGAGCAAAGACAGATTGAGGTTAAAAATTGTCTTCGATTCCTGCATGAATTCTCTTCGATTCCTGCACCAAAAAATTCATCAAATAGAAGAAAATTCAAGTCCATATGACACACGCTCATGGTTAAAAATTGTAGGCTCAGAAATAGTGCAAAAAAAAACATTATCTCATTCACTTGGATTTTAAAAATTCAAGGCGGCTCCGAAAAACAACAATTACCACTTTAATATCTCGTAAAAACTTACACGGTTGCATTGTTAAAGGAAAACATCTCCCGAAAAAGCAGATTTTAAGAGGGTTAAAATGGGTTAACCCCTTATCTCAAATCAGATAGCGTATACCACTTCGATTCCTTATAAATTAACCCTTCCTCTCTTCTCGGGTCAAAACAAAACCAAAATAAACATGAGGTTGAGCATACATCAAAATAATCAAGAAACATGAAATCATGCATAAAATTTTCATCACTGCCGCATTGAAGTTAAATCAAATTGCATATAGAGTCAAATTTGGAATTTTGAATTTGACACTAGGGCCGCTTTATTAAGGCACACCGGCTAGTGTTCAGGAACAAAATTCAAGTTGCATATGCTTTTCATCATTGCCTACTAAATAGAGAATATATGAACTTCAAATTAGAAATTTTTTACCGACTTGGGCATCATTATTTTTCTGAGAATGATTTACCTGCAAACAAACAAAACAAGTAGGTTAAGTTAATAATTGCGTTAGAATGTAATAAACTAATATAACGGCAGTTATATATGACACTTACCTTGCAAAAGACACAGAGATCAGTCAACAAAGTTCATGCTATATTCGGAGGATCCTCTATTATAGGTTGCATTGTTGGGACTGTAGTAGAAGCTTGTGACTCATTTATAGTAGAGCTACACGTTCAATGTTCACAAAACGAAATTAAAATTATACTAAGTACACAAATGCAAAAAAATTTAAACTTTGTATTTAATTACTTACCTTTGCTTTAAAGGACAAGTACGACTGTCATGATTAACCATTTTATTGCACAAGCGACACTTTCTCAATGGCTTCGCAGCCATCTCCAATGCTTTCTCCCTACCCCCTTTGATGCGCTTCCCACTACCCTTGGTTTTTGCAATATCGGGAACTTGAATATGGACTGTTCTAGGTAGTGAACTAGTTGTTGGTTGTTGTGATTCGTGGGGCATATCTTGTTGCAATTCTGCAACAACACCAACTAGTAATGTTTTCGCCTTTTGGCGCATCTCCTTTGATGAGCGAGCAATCCTCATCACTTTGTTGAATTCATTGGACAATTCCACCATGTCCAAATCTTGTGGACTACCGTAACTACCGATTATTTCAGCACCAGCATCATCATATACAATCTCGGTAGTTACAGAGACGGTCCACCTCTTCAAAATATAACATTGAGGCAGGGAATCAACAAACTCATTCCTCAATACCACGAGGATGTGTCTACAAGGAATGCCCTCAACTTCAAATTTACTACATGTGCAAGTCCCAGCAATATCCATCCCCTTGTAAACTACATCTCTTGTTTTATCATGTTGTACAGACTTGGCCATTCTCCTGACAATATAGTGTCGCACACTACCATCGTCAGCTTTCATTAAAGATGCGTAATTCAAGCTTTCAACTAGTTCAGCCTGAAATATATGAAATTTGGACCGGGTGTACTGTTCAGACATTTGGGACTCAATTTCAAAACCTGTTTGCAGCTTTGGTTTGGTATGCAGAGTGGTGTAGTCAGCTGCTAACTGATTCTGTCTTTGTTTCCTTATTGCCCTTTCAAATCTGGTCAGAAATTCATGCAGAGAATTTTTACTGCTAACATACTTATCAACAAAAGCATTCATGCTTTCTGATCTCTGAGTTGTGCGAATACCAGCAGTAAAAATATGCTTGGCATAAGCCGGTATCCACTTCTCACGGAGCGAATAAATGTCAGAAAGCCAAGGACAACCTGTTATTGGGATATGTATCAAGTACTAATAAAAAAGAAGAAAAAAGTCCAAACATAAGAATAATTTATCAAAACAAGTAATACCTGCAATTTGCACGTTAGCGTGCATTACGTCATTCCATCTCATCTCAAACTCTTCTGGGGTCTCAGATTCCCAGATGCAACTGTGGAATGGAATGCTAAAATCACTATTCAAACCCGGGCCACCAAGCTTATCGGGAAGCTTTTTAAGAATGTGCCACATGCAAAGCCTGTGGCTCGAATCAGGAAAACAGATCCGAATTGCATTATCCATTGCAGGATCTTGGTCCGTGATGATCACTTTTGGTGGAGACCCACCCATTATTTCACCCCATTTTTCAAACAACCACACAAAAGAATCGGTGGTCTCCTTATTTACAAACGCCGCACCAAAATTTACAGATTGCCCATGATGATTAACTCCGGTGAACGGCGCAAAAACCAACTTGTATTCGTTGGTATCATATGTGGTGTCAAAAATTAGCACGTCACCAAAATGTTTGAAAGCCTTCCTGGCAATAGCATCAACCCATAATACATGAGTTAATTTGTTGTCTTCATCAACCTTGTAATGAAAACTGAATGAAGGATTCATCTCTTTTTCCTCTTGGAAGTGCTCCAACAATATATCGACATCATAAGGTCTCATACCATCCCTCTCTCTTTGCAAGGAATTTCTAATATCTTTTTCAGTACAATTAATATTACTGAAACCTTCATTTTCTATTTCCATGAAGGACATAAACTCTGAAGTTCGTATATTAGCCTCTTTGAAAGTACTGAGTAAGCTTTTTTGCGCTTCAGATACATTTCTATTCTGTCTTAGAAATTGTTGCTTTCGAGGCGTGACACAAATATGACTGTGCTCCTCAACAAACCTACGGATTGACCATCTCCCGTCAACATCCCTTTGGATTCGTATTTGAGCCATACAGTCTTCTTTCGTTATTGCCCGTTTCCTTCTCTTGATCAAAATTGAAGAAGATTCTTCATTATCACCGGTTGTATCAACCGGCTTGCCTTGTTTTGAACAAACAAACTGTTGTGAATATCTATCCTTTGTGGTAGGATCAACCATCGTTGCAGACTTTCGTACGGAAAAGCCGCATAATTTTGCATATGTTTTGTAAAATTCAAATCCATCTTCTAAGGTTGCAAATACTAAACCAACAAGTGGTTTAGATGCATCATCAACATCCCTCCAACTGGACTGAACATCCTGGCTTAGTAATTCCTCATTTTCAATCTCCATCCTTCATAGGAGAATGAGACAACAAAAATTAAAAATAAATAAACTCTCTAATCTTTAACTGTCAAATAGAAAAATTGTGGCCCCAAAAAAGGTAACAAAAAAAACTACGTCTTAACACAATCTACTCTATTCACCAAACCCTAAAGGACCTTTTCTGGAAATGATCACAACCACCTTAGTGGTATTGTATCTCACACCCGGTGTTCGAGCTTAAAAAAAAATCGACTATAGTCTCCCCTGTATTTGGCTATCCGTTCAAGGAGATGATGATGGTAAAGGGTATTTTGCTGATGAAGAGGAATCGGCCGAATACTGAGCGCGTCGTGCTGTAACTACGGTAACAAGAAGATCATTGATGACTCATGAACTATTCTGTTCATGACTACTAATAATCACTTATCACATAATAATAATAATAATAATAATAATAATAATAATAATACTAAACTAAAGAAACAGTAAAAGAAAAATTACATGGAAGAAAATTTACAGGGAATAATAATAATAATACTACTACTAATAATCACTTATATGCATGTGTTAATCACTTATATGCATGTGTCAAGTCCTGTTAGCAGTGATTGAAGCAAGTCTCGAAATAAACAAAAAACTAGACTAAATATTACATGGATTTTGTGTGCTTATATGCATGTGTCATGTCCACATATAAAAATTCCATATACCAGTACGAATATTATTTGCTAATCTAAATGTACTAGTCCGAATACTAGTGCGAATATTAACATAGCATAATTTAAGCTCGAAGAATATAACAACAACCTAGAAGCATCTATGAAGGAAATAAAATTTCAATTCAAGGTGAGAAATTTAAACCCTTGTCGCAGTATCGGTATTCCGTCAGGATCAAGAGAACGAACTCTCAAGTGCAATGTTAAGGTGCAGCTCACGGCAATCGAACAAAACGATCTGTGGATGAGCGAAGCACAAATCGAAGAGAAGATGATCGAAGCACAGGTACTGCGATCGGTCGCACAGGGGTAGGGTTTGTCACGGGTGAGTGAAGAAAGATAGCGGGAGAGGAGCGAAGGTTGCGATTAGGGTTTCGAAGAGGATGAGCGAAGCACAAATCGAAGATAAGAGGATCGAAGCACAGGTACTGCAAGTGGTCGCAGTAGTAGTAGAGGATCGAAGCACAGATAGCGGTAGCGGGAGGAAGGTGGCGATTAGGGTTTCGAAGAGGAAAGGGGCGATTAGGGTTTCGAAAGGATCCTTCGATTAGGGTTTCGAAGTTGCCGTGATTAGGGTTTCAGATCGGGTGAGGAAGAGAAGAGAGGAATCCAAAGAGAGGATTCCAAGCAGCTTCGAGAGCGGGATTCGAGAGCGGGAGTGGAGAGATAAGGCTAGGGTTTGGAACGAGATGAAGAGCGGGAGAGAAGAGATAAAGGCTTCTTCGATAAGGAATCGAAGGGAGAGAGGGGATAAGGCTGTGAGATAAGGGGAATTCCCCTTTTACCCCTCTTAAAATCTGAAGATAGAGCGGAAGAGAGATCAGCCGTCCGATCTCCATCAACTTTGATCAGACGGCTGATCGCTCCCAGCTCAGATAAGGAGCCCAGCTCTCCATCTCTTAATAGACTAACTCTATATATATATCTAATCTCTAATATTATAATGGGAGAGTTGAGGGTTGTCATTTATAAACAATCTGTAATTTGTAGACATTCATTCAACCATCTAATCTCAACCATTCATTTTTAAGTGAGAATTATATTAACCATTCATTTACTCAACTATTGTTAGTTACCATAATACCCTCAAAGTTCAAATTTATTTACGACATAATTATTTACAAAAATGTCACTCATATTAAATAAAAGTTTGTAAAACTAGGAGTAATTTGTAAAAAGTATCCAATGAGTAAAGGAAGGTCTTATTATCTAATATCTACTATATAAAGAATATTAATTAAAGCGTGCATCAAACGTGCAGTTACTAGTAATACTATAATGAGAGAGTTGGAGTTGTCATTTGTGGACAACATGTAATGTGTAGACATTCAACAATCTAATCTCAATCATTCATTTTTAAATGGGAATTATATTAACCATTCATTTACTCAACTGTTGTTAGTTACTATAATAACCTCAAAGTTCAAATTTATTTACGACATAATTATTTATAAATTTTCACTCATATAAAATAAAAGTTTGTGCCACTAGGGGTAATTTGTAAAGAATATATGATGAGCAAAGGGAGGTCTCAGGTTCGAGGTCAGACTTATTATTCACTATATAATAATAAAAAATTATTGAAAACGTGCATCGCACGTGCAGGTTACTAGTATATATATCTCTAATATTATATTGGGAGAGTTAGGGTTGTCATTTGCAGACATTCAACCATCCAATCCCAATCATTCTTTTTTAAGTGAAAGTTATATTAACCATTCATTCATTTAACTGTTGTTAATTATCAAAATACCCTCAAAGTTCAAATTTATTTACGACATAATTATTTACAAAGTAGCACTCACATAAAATAAAAGTTTCTGCCGCTAGGGGTGATTTGTAAAAAGTATGTGATAAGTAAAGGGAGGTCTCAGGTTCGAGGCAGGATTACGTCTTATTATTTACTATATATATATAAAAAATTAATTAGAACGTGCACCACACGTGCAAATTACTAGTTTACTTTTAGAGAAAGTGTTTTAATGATTTCTATATTGTTGCTTTCGTTAATTATTGAGACTGACTTAATACGTGAAGTTTTTTTTAATCATCTATTTCATGTGTTGCAAGAATATGAAGATTCTTAATAAGATATATAATGTATCATACTTATATGTTTCAACTGAATTCATTATATAAGATATATAATGTATCATACTTATATGTTTCAACTGAATTCATTATATATATATATATATATATATATATATATATATATATATATATATATATATATAATAAATTACAATGAAAGCTATCAGGTGGCTCACATTCAATCTATCCCAAAATCAATGGACCAGATCTACTCTCACAATACATATTTTCCTTCCCAAATTTCAAACTCCACAAATTCAAAAACCCACACACACACTCTCTCTTTTTCCCCCAAAAAAACCCGTTCTCTCTCTCTTTCTCCCCGCTCTCTAATCTCTATCCCGCCCACACTCTCTCTCACTGTCTCCCTCTCTCTATCTCCCCGCTCTCTCTCAGCCTCCCTCTCTGTCCTCCCCCTCTCTCTCTCCTCACTTCCCGACCCCCCTCTCTCTCGAGTCACTTCCCGACCCCCCCTCTCTTTCGACGCCCCTCTGGCTGAAGCCAGTCTCGATGCCCTGAAGCCCCTCTCGATGCCCCACTGGCTGAAACCCCACCCCCACTCAATCTTTCCACGCTCCACCTCCTGAAGCCAGCCCCGACGCCTCGACGCCCTGAAGGCCCGCCCCACTCTCTCTCTCCACGCCCCACCTCCTGAAGCCAGCCCCGACGCCCTACCTCCCAGCGCTGCCTTCCTCCGTCTGAAAAAGAGAAATTAGGGTTGCTGCATCTGCGTGCGTTGCCCCCCTCCGTCTTCGTTACCAAGGTATCTCATCAAATTAGAGTTTTGATTTCGATGTTGTTTTGTTTGCTTGGACTTCTGTTGATAATCGAATTATATAGTGATTGGGGTTTCAGAAGCAATTATTAGGTTTTTGGAGAATAAAAGGAGGTTTTTTTTATGATGGAGAAAGGGGTTATAATGGTAGTGATTTTAGGATTGTATTGAAGCTTAGATTAGTTAAAATTGGTGAATGAAAATTTCCTTTTTTTGAAAGTATTTTCTGTTTGTACAAGCACACTACCAAAATTGTGATTAGTTAAAGTTTTTTCTGGTTGTTAGTTCTCATTCTAAGTTTCTAATTGAGCTTGCAATAGTTTCGTTATATTATACCTTACTTTTATTCAAGGTTGCAAACCGCTGCTTCCGCTTGCACTTCTCCTGCTCCTCATCAAAAAAATAGCGCCGCTGCCACCGCTGCTTCCGCTTGCACTTCTCCTCCTCCTCATCGGAAAAGCATCGGTTTTGATGACATGGGCGATTCCAGCTCCTAGGTCGAATTTTTAATCTATGAGTCATTTAATTTTTTCCCCTTAATTTAATCAATCGAATTTCAAACGATTTTCTTTGAAAAAATAGGGTTTTAATGTACGAGTAAACTAATCTTTACTTTTTGTAGGATAATGGCTCGATTCTGGTTCAGTTCGTTTATATCCATCGTATCTGCAGCACATCAGTCGACTGACTATGGGAACCAGTCGACTGTCCAGAGAGAAGTTTCAAAGGCTAAGGATACAGCAGCAGCAGTCGACTGGAGATGTGTCTCAGTCGACTGTCCAGAACTAAAGACCAGTCGACTGGTAAGAAGACCAGTCGACTGGAGACGGGTTTGTGAACTAGAAAAGGCCCATTTCGAAAGGCCCAGTAGTTTCTCTATAAATACACCAGTTAGGGTTTTGTAAAAATAGAGACCTCTAATTCGGATTTTGCAGCCGTCATCTCTTGTAAGGGTTTGTTTCACCCATTGGTGATTATTTGAAGAAGAAACCCCAACCGCCCCGTGGATGTAGGCACTTGTTTGCCGAACCACATTAAATCTGTGTGTCCTTGTGTTTGCTTGTGTTTGTTTTCTGTTTTCTCTCGCTATTTCTCTCTTTGATTGGTTGTTTGATTCGTATTCCGCACAACAAGTGGTATCAGAGCTTTCGGTTCGACCTAGAGGGAGATGGCGAGTGATGCGGATGCGACCAAGGATGTTGTGGGATCGAGTTCGTCCAGAACAACGATTCACAACGCAAAATTTGAAGTTGAAAATTTTGATGGAACAAACAATTTCGGGATGTGGCAGTGTGAGGTGTTGGATGTTCTTGTTCAACAAGAACAAGATGTTGCTTTGGAGGAAGAAAAACCAAAGAATATGTCCGATGTAGATTGGAAGAAGTTGAATCGAGTTGCGTGTGGGACTATTCGGCTCTTTATCGCGAAGGCTCAGAAGTATGATTTGATGAGGGATACCATTGCTGCGGTGTTGTGGAAGAAACTCGAAGACAAATACATGAGGAAAAGTTTGGAGAATCGGCTGTATTTGAAGAAGAGACTTTTTCGCTTCACCTATACTGAAGGTATGTCTATGAACGCTCATGTTGAATCATTTAATAAATTATTGGCTGATTTGTTAAATTTGGATGAGCAAATTAAAGATGAAGACAAAGCCCTAATTCTGTTGAATTCATTACCTGAAAGTTATGATCATTTAGCAACAACTTTAATATATGGAAAAGACATTGTTAAATATGAAGATGTTGCAAATGCTCTGTTGAATAATGAAACTAGGAGAAGGGATAAAATGGTTGATAGAGAAACTTCTGAGGCATTGATTGTAAGGGGCAGAACTGAGACCAGATCTGAGACCAAATCTGGGAATAAAGGAAACAAATCTCGTTCCAAATCGAGAGGAGTTTCAAAGGACAGAAAGATACCAGCCAGAGATGAATGTGCTTTCTGTCATGAAAGGGGGCATTGGAAAAAGAATTGTCCTAAGCTACGAAATAAGGGAAATTCGACTGCAAATGTGATTGTTGACAATGTAGATAGTGACGATGATTTTTTTTATGCACTTGCAACTAGTCCCTCACTTTATCAAGATGTATGGTTTCTTGATACAGCAGCATCCTATCATATGTCTTGGAGAAATGAGTGGTTTACTTCCTTAGAGTATATGGATGGTGGGGTAGTTTTGATGGGAAATAATGCACCTTGTAAGAAGGTAGGAATCGGGAAGATTGAATTGCTAATGCACGATGGTCTTATTAGGGAGCTTTCAGATGTATGGTATGTTCCAGATTTGAAAAAGAATTTGATTTCACTTGGTGTTTTGGAGGCCAGTGGAATGAAATTTGCTAGTGAAGGTGGCACTCTGAAGGTGACTAACGGAGCACTTGTGGTGATGAAAGGGCAAAGGAAAAGGAATTTGTTTTTCTTGCAGGGAAAAATATATTTGGGTCAGGCTGCCAGTGTAACTGAAAAGCCTAAACAGGTTGTTCCCGACTCTACTAGGTTGTGGCATATGCGACTCGGGCATGCAGGAGAAAAGGCCTTGCAGGGACTTGTGAAACAAGGGTTGCTTAAAGATGCTAAAGGTTGCAAGTTGGAATTTTATGAACATTGTGTGTTAGGTAAGCAAACTAGGGTAAAATTTGGTACAGCTATACATCAGACAAAGGGTATCCTCGATTATGTGCACACAGATGTTTGGGGCCCAACTCAGACACCTTCTATGAGTGGTAGACACTGGTTTGTTACATTTGTTGATGACTACTCCAGACGAGTTTGGGTATATACCATGAAACACAAAGATGAAGTTTTGACATTGTTCACAAGTTGGAAGAAGAAAGTTGAAAACCAGACTGGAAGGAAGATTAAGGTTCTGAGATCAGATAATGGAGGGGAATACAAGAACGATCCGTTTCTGAAATTGTGTGAAGATGAAGGGATCCAGAGGCACTTCACAGTTAGGAAGACTCCACAGCAAAATGGGGTTGCAGAAAGGATGAACAGAACCTTACTTGAGAAGGTGAGATGTATGCTAGCACAGTCTGGATTGAAGAAGACATTTTGGGCAGAAGCTGTTATATATGCAAGCCACATTGTCAACCGTTTACCATCAGCAGCACTTGAAGGCAAAACACCTATTGAGGTATGGAGTGGTAAACCTGCATCTGATTATAGTTTATTGCATATATTTGGTTGTCCTGCTTATTTTCATGTAACTGAAACTAAACTTGATGCAAGAGCCAAAAAGGCTATATTTGTTGGTTTTAGTACTGGTGTCAAAGGTTACAGGTTGTGGTGTCCAAAACAGAAAAGGTTAGTAATCAGCAGAGATGTCACCTTTGATGAGACCAGCATGATCAGCTCGGGACAGTCGACTGGTCCTTATATGCAGTCGACTGATGATCCTGATCAAGAGAAGCAGAAGATTAGCTCGGGACAGTCGACTGGTAGATGCTCTCAGTCGACTGGTGCGAGATTTCTCCAACAGGTGGAGTTAGAAAAGCGTTCAGTTGGAAATTCTACTCCTGTCCAAAATGAAGATGATGTGGTTGATACTGAGGATGAGGAAGAAGTTCCTATCCAAGACCCTCCCCAGCAGGAAGAATCAATTGCAGCAAGAAGGCAAAGAAGAGATATCAAACGACCATCTCGCTTTACAGAAACAGTTGCATTTGCCCTTTCCATTGTTGATGATGAAGTTCCCTCCAACTTCAAAGAAGCTACTAGAAGTTCTGAAAATGCAGATTGGAAAGTTGCTATGGATGAAGAGATGAACTCTCTTCATAAGAACAAGACTTGGGATCTAGTGCAATTGCCAAAGGGGAAGAAAGCTATCGGTTGCAAGTGGGTATATACGAAGAAAGAAGATCCAAAAGACAGTGTTCGGTTCAAGGCTAGACTAGTTGCAAAGGGGTATGCTCAAAAGGAAGGAATTGACTATAATGAAGTGTTCTCTCCGATTGTGAAGCATCCTTCTATTCGGATTTTGTTGGCGTTGGTAGCACAGTTTGATCTTGAATTGACACAGATGGATGTGAAGACTGCATTCTTACATGGGGACCTAGATGAAGAAATTTATATGTTGCAGCCAAATGGGTTTAAGATTGCTGGGAAGGAAAGTTCTGTTTGCAGGTTGAAAAAGTCTCTCTATAGGTTGAAGCAATCTCCAAGGCAGTGGTATTTGAGGTTTGATCAGTTTATGAAAGTGCAGAGATATTCCAGAAGTGAGTATGATCATTGTGTCTATTTCAGAAAATTGCAGGATGGTTCTTTCATATATCTGTTATTATATGTGGATGACATGTTGATTGCCTCTAAAAATGCTAAGGAGATTCAAAATTTGAAGAATCAGCTGAGTTCTGAATTCGAGATGAAGGATCTTGGTGAAGCCAAGAAAATACTTGGGATGGAGATAGCTAGAGACAGAGCAAAGGGCATAGTGAGTTTGACACAGAAGCAATATCTTTTGAAGGTGCTGAAACGGTTTGGTATAGATGAGAAAACTAAACCAGTCAGTACACCCTTAGCCACTCATTTCAGAATTAGTGCTTCTCAGTCTCCAAGTACAGATGAAGAGAGACAGTATATGGCTAATGTACCTTACACTAGTGTGGTTGGCAGTTTGATGTATGCCATGGTTTGTACTCGACCAGACATCTCTCAGGCGGTGAGTATGGTTAGTCGATATATGCATGATCCAGGCAGAGAGCATTGGCAAGCAGCTAAATGGATTTTGAGGTACATAAGTGGCACCACAGATGTGGGTTTGAAATTTGAAAGGGATGACAATATTAGCAGGTTATTGGTGGGTTATGTTGATTCTGACTATGCAGGTGATCTAGATAAGAGGCGGTCTATTACAGGCTATTTGTTTACTATGGCTAGAGCACCTATAAGTTGGAGGTCCAATTTGCATTCCACTGTAGCATTGTCTACTACTGAGGCTGAATACATGGCGGTTGCTGAGGCCATGAAGGAAGCTATTTGGATTCGTGGACTTTTGAAGAGCTTGGGAATTCATCGGGAGAAGGTGGAGGTACACTGTGACAGTCAAAGTGCTATCCATTTAGCGAAGAACCAAGTTCATCATTCGAGGACCAAACATATTGATGTCCGTTATCATTTTGTGCGTGATTTGATAAAGGATGGTGATATTCTTCTGGTAAAGATTGGGACAGCTGATAATCCTGCTGATATGTTGACCAAAATTGTTGGGGCAGCCAAGTTCAAGCATTGCATGAACCTGGCTAATATTTTGCATGCTTGATGATTTGGCATGGGCGGTTGGAATGGTGCTTCGCTATTTGTTTGGTTAGTATGTGATATCATACTAAGGTGGAGTTTGTTTTTGTTACAATTGGTGATGAGCATTTGTTTGGAGTATTTTTGGAGATTGCTTGGGCTACTTGGAAGATCTCGCCAAGGTGGAGATTGTTGGATACTTGGAAGATCTCGCCAAGGTGGAGATTGTAGGATAATGGCTCGATTCTGGTTCAGTTCGTTTATATCCATCGTATCTGCAGCACATCAGTCGACTGACTATGGGAACCAGTCGACTGTCCAGAGAGAAGTTTCAAAGGCTAAGGATACAGCAGCAGCAGTCGACTGGAGATGTGTCTCAGTCGACTGTCCAGAACTAAAGACCAGTCGACTGGTAAGAAGACCAGTCGACTGGAGACGGGTTTGTGAACTAGAAAAGGCCCATTTCGAAAGGCCCAGTAGTTTCCCTATAAATACACCAGTTAGGGTTTTGTAAAAATAGAGACCTCTAATTCGGATTTTGCAGCCGTCATCTCTTGTAAGGGTTTGTTTCACCCATTGGTGATTATTTGAAGAAGAAATCCCAACCGCCCCGTGGATGTAGGCACTTGTTTGCCGAACCACATTAAATCTGTGTGTCCTTGTGTTTGCTTGTGTTTGTTTTCTGTTTTCTCTCGCTATTTCTCTCTTTGATTGGTTGTTTGATTCGTATTCCGCACAACACTTTTTGGAAATTTGGGATCAAAATGCATCACTTGGGATCAAAAATTAGGGTTATAATGTATGTTGTCAATAGGTTGATATTTAGTTCTACTAATGATGGCTAAATCATTTGAGATGTTTATTGTTTCGTATCGGGTGTTTTTGTGTTTGACATTTTAGCATTGTTTCATCGTTGTAAGTAATTGAAGATGGGTGGTTGAAGAAGAACTTTACAATTTGTAAATTAGAATTTGTGATAAGTTAATTTCAATATCAGGGAAGAATAATTGATCATAATTCTCTACTTTTAAAAAAATGATGTCAATAAAAAGTATGTCAATAACCATCTTTTGCATAACCTTTAGCGTAACTAAAGTTATCCTGTGCAAATTGGTTTAGAACGACGTTGAGGTAGGGAGAGTAGGAAAAGCTGTAGTCTAATTTTACTTTAGAAGTCTAATATATCTCAAATTTTGGTTTCAGTTAACTACTGGTGTGTCAATTTTGAAGAGTCACCATCCAAAGGTATGTTAGATAGATCTACGCATCTATGTAATAAAATAGAGTTAGGTACCTGGACTGGTCTAACTAAACCCGGTAGTCTTTGGTTCATAGTGCTTTACTTTAACTTTTAATTTGTAGTTGAACTTAACAACAAAGGTTGAAGAGTGTGGGTTCTTGAAAGTACCATTCTTCGTAAAGTCAATGTAGCATGGAATATTGTCTCATCAAGGACTAAAGTGACTAAACTAATAAGTGTATGTCATTATTTTCCTTCTTTGAGGTTCTACGATCAGTTTAAGATATAGAACAACCTGAATCCATGTAGATGTTGTTTAGTATATTTTTCATGCTGTGCGTAGAGTGTATGTGTAGTGTATATACATTTTCCTTTGTTATTTCTATTTTCTGCATGCATGTAGCATGGATACATTTTCCGTTCTTATTTCTGCTTGCATCTACATGCATGCTCAAAGGTTGTGCCATGTTTTTGGGCATTCTATATCTATTTATGGTTGGCTGATAAGGATACCAATTCCATTATTTCAATAATGATGCATACAAAAAGAATATATTACTCTTATGACACTTTATTGTTTTTCATTCATTATCATTCTCACCCGAAACATGATTAATCTTTCATACTATATCTTGGTCCTTTAAATTTATTTATATCACAAGCTCATGTTTTAGGTCAACTAAATGTCATTCCATCACTATCATGGTGTAGTAGCAGAAAGAGCCACATGAGAACATCATCTTTTCATGTACTTGGTCTATTTGGTGGAAAGAAGAAAAGTGAGAATGGCAATGACAAACCTTCAAATGTGAGCTTATTGTGGAAGTTTTACGGGCAAACCTTCAATTAGGGTATATCAGTCAACTTATGGTTCTGAAACCTAATACTTTCTGCCTATTTAGCAGTAGACTTATTAGTTCATCAATGCAACCAACATAATATACTACTAAGAGTTGGCAGTTTGTTATGTTTAAAGCTTGCAACATAGTATATTAATTCTGTTTTTTTTGGGTGAAAAGTCGTTGCTTTATCTAATGACGACAAATTGTCTTCTTTTACATTTCAGATGAAAGATTTGGTAGGCGAAGGTTGTGATATAATGTCTGTTGTGGTATGTAATTTCGGATTTGTGAGTAAAAATTCTTAATTAGGGTTTTGTTGTCTAAAAGAAGAAAGAAACAAAGTTTGTTTTTTCTGCTTTATACCCAGTGAGAATGACGGAAAGAACATTAAGGTTTTGAACTGTATGATTTGAAGAAAACAAATTGTCATTGCATTAAAAAATTTAGTTTGCGATCCTGTTTGGTGCAATTGCAAACTAGATCTGTATAGGCACTCCGTTATTAAATTTACTTACTTTCACTGCTAATAGTAGTGATAGTATTATTTGTTCGGTTAATTGCTTTATCCTTCTTCAGGAACATGGAGAGACGTTTGCGCCTTGGGTTGGAAAACAAATGGGCCGTTTTGACTTAAACTTACTCTACTTAGTCAACCTTTTGCAAATATTATGCCAGGTCATTGATTTTTCCAGCTGATGCAGTTACTTCGTCATGCAGGGTCAAGCTGCTAATTGCTAGAATAAGCATGGAAAGCCTGCGTCAGATATTTCCTTGCACAAGGTACTAATTCATTACATATGTCCACAAGTGCCATGACTTGGGAAGTTCTCTGATTACATAATCATATTTCAGTGTCAATTTTTGTAGCTATCTAAGAAATTTGTCAAGGGAATAAATTGGGTCGAATCGGACTTATAAGTGGCCAAAAACGGTAAGTAAATGGCTCACCCATTTTTTGCAGAATTCACGGTAATCATAGATCTCATGCTGCACTCTTAGACTTAGTGTTTTATGTGGGTGGATTTTTCATTAAGATTTATATGTTCATTAGGTATCACACTTGCAGTCATGCAAAATTAATTGCCTCTCTGCCACATGATTTATAGTATACTAAGAAAAAAAAACTTAATCTTGCTTGCGTGTATTTATTCCCTTATGATCTTTCTGCAGTCTTTCATTCATGATAGTAATGGCCTTCTTCATACAAAAAGATGTTACTTTCATAATTTACTTCAAATCTACTACGAATATTAATTTATGTCTTCGACATCTAATTGATTGTTGCATTCTATCTAGAATGATGAACTTCGGTGTCAGCCTTTGAATTTAATATTTATATTTCTTATAATGTTTTGTCGGAATTTGGTTTTGCAGAAATTAAGGAAATACAAATCAGGTAGTCATAAGAAATCTGTGCTTGGTCTTGCTTGGAATAAGGAGTTCAGGTGATACATAAGTTTCGTGATTTCTCATACCAAAAGTTTGAGTTTGAGCTGAAAGGCCCAAAAGTATATTACAAGCCATGATTTCTCATAAAGAGTCAAAACATAAAACCCTATGGCACAGACTAAGCCAAAATCAAACATGAAATGCTAATATAGTACATAAAACTCTAAATAGGAGTGTTTGAGCGATTTTTTTTTTGGATTAATATATGCCTTTTTTTCACAACTATTTGTAAAAAGATGAAACTTGCCAAATTAAATTGCGCATGGGGATTCAACAACTACACTCATCGTTCCAAACAACGAATTTAGTTATTTTGTACTCGCTATTGAGTACTGAAATGGATTACTTGGTCTTTATAAACCAAATTATGTAGTGACTTCCTCACATTCCACACAACCTACTTCTGGACAGGGGTGCGTGTTTTTTCCCCTTAAAATTAACCAAACCAAATCCATATATTTGATTGAAATATAACGCATATCCAATCGATTTCTTTACTAATGCTCCAAGACGAACATCGACAATTTGACACAAAATTTCTACAATATTACATTGTTATATGTAAGTGCCGAACAAATATACATGATATGACATTGATAGAAATGTTTGTGCCTTAAGAACAAGTACAAATTAATTAGTACAAATTATTTAAGATTGGTAGGGCAATCTCTCAAATTACAAGCCAGTTCTTTAATACAGTACTACTTATTGTGGAAGTTTGTTGAGTTTGTTGAGTTTGTTGACTTTACAGGGACAGCAAAATTGATAGCATCCTAGAAAATGAGTTTGTTTTGTGATTACTTCTGTACTTTCATGCATAGGCTGCACCACTCCACTAACACTGCCATCATTATTTTATAATGGGCTTCTTAGGCAAGTTTCAGTTGCTTGACCAGTTCGAAGCTTTATTTACAGGGAGAGCAAAAATCTCACAGGAACAGCTCGATATGCAAGTGTTAATACTCATTTTGGAGTAGGTGAGTTATGCTAAAAAGAAGTCCCATTGTTGTAATGTTTGTCAATGGATATGTTACTTATTACAAATGCATGCAGAGCAAAGCAGGAGAGATGATTTAGAATCTCTAGGATATGTGCTCATGTATTTCTTGAGAGGAAGGTAAATATTTCATATATGTTATTTCTTTTCTTCTTCTGTTTTGCTATAGTGTGGGCTTCCATGGTTTTGGTTCCATAGATACAATATAAGTTGATTTCTATCTTTAATTCTGACTTGCATCAGCCTCCCCTGGCAAGGATTGAAAGTTGGCACAAAGAAGCAGGAATATGATAAAATCAGCGAAAAGAAAATGCTTACTCCAGTGGAGGTATTGCAAATCACTTTTATTCTGCGTGTCCTTTTATTATGTCCTTTCCTGTTTAGACCGAGAGCAAGGTATCAGACAAGTATAAGATTTTGTCATATTTAGTTTGCACTTCTCCTGCATTATAAAGGAATTTGATTGAAAGTTATATACTTTTACTAATTTTTATGCGGATGAAATGCAAGATTTAGTGTTAGGGTTTTTGCTGATTTTTGATGGATTGGGGGTTATGCAGAAGGTGGAGGGGGAGGGGGAGGAGGTGAATGGGGATACAAGGAGGACGTTGGTGATGATGTCGCATATGTTCAAAGAATAGTAAATTTTGCTTAGCTATGTGGAGTTTCGAAATGTTTTTCGCCACGATCTAAGCTACTAATGATAGAATTAGTAAACTTATTCAATGAAACTATCAATTATGAATACATCAAAAGATGAATACTGAAAACCAACATCAAGAATGGAGCAGGAATAATTTAGAATCCTGTAGAAAACATTGGCAATTGTACAAGAGTGATATGTCTATTCTGACTGAATGCATTTCTGTCTACATACGGGATGTAATTCTGATTTTAGAGTGTAACTGATATAAATATTTAAGATTAAATACTATTTTTTTTACTTTTTGGAGACAGATTAAAATATACATTAGCTCCAACAATGTAGCAATTTGTTAACAGTAATCGGAGTTCTCAAAACACATTCCAGTAACCTTCTCACCCTTACAAGTCAAAACAGTATTAACGAGTTACAATTTTACAGCAAAAAGGATAGAATTATTTCTTAACAGTAAGACCGTAAACCAAACTAAGAGCCTGTATGAATTTCGCAAGAGAAACATGTATATGTAATTAAATAGTAATTAGTTGATCAGATAACTATCATCTCAACATGGAATACCCATGAGCAAAAGCGAAGAAAACAAAGCAGTTCACAATCCTTGGCTATATACAAGATGAGATTGATATATAGCCCAACAGAAATCAAAATGGATTTTAAGAAATCAAATGAAGTTCATGTTAAATCATGCTAATGAAGGAAATATGTTGTAACTTTTTACTAATCGCAATGATAACATAATGCCACAAAAACTTCCATATAGAATCTTTCAGATACATAAGATTTTGCCAACCCAATGGAATTCTAACATCTGCACTAAAAACCATAACACCATATCAAATACTATTGGCATGTACATCATAATACTTGACAAATATTGCATTTAAAAACTCAATTTTTTTGTTCACAAAGATGCTATGAGGTTCATAATGTTGCTAATTTATCATTTCTATCTCACAACATGATGCCTGTAACAGGTTATTTTTTTATATAAAAAGACCTATTCACTATAGTTGTGTGATTGAAAAAAAATAATGTAAGTCAATTTCATGACACGATGACTTAAACATGATGAAAAATTCAAAAGGAATTTTTTTTTTGCATTCAAACTTTCATTTTTCACTGAAGATGTAGAAGGTGATACATTTGCTAAACAAAAGTTATCTCATTAGCCACCTTTGCAACTTTTTTATGTTTTATGTTTCGTTATAATCTTTACTTTATCTTGAAGAAATTACCATATATACTTCTATTTCCATATCAATGAAACCTCTTCTTGAAATCTTGCATATGGATATGGATAATAATCATTAAGAATGATATATATGAATTTTCACCAAGAGCATGTAGGAGTGTTGTTCATGGAATGTTGACATCGAGCTATGGGTCCATACACATAGCTTCCACATTGTAATAGAAGTTGCTAAATGGATATGGATAATAATCATTTCTTTATTTTTCTACAAGATGATGCTAAATTTTCAACTATATAGCAATTGGAGTTGCAATAACAAACAATTATTCTAGCAAAAACAAGTATCACCCTTTCTATTATTTGATGGCAAACATTAAATAAATAATGAGCCAGCAAACACTTCAAATCAATTAACATATCAGTAATGAAATATTGACACCATATATAAGAAGAAAAAAATATAAAGAGGGTCATCTATTAACTTATTATTTTTTCTTTAATGAAACAAGATGACAAAATAAAAAACCCAATTATATATGATAGACTTACCTTACCAAAACTTTTTTTCATTGTTGTTTTACTTTTGAACTTTAATAGAACTGGGATGCAGCTGATATGGACCTCAAATTTATAAATACAACTACATTGATCAATTGGGGTTGCAATAAGGTAAATTAATATTTACTACAACTACACCCTATGTTAACCGTTAATTGCTGCTAATTTAATGCTTCTTCTTTTTTTGCCAGATTTTCGTCCACACTCAAAACCGTTATGTACATATTAACAGTTTAACTTTTTGTAGGGTGATGAAGAACATGTTTGGTTGAAGGCATTGTTCTGTTTGAAAGGTAATGGTTTCAAAACTATTACTATTGTTTTCATTGTTTATTGTAAAGTCTGACTATTTGATTCAAAGCTCTTACTGTTTTTTTAGGGTCATTGTTTGGTCATATTTTTGAAGACTTCAACCATTGTGTTCTTCTACAACCATGTAAAAAAAATTCATTCGGATGGTTGGTGTTTATTATGGTGGCGGATGTAATAGTTGTAATAGTTGTAATATTTAGCATTTTGGGAGATGATGTAAGTAACTGTATATAATGATGATATAATATAGTTATGTTAATACCCGTACCCGCAATTTTGTGAAGTATTGGATTCTGTGTTTGATTTTTTAAAGGTTTTTCGAAGATTTTTCAAAAAATCCATTACGTTTTCAAATGAATTTTTTGTTTTTATTTTGTATCTTGCAATATATTTTGATTTTCCCCCCCAGAGCCTTATATATATGATGCTTGTGTGATGTTGCTTAGTTTCGCCTGGGGAGGATTGCTATTTATGGCCTGTGATGTCATATTTTTAATTGTTAGCAGAATTCCGTAAGGAATTCCTGTAAAAGGTCTTATATTTTAGGGGAGGTTCTGTCAAAATTTTTACTAAATTTTCTAAAATCTACTATGTTTTCAAACAATATCTTGGTTTTTATTTTGTATCTTAGTCATATGAAGATTTTTTCTTCCCAGAGCCCTATATATATGATGTCTCTGTGATGTTGCTTGGATTGGCCTAGTGAGGATTTATATTTCTTGACTGTGATGTTAAATTTTTAATTGTGAGCAGAATTTCGTAAGGAATTGCTGTAAAATGGCTAATATTTCAGGGGAGGTTTTGTCGAAATTTTTAGAAAATTTCCTAAAAACTTTTATGATTCCAAACCATTATCTTGGTCTTTTATTTTATATCTTCAGTCATATGAAGTTTTTTTTCCAAGAGCCTTATATATATGATGCCTGTGTGATGTGGCTTGGATTGGGCTGGGGAGGATTCAATTTGACTGTCTGTGATGTTAATTTTTTAATTTTGAGCAGAATTCCGTAAGGAATTGCTCTCAAAGGAATAATATTTCAGGAGAGATTTTGTCGGAATTTTTACTACAATCCTGCCTGTAAAATTTTAAATAAGACTGTCGAAATATTTACTAAACAACTTAATTAATTAATTATTCTTCGCGATAACGTGCCGTAGGAAACAATTTAAAGGAGTCGTATTAGAAAACTATTATGAAGCAATATAATTTCAGAGGAGGCCTGTAGAGAGTAGATGATTGTATTAGAAAGGTGGTTGTATTTGTTTACAATCAGTTTTTTTGTACCTCTTTAACATTTATTCGTTAAAATGTTTTAGTTTTTTTAGGAATTTATCTTTATTGCCTTAAATATATCAATATTTTATTGTCTTAAATATCTCAATATTGCCTTAAATTAGATTTTTGTCAAGAGATGTGAGAACTAAATTTATAAATGTACCATGACAGGAAAAGTTTATATGCATGTGCAATGCATAAATTTATATGCAGTTCACTCAACCAATAACTCTAACTAAATTTATATGCAGTTCCGAATACGTACCGTAGGCACGTGCCATGGGCATACCTAGTATATATATGTAACTTATGTAGACAAACATAATTTTTAATGTAAAATTAATTACAACGAATTAAATTCCTACTCAAATTTAATAATACTTATACTGTTACGCAAACAGTATAACTCACTATCAACAAAGAACAAAAGGAAGATGCTGAATCTTCAATTCGAACCTTGATAATCGTGAATTAAATGGACTATTTTGCAAATAGTGTATATCACTGTACACAAAGCACAGAAACCTGTGTGCACCTGTTGCGATACAACGAATTGAAGATTCAGTATCTTCTTTTTGTTTTTTGTTGATAGTGAGTTATACTGTTTGCATAACAATATAAGTATTATTAAATTTGAGTAGGAATTAATTCGTTGTAATTAATTTTATATTAAAAATTAAGTTTGTTTACATAAGTTATAACAACGTATGTTGACATATCTTCTTTCTATGCTTTGTGTACAGTGATATACACTGTTTGTGAAATAGTCCCTTTAATTCATGATTATCAAGGTTCGAATTGAAGATTCAGTATCTTCCTTTTGTTCTTTGTTGATAGTGAGTTATACTGTTTGCGTAACAGTATAAGTATTATTAAATTTGAGTAGGAATTTAATTCGTTGTAATTAATTTTACATTAAAAATTAAGTTTATCTACATAAGTTATAACAACTATATATATATATATATATATATATATATATATATATATATATATATATATATATGATATCAAAATTAAAATAAAGTAAAATTAGTATTAGAATATCTAAAGAAGGCCATTTTTTCTTTCCGTACACGGCTCTATAAATCTCAGAACCGGCGGCCTATAGGAAAAAAAGGATATCTTCCTGACAGTTGCCTCCTCCACTTTCGGTAATGGCAATTCCATCCCTTTCTCCGATCGCCATTAGACTTATCTTCCCTCGGATTTTCGCTAGGACAAGGGATGAGAAAGAATGTGTTAACAAGGACTAGTGCAACAATCAGTGGAAGCCCATAACTAAGGTCGATTAAACAGGGAAGAAAGGGAAGATAAGAAGAATATCATCCACTTTCTGAATAGCTGGAAACCAAGTGAGGAGGGCACTCCTGATGAGGTTGGGTGGCCTATGGAAAGGGATGATCAGTTCTCCGTTTGCTCGATATACAACTTCTTGAACAATGGAGGGATTCCGATGGACCACAGAATATGGACGGTTAGAACACCTCTAAAGGTTAAGATCTTCAACTGGCTAGCAACGAGAAATGTGATTCTTACATGAGACAATCTGGGTAAACGTAACTGGGATGGGCTCAATGAATGTGTCATGTGTAGCGGTTGACTGTAGACAGTGGATCACCTTCTCCTTAATTGTCTGTTTGCTATTAGCTAGGGGTATCTGTAATAGGTTCAGAATCGATTCCCCAATACCAGAGTGAATGAACATCCATTGGGGAAACTGCAGAACAATCAATATCCCTAGCGTCGATATGGTGATATGGGATATTGGGGTTACGCAATTTGCTGACTATATGGATAGAGCATAATAACAAAATATTTAGGGGCACACACAAGCATCAGCATCAAGCTTTTAATTTGATCAAGGCTAATTCTATATTTTGGTATATATGCCAAAGCAGGAATAGATGCGAATAAGAAGATCAAAGAGAAGTTTGTTGACTATGCTACCTCAACTTTCGAGGCATATTCGAGAGGAGGACGACATTAAGGAGACTTTGACACCTCTACTGCAGTAGCTACTTGCCACAGCTGGCCTTGTGCCTCTTTCGGTGCACACTAGTTGCTATGTTATGACCCAAATTGCTTTGGGCCCATTGGGCTTTGTATCTTCACATATGTAAGTTTTGAATCAAAGGAAATAATCAATCAACAATTTTGCTGATCTTCTCTTCCAAAAACAGCCGCTGCCTTCTTCTTCCCTTTCTCTTCCTCTTCTCAAACCCTAACAAATCCTATCAAACCCTAACAAATTGGTATCAGAGCCAACACCAAAACCCTCGTCCAGTCCAGTCCAGATCCAGATCAGATTAGATTTAATCTTCGTCCAGTCCAGTCCAGTCCAGATCAGATCTTCGTCGAGTTTCAGTCTAGTCCAGTCCAGATCAGATCTTCGTCCAGTCTAGATCAGATCTTCGTCCAGTCTCAGTCCAGATCTTCGTCGGGTTTCTTGGTCTTCGTCGTCGGGAGCACCGGAGGAGAAGGATATCAAGAAGGAAGGTTTGATTTTTGTGATTTGAGTAATTAATTTTTGGGGAAAAAATTTGGTGTTTTTTCGAATTGGGTTCAAGAAATTTGAATGGATATGTCGGGAAAATATGATATTGAGAAGTATGATGGGAAGACGAGTTTTGCATTATGGCAAGTGCGTATGGCAGCGATTTTGTCAAGCCAAGGCGTTAAGGATGCCATTTTTGGTCAAGAAAAATTGATTGATGTGGTGGCAGATAAGAAATGGAGAGAGATGGATGATAAAGCGCTCTCTATTATCCAATTGTGTTTGAGCGATTCGACATTGCAAGAGGTCCTATCGGAGAAGACCGCTAAGGCTTTATGGGAGAAATTGGAGAACATCTACATGAAGAAGTCCCTCACCAATCGACTGCGGTTGAAATTGCGCCTCTACACTCTTCGCATGGTTGAAGGTACATCAATTTCCAATCATATTACGGAGTTTGCATCTATTTTGAATGACTTAAGTAAGATTGATGTTACGGTGGAGGATGAGGACCAAGCCCTTTTGTTATTATGCTCATTACCCACATCATACAAGGCTTTTAGAGACATGTTGATTTATAGTAGAGATAAAATTTCTCTAGAGGATGTTAAGAGCAATTTGCAAGCCAAGTTGCACATGATAGTGAAATGACCAATAATGAGAAAGGGAGCCAAGGTGTTGGTTTAGTTGTTGATCGAGGTAGGTCATGGGACCGAAACTCGAAAGATACAAGGACCCGTTCGAAGTCTAGGCACAAGAATTTGACGTGCAACTATTGTAAGAAGAAGGGACACATTAAGGCCGATTGTTTCAAGCTCAAAAATAAACAAAAGGCGGATAGTAAAGGTTCTTCTTCAGAGGAGGCCAATGTGGCCGAATGTGACACGGTTGATACTCTTTGTGTGATAGATACTAATGTTGATGATATACATTGTTGGGTGATGGATATGGGTGCTTCGCAATACATGACTCCGAATAGAGATTGGTTTGAGACTTATGAGCCTACGGATGGTAAGGTTCTCATGGGGAACAACAATATGTGTAAGGTTGCCGAAATTGGGTCGGTGACAATTAAGTTCCATGATGGAAAGGTCCGAAGGTTGACGGGTGCGAGGCATATACCTGATTTGTCTAAGAATTTAATTTCTTTGGGGTCTCTTGAAGAAAAGGGGTGTAAGTTCCAAAGTGAAGGTGGGGTCCTTAGAGTCTCTAAAGGGGCTCTCACAATCATGAAGGCGAAGAGAATTGGAACTCTTTATTTCTTAAAAGGTTTCACGGTCACGGGCTCGGCCGCCATTGCACGTTCGGGTACTATGTCGGATGAGGATACTACTAGGCTCTGGCATATGAGATTGGGGCATATGAGCGAGCGAGGAATGACCATTTTGAGCAAGAGAGGCTTGCTGTGTGGTCAATGCACGGGCAACTTGGAGTTTTGTGAGCATTGTGTATTTGGCAAGCATAAGAGGTTGAGCTTCTCCACGGCCATTCATTCGACCAAGGGAACACTGGACTACATCCATTTGGATCTTTGGGGACCTTCTCGTGAGCCTTCCAAAGGTAATGGTTCTCGTTACATGCTTACTTTCATTGATGATTTCTCAAGGAAGGTTTGGGTTTATTTCTTGAAAGAGAAAAGTGATGTGTTTCTCACCTTCAAAGAATGGAAGTCACTTTTGAAGAACCAAATGGGAAGGAAAGTTAAGAGGTTGAGAACCGATAACGGTTTGGAGTTTTGCAACCGTGAGTTTGATAATTTTTGTAAGGCCGAAGGGATTGTTCGGCACAAGACGGTGGTCAACACTCCACAACAAAATGGTATTGCAGAAAGGATGAATAGGACACTACTTGAAAGGTCTAGAAGTATGCTTTCAAATGCGGGTTTGGGTAAGGAGTTTTGGGCGGAAGCCATTAACACATCTTGCTATTTGGTAAATCGATCTCCTACCACTTCAATTGAGTTGAAGACACCCGAAGAAGTGTGGTCGGGTAAGACGGCCGATTATTCGAATTTGAGGGTGTTTGGTTGTCTCGCTTATGCACATGTGAATGAAGGAAAGTTGGAGCCTAGATCGAAGAAGTGTATTTTTGTTGGGTATCCCACAAATGTGAAGGGATATAAGTTGTGGTGTCCCGAATCATCCAAGTTCCTTATTTCAAGAGATGTCATTTTCAATGAGTCGGCCATGTTGAAGGCAAATGATGTTGCACCCGAGCCGACTATTAAGGAGAATGAGATGGTTGAGAAGAAGGTGGAGTTTGAGGTGTCGGTCCAAGAAGGTGATGATTTGATCTCACATGATGATGTCAATTTGGAGGAAGCCCAAGAAGAGGCACAACCATATGCATTGACAAGGGACCAAGCTAGAAGAGAAACAAGACCACCTACAAGGTATGGATACTCCGACTTTGCTTATTGTTTGGCAATTGCAGAGGATGTGGAGTATTGTGAGCCATCTTTCTACAAGGAAGCCATTTCTTCTAAAGATGCGGCCAATTGGATTGCCGCTATGAATGAAGAGTTACAATCTTTGTAACAAAATGAGACTTGGTCTCTTGTGAAACCTCCGAGTGGTAAGAAAATTGTGGGTTGCAAGTGGGTGTTTAAGAGGAAGATTGATGGCTCAAATCCCGCGGATTTTCGATACAAGGCAAGGCCAGTGGCTAAAGGGTATAGTCAAGTCCAAGGTGTGGACTTCAATGATGTGTTCTCTCCTGTAGTTAAGCACACCTCCATTCGAGTTTTGCTCTCTTTGGTAGCAATGAAGGATTTGGAATTGGAGCAAATGGATGTGAAAACTGTCTTCTTGCATAGTGATTTGGAGGAGCAAATTTACATGAGCCAACCGGAGGGTTTTGAGGTTGCGGAAAAGGAGGACCGTGTGTGTCTTTTGAAGAAGTCCCTTTATAGCCTTAAGCAATCACCGCGGCAATGGTATAAGAAGTTCGACTCATTCATGGTGAGTATTAATTTTCATCGTTCCAATTATGATAGTTGTGTTTATTTTAAGAAGTTGGATGGTGGGGATTTCATTTACTTGTTGCTCTATATGGATGACATGTTGATTGCATCCTCAAACTTGAAAGAAGTTAGGAGGTTGAAAGAGCAACTAAGTTCGGCATTTGAGATGAAAGATTTGGGGGCCGCCAAAAGGATTCTCGGAATGGAGATCACAAGGGATAGGTCCAAAAGAAAGTTGTTTCTTTCACAAAAGAGTTTTGCCGAGAAAGTGCTACGCCGTTTTGGCATGGAGAAAGCGAAAGTTGTTTCAACACCTCTTGCGGCGCATTTCAAGCTTTCGGCCGCTTTAAGCCCAAAATCCGATGATGAGAAGAAATATATGAAAAAGGTTCCATATTCAAGTGCGGTCAGGAGTCTCATGTACTTGATGGTGTGTACTCGACCCGACATTGCTCAAGCCGTTAGTGTGGTAAGTAGATATCTCTCTTGTCCAGGGAAAGGGCATTGAGAAGCGATGAAGTGGATCTTTCGCTATTTGAGAGGTACTATTGATGCTCATTTGGAGTTTGGTAATGGCAAGAAACTAACGGGTTTTGTGGATGCGGATTTTGCGGGTGATTTGGATAAGAGGCGTTCTTTGACGGGTTATGTCTTTACCCTTGGAGATTGTGCAATTAGTTGGAAGTCTACACTTCAAGCCACCGTTGCACTCTCAAGTACCGAGGCCGAATATATGGCAATTACTGAGGCTATTAAGGAGGCTATTTGGCTCAAGGCATTTGTTGGTGAGATGTCTTCACTCGAGGATCCTATTACGGTGTTTTGTGACAACCAAAGCGTGATTCATTTGACCAAGGACCGCATGTACCATGAGAAGACGAAGCACATTGACATTCGATACCATTTTGTTCGAGATGTGATCTCGGAAGGCAAGGTTGCCATGAAGAAGATTGGTCCCGAATCGAATCCGGCCGATATGCTCACAAAGCCTCTTCCAATTGCAAAGTTCAAGCTTTATTCAAGTTTGATGTCGGTTTGTTTCTAGCTAGTTTGAGCTAGTTTAGTTTCTAGCATGTTGCTAGTATATTTTTATGTTTACCTTTGTTTAGGTTATGTTTGCTTTATGTTTTAGTTTGTTTTAGATGCAATTTGGTTCAAGGTGGAGATTGCTATGTTATGACCCAAATTGCTTTGGGCACATTGGGCTTTGTATCTTCACATATGTAAGTTTTGAATCAAAGGAAATAATCAATCAACAATTTTGCTAATCTTCTCTTCCAAAAACAGCCGTTGCCTTCTTCTTCCCTTTCTCTTCCTCTTCTCAAACCCTAACAAATCCTATCAAACCTTAACACTAGTCTTATGGTGATGTAAGGTTATTTTGTAATTTGGAAGGATGATGTACATTTTGGGTTGTGTTTTTTGGTGGTTTCTTTGGGTCTAAATTTTAAAAAAAACAACACTAAACTTCGGGCCATTTTTTAAAAAATCACACTAATTTTTTTTTAAAAAAATTGCACAAAACTTCAGTTTAATAAAACACACACAGACTGAGTTTCAATCCGTTATTTTTTTTGCACGTGCGTTGCACGTGACCTATTTTTTTGACCAAAATACCCCTCTATAAATAACGGCTAAATTTAAAAAAACCACACTAAACTTTGGGCCATTTAAAAAAAACCGCACTATGTTTTTTTATATTAAAAAAACCGCACAAAACTTCAGTTGAATAAAACACACACAGACGGAGTTTCAATCCGTTATTTTTTTGCACGTGCGATGCACGTGACCTATTTTCTGACCAAAATACCCATGTATACATAACAGTAACCTTTCTCCCCTTCTCTTCCAATTACTTAGTGAAAAAAAAACCCCAAATCTGATAGAAACCTAGTTTACCCCCGTTGAATCAATCTGAAACGAATGAAGCAATTCTCGGAGCGATGCTTAGCAATTGCTATACGAACTCTCTCTGAAGCCTAAATCTGACGAAAAGAAGGAATATTTGAGGGTGCGACTGATCGAATCGAAGCTCAGCAATCGAACAAGGTTAGTTCTCCATTATTTTCTTTCCTTATCTTGGTTTTGGTCTATTTATAGGGTTAAGTATTCTGCTATTTGGAATCATATAAAAATGTGGTGTGGGGGACCAATTTTGACCAATTTTTTATTGTTAATGTGGTGCGAGCCTAGGGTTTTACAAACACTGATTTAAAAATGTTGGCTTTTTTAAAATAGTGATTTGGGAATGTGTTGTTATATAAAACAGTGGTTTCAAAATGTGATGTTTGAGATGAAGAATTTTGTGAGTTTAGCTTGTTCTTGTCTTAATTTAATCTTTGGAATGTAATTCAGGATGATGTTAAACCTGAACATTTAGTGCGATGGATACTTTGTGAAGAATCGCAAATGGGAATATGTGGGTGGCAAGAAAGGGTCATATCGATTCATCATTCCTCGATTGACAAGATGGGAAGCTCTCAAGAACATTTTGAAGAAAGTTTCTGACTACAATGAGACCCGTGTCATTTACTACAAAGTAGGAGTTGGGGAGTTAGCTGAGAATTTCAGATTGGGAGATGACAATGTGAAAACAATAAAGATGTGGGAAGAACACAATGTGGAACCTAAAGTGGGTGAAGTCACTACAACAAATGATTTTACACCTGCGACTTTACTCCGGCATTTTGGTAGAAACACTGGTGTAGAGCCCAGGCCATAAACGGGGTATAATCCACCCCTTCTAGTCCGGCGTTTCGTAAAAATGCCGGGGTAGAGTTGGGAAATTATACCCTTCCTTACGAACCCAGACCCCAGCCCCCTTGATCTGTCTCTCTCTCACTCAATCCCTAATTTTTCCTCTCACTTCCGCGCGATCAAGAACCCAAGCCTCCCGGCCGTCGTCATCCTCCACCATCGTCACCCTCCGCCCTCCGTCGCCGTGCCCCCCATCCCCCCTCCCCACGTCGCCTATCCCTCTGTCTCACAAACCCTAGCCCCATTCACAAATCCACGCCCCAACTACACCCCAAACCTTCCTACCCCGTCTCTCTCAGAAACCCTAGCCCCCCCCCCCCCCCCCCCCCCCCCGCCCCCCCACGTCGTCGTTTTAGTCGCTCTCGCCGTTCCAGCGCCGTCTCTCCGATGATCATCATCTTCCTCCATCTTGCAAACCCTAGGTATGAATTTGAGAATTTGGAAATTTGTTAATTTGTGAAGTAGAGAATTTGTTAGTTTATGAAGTATAGAATTTGAGATTTTGGGAATTAGAGAATTTCATAATTTGAGAAGGTGTTAATTTGTGAAGTATAGAATTTGGGAATTTGTTAATTTGAGAATATGAGAATTATTTGCTAGTAGCTATTTGTGAAGTATCTAAGTACTGTTTTGTGAGAGTATTTTCTGTGCATGTTGGACATTTTCCATGATTTGGTTGTTGTTCCTGTGATAATCAACATGATGTGCACATTAATACTCCATGATATGGGGGATTATGCATGCAACCCTTACATACTTACAGAGCAGCATTTGTGTTTTCAGATGGAGAAGTCCAGTGGCATTTCAAACCCTTAATGGTATGAGGATCAAAGAAGGTGAAACAATTTTAAGGTTTTACGGTTACTTTTGTTTTGGTAGAGTTACTAATTAGAGATTAATTAGAGATGGCTAGAGTTACCTTTATGTCTGCCGGTAGGTTGATAATTGATTGTTAATATTTTATATTATTACATGGATCACTCTCTCTAGTGTACTCTAGAGCCAACTCCATTTTGGATGAGAAAATTGCTTAGCTGCTGTTGATGTTCTCCTTGTTAGCGTTTATATCGGAAAAGGTTGAGAGATATTGCCATCATGTTCCTTTGTTATGATATGAACGATAACGATATCGAATATCTAGTTGATTAGAATTCATAATCAACAAAACCAAATTAGGCTAATTTCTTTTCAATTCTGTTATCACTAGTTCCTTTGTTATGGTGTATGGAGGATAGATGATACCGAACAAAGTTTCTCAACTCATCTCTTCATAATCAAATGTGCTAGGCAGGATGTTCTTTTGTCAGTTATCGTCTCTTTTAATTTAAATCTTGCTCAACATGAGGTTAGCATGTAAAAGTTGTAAAATTTCAGCTTTTGTACTCTTCAAAACTAGAAAATGGGTGAGTGGACAATCATGGTTGTGCACTGATCTTACTTGTATGTGAATTTTGTTTTACTCTTTCTCTTGAGTTGATGTAGTTGAAGTTGTGCATGCAGACTTATCTGATACACCTCCTTGCATTAGTATTTGCTTATCATTCATAACAAATGTCATTGTGCACTTTTTGTAATCAGTAGTAACTGGACCTAAGAGTTCCAACCACTGAACTCCCAAAACTACTTCACTTCCATTTATAGACAACACATAGAGATCACTTCCATGTATAGGCAACACATAGAGATCAATGTGAAATGAATGGCCCTGCTTAGTTATGGGATAGGAGCATATATGCACTGGCCTTGACAATCCAATGTAGCTCCACTGCCCACATTTACTTTGAAATTTGGAGCCTCTATAAAGTTGTGAATGCTACCAATATCAATTAAAATTTGAACAGAAGTGTTATTGATCATATCTTGACCTCTTAAAGTTTTAGCCTTTTAGGTGAAGGATGGCCAGATATGGCATGATAAGAGATTTCAAGTACTCTGTTTGTTGCTGGAATCTTGTATCGTCAGTCATGTTGGAGTTCATCAATGAAAGCACCAACTGTTTATTATGTTTATGAGATTACAATTTGATGATATTATACCATTATTGATTCATTCATATATATTATAATGGGTCTCTTTTAGTTTTGCAATTGGTTCTGATTAATAAGAGTGCTGAAGTTTTTTTTGTTTTTTGTTTTTTTTAATTTAATTTTTTTTTTAAATATAGCTACACCAGCATTTTTACAAGCGCCGGTGTAGCTTTCATCAAAAACCTGTCAGACTATACCGACATTTTAAAAACGCCGGTGTAGGTGATGGCCGAAAACAGTACTTCCAAATGAAACCACACATTCCCCGGCGTTTTTACGACCGCCGGTGTAGTTTTAACCTACACCGGCGGTCGTAAAAAACGCCGGTGAATGTCCCTGAGCTACAGCGACACGATTCAGCGACACTTGCACCGACAATTTATAAAACGCCGGTGGTATCTACAGCGGGGTTTATAAACGCCGGTAAATATCCAAAAAAATGCCGGTAAAGGCTGTTAGTCTTGTAGTGAGTATATCTGTATGTTGATACACAGATGGAGGTGGAAGGGAAAGATGTTGAATCTGAGGTAGACAAGCTAGTATCAAAGGAACAAATTAGCATTGAGGATGTGTGATGGAAGGTATGTTTTTGTATTTTCTTCGATATTAGTTTATACAATTTCAATATCGTATAAACTGAAGTTTTGTGCGGTTTTTTTATTTTAAAAAAAACTTAGTGCGCATTTTTTAAAATGGCCTTAAACAGAAGTTTTGTGCGGTTTTTTTATTTAAAAAAAACTTAGTGTGGTTTTTTAAAAATGGCCCAAAGTTTAGTATGGTTTTTTTAAATTTAGCTGTTATTTATACAGGGGTATTTTGGTCCAAAAATAATAGGTCACGTGCATCGCACGTGCAAAAAAGTAACGGATTGAAACCCCGTTTGTGTGTGTTTTATTAAACTGAAGTTTTGTGCAGTTTTTTAAATAAATGTTATGATTTACCCGAAACCCGGATCCGGGTCCGGGTCCTAAAATGGGACTCGTTGTACTTTTGGGTCCGGGTCCGGGTCCGCTCAAAGGTGACCTGACCCAGACCCAGACCTGTCTAGAAAAAACCAAAAAAATAAACATATAAATAAATATTCGATCATCATCCCTCCCCTCCTTCCTCCTCAATTCTAAATCTTCATCTTCTAAACTCAAAAAATCATGTCATTTTCTTCTTTCCTCTATTCTAAATCCTCAACTCACCACCTCCGCTCGCCGCTCACACTCCCAATCCTACCTGAACGGGTAGGAATATTTTAATAGGATCCGGACCCGGAACCGAACCCGGTCCTTACAGGTCCGGGTCCGGGTAGTGAAGGACCCGACCCGACCCGACCGGATACCATTGCTACACCTACGTGCACACACACACACGGACAGAAGGATGTATATATGCTTACATCAAATAAAGAATCCTACATAATGGTAAATTGTACCGGAAGACAAAAGTACAACGAAATATGAATTTCTAAAAAAAAATATGATCAAAACAGGCCAACAGTAGATGGTGTATCCTCGACGGGAACAAATGACAGTAACACGCAAATGACCACACCTCGATTAAGCATGCATGTGTTAGAACTCGAAATTCATAAAACAGAAAATGCTAACAATATTTGTGAAGAATTATAGATACAAGAAATGAAGGAACAAACCATACAGTACAATATAGATTCGAGATTTAATATCTCTATCCTTAAGGCAAAATTCGCCCCGTAGTGTGACAGTGGTTGACGAATTGTCTCCCAGGATACAAATGCATTACCTTTCCCTGAAGAGCAGCACTCTAACTTCAAAGATCTCAGCGAACCAGTGTTGTGTTGTATTCTCAGACTGTGACTCAGAGGAAGAAGAAGAAGGAGATTCAGTATGTTTTTGAAACTGTGTACACTGGTAGACAAAAGTTGCTGGTTTTATAGAAGAATGAGAGTAACTGAAGGGCCCAATACTCTGTAACAGCAGAGTAATGGTTCAAAAAAATATAGGCCAGAGCCAGGCCAGACTAGACCAGACCGAGTCGAGCCGAGGTCGGGGCTGGGCCGAGTGCGCGCGCGCGCACGTGTTTGTTATTTTGGCTAGGTCCTCACTACACGTTAGTAGTAACCCCAGGGCTACGCTCTTTAGTCCATTTCTTTAGCTTATATACTAGAGAAAATCTTTCTCGTCTTCCGATGTGGGATTATTCATTCCAACTGTCCAAGTTAGTACATTTCGAGTACCCAACTTTGGACCTACAGTTCTCATTGATACGGAAACTATTTTTAGCAAGTGAGTACATTATGGAATAGTACTCGGCGAGAGGAACATGATCCAATCAATTTCTGGCACCGTCGGTGGCCGAAGCCCACCGGAATCCGGCCCGAAAAATATGCAAAAAACTTTTTCCAACAATCCCCCACATGAATGGAAATGACCAGACCATGTAATCCAGACACGACAGAAAAATACATGACAGAAAAAGACTCTGAGAATACAATCGGAAAATCACTGCATCAGGAATGGTAGTAATTTTTCAACTTTGAACAACCTTAGTGAGTAGCCATCAGATTCACTTGACCAGGTAGTGAACATGATGTCTTGAACTACTCGGGCTTTGATGTGAACCTAGACAATAACTATCACACAGTTTCAACTCTTCACAGAACTGGGTTCTCTTGTTGTGTTCATTTTGGCCTTGAACAACCCTGATTAATCGTGAGTGAACTTGGATAATGTAGCCTCTCTTCATTCTCCTAGAAACGGCCCCATTTCACACTCACAAGGTGATTGCCTATAAAGAGTATCCTGCCAAACCCTACTTTTATTTAAAAGCTTTGGGAATCATTAAAAGCCAAGCTTATCCTAACTCTTTGCAGGCAGCACTGTTTTATCATCCTAAGAGTGGATATGAGATTTTATTCTCTCAGTGCTCTCGTTGATTCAACAAGATTTAGTTGTCCCCTTGAACCTAGATTTTGGGATCTCCAATTTCTAGGTAGGGTTTCCATCAAGTATCCTCTTTCGTCATAGGCTTTAAACTCATTCCTCTTGATGATCTCACAACTTACTATCATGACAAACCTTTAGTAAATGGATCCGCTAGGTTGTCAGCCGATTTTATATACTCTATAGAGATTATTCCATTAGAGAACAGTTGTCTAATGGTTTTGTGTTGCCTTCTAATATGACGAGACTTACCATTGTATATACAACTCAGTACCCTTGTTATAGCCGATTGGCTGTCACAGTGTACACATATAGCAGGAACTAGTTTTTACCACATGGGAGTATCCTCTAAAAAGTTTCAAAGCCACTCTGCTTCCTCTGCCGCTTTGTCTAAAACAATAAACTTAGATTCCATGGTGGATCTAGCTAGTAACGTTTGTTTAGAGGATTTCCATGACACAGCTGCACCACTAAGAGTGAAGACGTACCCACTTGTGGATTTTGAGTTCTTGGAGTCTGATATCCAGTTGGCATCACTGTAGCCTTCTAGTACTACTAAATATTTGGTGTAATGCAGCCCATAACTCTGAGTATATCGCAAATAGTTGAATACTCTAGTTATTCCTTTCCAGTGACTTCATCCTGGATTACTTGTGTAGCGGCTTAATACATTTACTGAATGTGCTAAGTCCGATCTTGTACAATTTTTTAAGTACATCAGACTACCGATTATACGTGTATATTCCAATTGTGATATGCTGTCACTTGTGTTTTTGAACAAGTGAAGACTGAGATCCACAGGACTTTTGGCAGTCCCATTTGAGTAATTCTTGAATCTTTCAAGTACTTTCTCAGCGTAATGTGCTTGAGACAAAGTAATTCCCTCAGACGTCTTGAAACTTTAATTCCTAGTATGACGTCTGCAACTCCCAAATCTTTCAAATCAAACTTGTCACTAAGCATGCTCTTAGTTTGTTTGATAATGTCATTATTGCTTCCAATAATGAGCATGTCATCTACATACAGACACACCAGAATATATCCATTTGGAGTATCTTTGATGTAGATACACTTATCATATTCATTTATTTTGAAACCATTTGACATCATAACATTGTCAAATTTTGCATGCCACTGCTTTGGAGCTTGTTTCATTCCGTACAAGGATTTTACAAGCCTGCACACCTTGTTTTCATGTCCAGAAACTACGTAACCCTCAAGTTGTTTCATGTATATTTTTTCTTCTAAATCCCTATTTAGAAATGCAGTTTTAACATCCATTTGATGTATTTCCAGGTTACGTAGAGTTGCAATAGCTATCAACATTCTTATGGAAGTTATTCTTGTGATCGGGGAATATATATCAAAGAAGTCTATGCCTTCCTTTTGCCTAAATCCTTGTACCACAAGTCTCGCTTTATGTTTCTCTATTGAACCATCTGGTTTCAATTTATGTTTGAAAATTCATTTGCATCCTAGAGCTTTACATCCAGAAGGCAAATCGACCAACTCCCATATATGATTTTGCATAATGGAGTCTATTTCACTTTTGATTGCTTCCTTCCACATAGGGGCATCAGGCGTAGACATAGCTTTCTTGAATGTTCTGGGCTCATTCTCTAACAGAAAGGCCATTATAAAGTCAGGACCAAATGACTTTGATGTTCTAGCCCGTTTAATACGTCTAGGCTCACCATTATAATGTTCTGGTTCATCAACCGAAGTGCTTGCATTCCCTTGTTCACGTGTATGTTTGGGATACATAGTATTCTTGCACGGAAACACGTGTTCAAAGAAGAAAGCATTCCTTGATTCCATTATTATATTCACATGGATATCCAGTATATCCAATTTATATACCAAGAACCGATATGCACTACTGTTGTGTGCATAGCCTATGAATATGCAATCAATAGTCTTAGCTCCTATTGTGACCTATTTTGGATTAGGTACTGCCGCTTTTGCTAGACACCCCCACACTTTGAGGTATTTATATGAATGTACGTTACCTTTCCACAGTTCGTATGGTGTCTTGCCAGTTTTCTTGTGAGGTATTTTATTGAGAATGAGTTGGCAGTCAGCAACGCTTCCTCCCACATGTTTTGGGGTAACCCAGAATTCAACAACAAGGCATTCATCATCTCCTTTAGAGTTCGGTTCTTGCGCTCGGCAGTACCGTTTGATTCAGGTGAGTAAGGAGCAGTTATCTGATGAACTATTCCATGTTCAAAGCATAACATATTAAATGGAAAAAGTGACTATTCTCTTACTTTGGCAAACATAAACTTTAATGCACAATAAAGTGGAAAAAGTGACTATTCTAAACATGTCAGTGTATGATATGAATTTAATGCCAAATGCAGATGTTACACTACGATGACACTAATGCATACTTGTACGTATTCTATGCATCTCATTCTACATAGGTCCGAGGGCAAGCCCTTACGTACTCCTCATTATAGGGTTTAATCCCGCGCTATGAAACCCTACTACTGTGACTAATGTAAGGTTCAGATATCTTGTGAGTATTTAGTACCACCCCGATAATTCTTGAGAATTGTTTTTCCACCGTGAGTTGTAACCGCGATAATTCTGGAGGCGAAACCTACACCGCGAGCTATGACCCCAATTCTTGAGAGTCGTTCTCCCACCGCAAATGATTTTCGTACATCACACCTCACAACCCGATAATTCTGGAGACGAAACCCACACCGCGAGTCATAAGTACCTCATCACACAAATACCCCATGTGATTTTGAAGATCGATCTCGATAATTCTAAAGAAATACCTCCTACCGCGAGTGATTTTGGACATAACGCCTCACACCCCGATAATTCTAAAGATAATCTCCCACCGCGAATCATATGAGGCCCTCACACTCATGTTTGCCCATACTTCATCACATCTCCCTCTAGTGCATGTCCTTAAGTTTAATTATAATCATCACAACCTAGAGCTACATTACCCTACCGGACTTAAATCAACACACGAGAAACATTAGCCCACACTGGCTACTTCTCAAATTTCTTTACTCACAAATTGCCGATTACTAAGGGTCTCGCCTAGCCTCTAGATTCCAACAACCATCTCACTATAGAGATCAATTAGGTTATATCTAACCTCAACATAACCATTTCATCCATTATCCATCATTTCTTTTTTATCCTCTTTCTTTATGTTTATAGATCATGAAGTATTCAACTTCTTATAACAACATTCGATAACAATTTAATTCCAAACCTATCCATCATAACTTGCTATTCTCATGTCCAAAGCACCAAATCCAATTTCTCAACAACTAGAGAAAAAAGAAATCAGTCATCAACATTTATCACTAAGAAAAAATGAGGAGAGAAACCCAAGGAGGCTACCAAAAAGAATCCTACCAAAGCAGCAACCCCCATCAATCAGTGTCCAAGAGAGGTAGAGTTGAAGAGGGTGAACGCCGACCAGAGTTTAGAGGTAGCTCCGGAGTGGAGGTTGTGGAACCGTCGAGAGGTAGAAGCCTCTCTCTGATGAGGGAAGCTCGACTAAACCATAGAGGTTTATAGAAGCTAGGAAATACAAAGTATCGCCGTAGAGCCCCGATGGATATGGGTCAGCACTTTGCACCGGAGGGGGAAAGAGAAACTTTCTGACCACCGACGACTTATAGAAAATCGTACCTAGATGTGACTACAAGGGGTAAAGATGAACCTGTTCGGGTATCCCAACGACGAGGAGGGGGCTTGTCAGAAATGGAAATGGTGAAGAAGAAGGAGGATGAGGAGGGGGAGTGGATTTTATACAAGCCTAAGAGAGTCAAGAAGGCAGAAAAGAAAGCTGAAACAATGAATTCCTCTTCGTCGTCTGTACCAGCAACAATATCAAAGCTTGCCCCATGCCACAAATGCATGGAGAGAGGCCAAACTATCCATGAGTGTGTGAATGATTGGTTTTTCTATGCTTGTAAGAAATTTTGTAATACCCTGCAAAATAGCATATGGCTATTTTGCATTGTAATCTGTGCACAATTGAGAATTGCACGCAATTATGTATTTTTCTAATAACAATTAATTTTAATTGAGAAATTTCAGATATATTAGTTATTCTGAATCTGATGAGGTATGTTCGAAATATCTTCTCAATTAAATTGTGTATTGTTCTGATTGTTTAAACGAAGCAATCTTTCGAGAAATAATATTTTTTTATATATATATTCTTATATTCTACAAATAAATATTTTTATTTGTAAGCATGTATATATATATATATATGTATATATATATTTTTATTTGTAAGCATGTATATATATATATATATATATATATATATATATATATATATATATATATATATATATATATATATATATATATATATATATATATATATATATATTTGTAAGCATGTATATATATATATGGGCTATCTTCCGTTGCAAAAGCAAATGTCGTGCAAACGCGTGCACACCACTTAACCCGTTATCCCCAATGACGGGTTAAGTGGTGTGCACGTTTGCAAACGCTACAGTAGCGTTCGTAACAGAAGAAGGCTCTCTCTCTCTCTCTCTCTCTCTCTCTCTCTCTCTCTCTCTCTCTATATATATATATATATATATATATATATATATATTTGTATGTATACATATTTAATTAAATTGTGTTGGAGTGAATCTATGTATATATTTTATATACTTATAATTATTTCTATACATATGAAAGTGAATGTATTTTAGAGATTATTTGTATGCATATGGATTAATCTAGAGTTCTCTTTTGATCATGATGATCAAACACAAACCTAGGGCTAGGATAGATTCTAAATGTCCATTAACACCCCCCCCCCCCCCCCCCCCACCCTCACTCATTCCATCCCCATATTTCTCCACTGACCTAGACTCTCTCCCTCTTTATAACGCCCCAAATTCTAAATAAGACCGAATTCGAGATTCCACAGGATCTTTACTTCACTTCATACAATTTACAAGAAAATTAAAACTTTTCTCAATAATACATCAGAGTTTAAATTCAACTTGGTTTTACACAGCGGGAGAATGAAAGATTACAACACTGAACACAGTAATACGACTTGTACAATTTTATCAAATAAGTCATCAAATGCATCATAACAGCTTTACTGCTTCAAGAATAGTCCATTACCTGCATATCAACCTGTGGGCACGTCAGTCACTTACAACTGACGAAAATGTTATACTCGGCTATCCTCTTTATGCCGTACATATAACGATCTCATTACTTTAATAAAAATCACAACAATTGAATGGATAAATAAAGTGTTAAATTGTGACTACGCTAAGTATGTAAATGTATGTCATGCCTTAATGCCTAATGCACACAATTTTATACTAGAATGACACTAATGCACACTTGTTCGGATTCTATGCATCCCATACTACATAGGTCCGAGGGCAAGCGCCTACGTACTCCACAATAAAGGGCTCGATCCCTCGCCATGATAACTACTCGGTAATAAAACAAGGTTCAGATTATTCCACGAATTTGAATCCCAGTCCCGGAGTCCATCGTTGACTGTTATAACAGATCCCACATCGTGCGAATCATCCCGCAAGTGACCCTCTAGCCCCAGTATACGTATATACATGGGAGTATGGCAAAACAAAAACTATCCGTCCGACTACTCAAGATTCCGGAGTCCACCGCTGACCCGTCCTCATAGTCCCGGATTTAAATATAAAAAGTCTGTCTCCCACGGAGTAACCTCAGTCCACCAACTGGGTCTATAGCCTCGGAGTCCACCGCAGACTATATAGAGCACCCCATTTACGTTTGCCCTGGTTTACTATAACTTCACTTAAGTGCCTACTTACTTTATCTCTAGACATAAATAATTTTCCAACCTAGAATTAGTTTTTGCCTTCTACCGGACTTAATCAACTTTCATCAAGATGGCTTCATGGTCACATCTCAAAATCATATCTCAACTTCTTTTATTTCAATAATGTCGGTATTGAGGTTTCACTAACTCTAAATCTCAGTTTTCATGTACAAGCATCATGGGTATTCATACCCTCAGTAATCAAATGTGTTAAGCTCATCATAATTTTATCTTTCAATTCATTCACAAAAATCAATTCTTGCCACTATTCATGATCATTCCACGAATTTGAATCCCAGTCCCGGAGTCCATCGCTGACTGTTATAATAGATCCCACATCGTGCGAATCATCCCGCAAGTGACCCTCTAGCCCCGGTATACGTATATACATGAAAGTATGGCAAAATAAAAACTATCCGTCCGACTACTCAAGATCCCGGAGTCCACCGCTGACCCGTCCTCATAGTCCCGGATTTAAATATAAGAAGTCTATCTCCCACGGAGCAACCTCAGTCCACCAACTGGGTCTATAGCCTCAGAGTCCACCGCAGACTATATAGAGCACCCCATTTACGTTTGCCCAGGTTTACTATAACTTCACTTAAGTGCCTACTTACTTTATTTCTAGACATAAATAATTTTCCAACCTAGAATTAGTTTTTGCCTTCTACCGGACTTAATCAACTTTCATCAAGATGGCTTCATGGTCACATCTCAAAATCATATCTCAACATCTTTTATTTCAATAATGTCGGTATTGAGGTTTCACTAACTCTAAATCTCAGTTTTCATGTACAAGCATCATGGGTATTCATACCCTCAATAATCAAATGTGTTAAGCTCATCATAATTTCATCTTTCAATTCATTCACAAAAATCAATTCTTGCCACTATTCATGATCTATTCGTTCATTCATAAACACAAGTTCACTACATGAATTTGTTGTAATAAATCTAAGTTATCACAATAATTCAATTCACAAGCTATTTCTTAAACATGATACAAGTGTAATTAAAAGATCGAAATACTACTTTCCATCACATGATTCTATTCTCACAATTTTATTTCTTTTTATACTTCAAAAATATACAAGAACTATCTCTTAGTATTTCCATATCATTTTTATATTAAAACTGGAATTTATAATCTAAGATTTCTTTTATTCAAATCTCAATATGTGCAAAAAGAAGTTTAAAAAAAATCAAGGAGGTGCTAAGGTTTCGAACTCGACCTCTCTTGTCAAAGACGGTCAAAGCCCAGACTCGGACCCCCCTAACCAGTAAGTCCACTGGACTTTGATGTCCTAAACCTAAGCCGAAATCTTCATAAATTAATTTTGGGTTTCGGAAATTATTCAAAAAAAATTAAAATAGATGTGACTATCAAGTTTTGAACCCAAGATCTCTCACAACAGTGTTTTATTTTGTAGTGGCTAACCAGTAAGTCTATGTGTATTTTCTGTTTAGAAAAAGCACAAATGTTCTTTTGTTCAACTATCCATAAAGTGTTTCTTTTTCCATGAAATGTGTTTATTCAAAAGGTCAAAATCTTTCTAAAAATTTTAGAAATAAACTTTTCCTTGATATGAAAACTAAAAGATAGTAAACACTAAAATTTCATTTTATTAAAACACTATTTTTCATTATCTAGATAGTTCTCTTTATTTTTCACAAAACTTGGATTTTTCCTTACGAAACTAAAACTTACAAAAGAAAATGAACTAGTGTCTGTGACTATTGGTTATAATCTCACTTTGACACAAATTACATTTTATAATGAATATTCTTGAACAAAGATGATTTTTCATGCAATAGTTCCCATTCTTTTAAAAATAGAACATACATATGTCGACACATTATAAACTAATAAAATTTCATTCTTTCTTCTTTCTTAATTATAAAATCTAATGTGGTCAACAATATTATAAGCACAAAATTTTACAACTTACTAACATGGTTTATACAAGAATTCTTTTCTTTCATTGTCATAACAAAACTACTTTCACATCCTATTATACTAGCATGATTTTCATTCATAACTTTCACATCGAAATTATTCTCATATGTTAACACTATTGTAAACACAAGGTTATGCAAACATATTAGCATGGTTCATATCATCACGTAATTCTTTTTCTTTACTTAGCAAGGTACAACAACAACATATCTTTTTATATTAACATGAATCTATTTATTCATACCAACATTCTACTCATCTTTAGCATGCAATATCCTACATTAGAAAGTAAGGAGATCACCCACCTTAATTTGGAGATTGAAAACTACAAAGAGTGGGCTCCTTCTTGCTCCTAGCTATGGCTTCTCCTCCTAGCAATGGCTCCAAGCAAGAGAACTCTCGCTCTCTTTCTTTTCTTTCTCTCTTTTCTTTCTTTCTTTTTCTTTCTTTCTCTTTTGATTAAGTTTTTGGTGCAAGAGAAATATAGGAAATAGGGCTCTATTTATAGAATTTTGGGAGGGTCTATTATGCATAAATCCACCCCTAATAACTCTCCTAATTAACTCTTACAACCCTTCACTTCTTAAACTCCTAAAACCTACAACCCTTTACCTTTCCAACTCTTCATATTAGCAACTCCCATAACCGACAACCTCATCCTCTCCCCCACATGATCAAAAACCGGCCACACCTCCTGGTATCACCCGGCCAAAAAATATCAAGTATGCACGTGCACATGCACACAATACAACATTGGTAGGTGGGCCCCATTCAATTCACAATATACACTAAGCCCCCCATCAAGTGAAAACACAACAACAAGCACAACTTGTTGGGTACTTCTCCTTCTACCGTGGGCCCACTTCCACCTACACATTATTTCATTTTTAATACCATTAAATCATATCACTATAAGGTTATAAACTTATACATATATATATCAACTTATATACATATATACTTATGCCATACATTATATTATTAAATTACGGGGTGTCACACACGCTCCGAAATTTATTTTGAAAATAAATACACTAAAATATGTTCGCCGAAAACACGTGCGTTGCACGTAAAATATCAAAATGCGAAATCGATTTTACCCACTGAAAATTATTAAAATCGAAAACAGCATAAGAAAATTATATTTACTAATTTTATATATTTCATGATGAAGTCACTGCACGTAGAAAAACACGTGCATTATACGTACAAAAGTATTTAGATCGAAAATGTAAGAAAACTGAATTTTTGTTTTATAAAATAGATTTAAATACATGAAATAAATAATTTAAACACATAGAAAATATTGTATGTAGCGGTGGAAACACGTGCATAAAAAATACGTAAAAAACACGTAGAAATACAGAGATCGAAATATTATATTTTTGTTGACTCAAATAGCATAAAATGTGCAGGAAATGCATAAATAGTTGGAAATCAAAATGCGCAGTGAAAACACGTTACAAAATACACGTGCGTAACACACGAGGGCAAAATTAAAATTTCCAATTTTGCGGAGTGTTACACTCTTCCCTTTCCATTTCGGCAGCAATTAACCCAACCCCCATGGCCGAAATCCAAAATCCCCCCATCTCCACTCTCATCTCATCATTTCTAAACCCAATTTCTTCTACATCTTCTTCTACTTCTTATACTTCTCCAATTATCAAGATAGAAGGAGGAGGGTTTTTGAATTGCTTATGGGTTCTTGGAATTGTGGAAAAGAAGAAATTGAGAGGAGGAGCAAGATTGGAGCAAGGGAAGCCATGGTCCTTCAATCATCATTTGGGTGGGGGATTTCTCTCAACTCTAAAATTTTAGTTTTGATGTATATGTGAATTTTTAGCATGTGGAAATAGTTAGAGAAATTTTGATTAACATATGTGATAGTGGTATGCTAAGAAAAGATAGTTGTATAATTAGAACAACTCATTTTATGAGTTTTTGTTAAGAAGCTTGTTTGTGAGGGTAAGTTTGAGAATTTCTTGCTCTCAAATGGCTTGGAATTTTGAGCTCATACTTTGGAGAATTGTTCTTCTATGTACTAGTAATTTACACGTGCGTTGCACGGCTTAATAAATACATATATTTATTTTTAAAAGTAAAAATTCAGGCATGCGTGTTGCACGGGTTGGTAGAAGGACAAATTACACTAAGGCCTTTTCCCATTATAGTAGTAGAGATGTAGAACATCCATAATTTTTTTTCATAATATTTGGAAGCAATATAATAGACCAAACAATTTTCCAAATTTCGGACAGCAAGTTAAATGCAGAAACAACGGCTTTAGAAACCTGTCGTAACTTTGAAAAATCGTAATTAATTATTGGCTAGGTATTTTTGGCTGAAAGTTTTTGTGGAAGCTTATGTATATGTCTACTACCAAAATCTCAATATTTACCCTTTTCTGAAATGGTTTGATACCTCAAAAAATTCCCAAAACCTCGCTGGTCTAAAGAGACAGAGCTGCAGAATTCTGTTTACGGACTGTGATTCTTAGGTGCATAACTACGTGTGTATTTATGATATTGCCGTGAAATTCTGCAAGCGACTTGTGGTAGGAGTCTATTTTAATATTCCAGAATTTTAGAATTTTTAGATGACGTTGATGAGGTTTCCAAAATAATTCGTAAGTATAAGCATAGTGCATGTCTGAAAAAGCAGTGGAGATTTTGTATCATGTTTGAAGAGCTATAACTCTGTGCATGTTAAGAGTTTAAGTGCAATTTTTTGACACAATGCAGTAATGTGTATCTAGTTGTGGATTCTAAAATTTCATCAGCTTCCAACAAGGGGTTGATTTTATATGGAATTTAGCGTGGACTACATTCGATACTTATGGCTGATTGCGCAGTCGGTGCACTTTTGATTTCCTGGATATATATGTTCGGAATTTGCCCAAGTGTTGCACTAGAGATTTGTAGCAGGGAGCCATAGCTTTCTAATCCATCTAGAATTTTGTAATTCCAGTTTGTAGGTTAAAAGTTATGATTTTCCAAAGACTATGGCAGATCCAGTCTAGTCAAGCCCTATTTATTAATGAATAAACCTTTCTCCTGTTTGCGCACCTGATGGAATTTGGTGTTTTCGAGGAATTTAATGATTGAATCTGAGAATGTGTTCAACTAGGAAGTTGTAGTAGACACTCCCACCTTTCCATTGAACCCGGAATCAAGTAATTCTGATGAGTGAGCAAGTTTTTATGATATCGGAAAGGTGCAGCAAGTGCGTGAAGGAATATACTATTAAGAGTATATGAGGTTTTTATAGTATCAAGATAATTGAATTTGAGGAAATGGTTAACTGGAAAGTTGTAGACTATGGCATTATCCTTCTAGAATAAGTAGTATCAAGCAATTCTGTATTGTGTGTTGGAAGTTATGGACGTTGCAAGTTAGCAACCTGTTGTTAAGACTAAACTTCAAGCTTAAATTTACTCGGGGACTTGAGTTCTATAAGAATTTGAGGGAGTTGTCCACTAGGGAATTGAAGTGGATCTCCCTACCCTTCTAGAAAGTCTGATTGTGCTGGATTCCGATGAGCGTAGCTTGAGTTACAGCTACTGCTATTTCTTGAACTGCTTTTATTGGACGATTGATGAGGAATCCTCTGTGTACCGCAGTGTGGTGATCATGAGCTATCGGGTTTTTAATGATGTTTTTAGCATTTCATTTGGAACTTAGATAAGTTCTTGTGCTTAGTGCTCATGGTGCAAATGAGTGAGTTGGGTTATAGCTCTGGTCGGTTTGTGTTTGGTGTCTCGAAGCCTGAGTCTGTCAATGTTCAGAATTGTTGGTTATGTGTGTGCTTACCTTCATTCAAATTGTTTTGCATCCTTTGGGCGCCGTTGGACTACTCACTGAGGGTCACGGGTCGGGGTTATTAGATCGATGACCTGTGAAGGTATTGGAAATTAGTGGATGTGATGTGCGTGATGGTTGTTACTTTGACAGACCAGTCAGACTCGACTTTGTTTGATCGACACCGAGTGTGATTTGAATAACAACATGTTTTTAGTAAACTGCATTGATTAGGTTTTTTTTTATTGTTTCGCTTGAAGACCGAATTGATATTAGAGGTGATTCCCTATAATCCGACTCGTTCTGAGAGTTGGCACTAGGTGGTGATAACCGTGGAATTGTCTCTTCCTGTCATTAGGGATACGTGTTGCGCTGCGTATCTTGCACTGTTGATTCCTGAAGTACCGTGGTAAGAACGAGATGTCAATTTCCTGGCGGATATGGGGTTTTAGACCTTCGAGTCTGTCATTTTCTATGCGGTGGACACGAACGGATCATGTTGGATCTTCTGCACAATGGATGTACTGCAGTGTATTTGTAGATTCATCACAGCTTTTGAGTGGGGTCCGGGCACCGGGCACTAGTGGCAAACTGAGACACCACTAAGTGACTGCAAAATAGATGAGACCGATTAATCTGCAACCTCCTCAGCCACACTCTACTATCAGGAACAGAAAATGTACAATAATAGAATGCATTGCATGACGAGGGTTCGAATTCCTGAAACTGGAGAAACGGCTTCATCTGGAGCATATGTAATATGGGATGCATGTGTTTCCAGAGTCTGGCTGATATTAAATTAAGTGCATATGTTCTATACTCTGTATTTTTAGATTAGATTCAGGTCATGGCATACACGAACACTAGGAAATTAGGTCACACGTTTATTTTCCATTCAAAATGAATTCTGAGTATGATAGTTGGAGAATTGCTATTTTCTTATCAGCATTGTGTCAGTAGAATTACTGACGTGCCCACTTAATTAGGTGCTGGATACCGGGTCGAGAGGGCAAGAGAGCCAGACCAGCAAGGCATCCAAGTAAGGTGGCAGTGTGCATGCTTACCCTTCACACGGGTGTAGAAATATCAGGGTCGCACAGCAGAAAGCTCAAGCCGAGGGGCAAGTCCTAGGGAGGCAGATAGACCACTCAGCGGAGTTTTGGCAATGACCAATCGATTGCTGATCTGGAAGATAGCTGACAGCTTCACAAGAGAAGCATGAATATTCTTTCTAATCAGTTGTAATAAGTTATGTAATTTGTTGTAACACCCCGTAAATTTTCAAAGAGATATATATATAAGTATATATATATATATATATAAATATATGTTCAAGGTAATAAAAAATAGTAGGCTGGCTTTGGTAAATGGTATTAAAAATGAGAATGGTATATAGCATGGGGTGGCCCACGGTAATGAAAGGAAAGCATTTGTATGATGTTCATGTTCGGTTGTCTGTGGTCAACCGAAGCCTTGGGTTTGAGTGGGCTGTTGAATGGGCCATGACGTGGCTTACAAAAATGGGCCCCACCCGGTTTTCACAGTGCTTGGTTTCGGAATTTGGGTAGAAATGAAACAGTGAATAGTCCCATATCGGGTATTAAGATAGATAAAATAGTATATAAATAATAATGCCAAGGATCAAAAGTTACCAATCAGGTTAACCACCTTTTGAGAGGCAGCCTGTGGTGGGCAGTTGTACTACATAGTATCTAATTTGTCTTATAAATTGTATAAATTGTCCGAGCTCGGGGCAATAGTATCTAATTTGTCTTATAAATTGTATAAATTGTCCGAGCTCGGGGCAGGGGCGTTACATTTGTATTCCTTATTCAAGGACAAATTGATATTTGTAATTATTGATGTAATAACTCTGATAGCAATAAAAGTGTTTAAATTTCCGTATTATTTACTGTGTTGAGATGCATTTGATAACGGGGATCTGGGACGCTACAAATTTGGTCACATTTCAAAGGCATGCCCAAGAAGCAAACCATCAGGTAGTGTTCAGTCCAAGTCGTCTCCTCCGGTGGAGCCTGTGAGAGATATTGCCAACAAGACGGGGCCTACTAGGTCAGAGGAGAGTTTCGATGCCGGTAAGAAGGTGGGAGGTTCAAAAAAGTAAACACGACGTACGTATGGATGGTGTTTTCCAATACAGAGGAAAGAACTAGTGAGTTGCAGGCGATTGGGAGTCTAGAGGGTGAAGATTGGTACGTGACGATGAGTAGATGGTCGAGAAGTTACGGTGCGATGAAGATGGATCTAATGCCTGCGATTTGGATCCGCCTGTTCAACTTGCCATATCACTGTTGGGTGCGCTCGGCATTTCAAAACCTAGTCGGTGGGTTTGGGTATCTCATTTTCATTGATAAGAACACGAATCTTCAAACCCAACGTGAGTATGCGAGAATTCAAATTGGGGAAGAGGATCTTAGCCTCATCCCATCGGTGATCATTGCTGAATTCGAAGAGGAAAGAAACGAGGTTAAAGTTATAATGGAGAGAAAGAAGAGGGTCTCGTTTCGGGGAACGCCGAAACTCTCAGATGAAACATCGGAGGTGTAATTCAAAAGGGAAACGGAGGTTGAAGATATTCGACAGCCGTCAGATCTTGGGTTTGTTAATCAGAGCCGTTTGAGACCTACAATAAAAGAAAAAGAATCAAAGGGATTCTATCCGTTAGATCAACAGGGGGAAAATCGACATCGTCTAACACAGCAAACACCGAATCAAAACCTCACAGCGGATCTTATGGAAGGTACTGGGGTCAGCTGTTAGAGAGGGATGGATGACGTTATTGTTGCGAATGGGGGGGGGCAAAGGTACTGACAACTGGCGGTATGGGATTGGGAAGGGTGACTCAAGTGGCGCCTGTCTCCTCGCGAGCACGAGGACCTGTACACGCGAAAGAGAAAGGTGTGAATGATCTAACCATACCTTCGCAATCAACGGGTCCCACAGCAGCTTAGACAACTGTCTTGACGCTGACTAGAGCAGATTTTCAGGCGGTGGTGGAAATGGCAATTAGGGCGGTTTAAACAAATTTGGATTCAAGTGGGTTGGGCTATAGTGCAAAGGAAGGTGGGCCTAAAGAATTACTTGGAGTAGAAAATTTTTAAGGCCAAGGAGATGGGCCTTAGCTGGACCGAAAAGGCACTAGGTATTTTGGAGCGAAATGTAGACAGATTGTGCAACAGGGTAATACCGAGGAGGGGGAGGAAGAAGAAGATTAGGGGGGTGAAGTTGGGGCGTCAGAGCAGGAGATAAGTAGAGGGGTTTCACACGAAGAGGAGAGAGAGCTAGTTGTCAATGATGGTTCTCCTAGGGATGAGGATATTATATGTGCATTATATGGAGTGAAGGAGGATAACGATGACTTTAATAGTGAAAATGAGAGGTGGGAAAGTAAGGTGAGAGAGTTAGCTCCGGGTACAGGGAAACTCAAGGAGCCAAGCTGTAACACCCCGTATTTAAGAATATATATATATATATATATATATATATATATATATATATATATATATATATATATATATATATATATATATATATATATAAGAGTTTGCCCCATAGAGATTGTATGGGGGTGGTAGTGTGCAATTTAATTGCACATGGGGGGCCCACGGGAAAGAAGGCAGAGTGCAACTCTGCTTCTACTACTGACGTCACATGGGGCCCAGGTACATAGGAGCAGGCGTTGTCTGCTGTGTGTGCCGACGTGGCGAGTGGGGGCCACTCGAATTTGGGGTTGCCTGTGCTGCTTGTGAGAAGTAGAGAGAAGATGTGGGAAATTTGTCCCATATCAGGAGTAACTGAGATTAATTAGAAGATGTGGGTCACGTTGTCTGTCTTGTTTGATCGTCCGAGACTACTTAACTAGTTTCTTCTCGATGAAAACCCCAAAATACCTCCCTTCTCACTTAAGTGAAGAGAAGGAGATGGCCGGGGGAGATCACGACCATTGGATCAAGATGGTCGAGGCTTCTGTGCAAACACACCCGTTTGCAATATATATATTAGTAGCTATTACAAGGTAATAAGTGGAGAAGTTGGTGATCTTTAAAACTGGGTGAGCTTGGTGGAGATATTGGGTTAGAGATAGTCTGACTTTAGATTAAAGAGCGGATATTGAACTACTGTCGTATACCTCTACTTAAACTAATACCAGGATTTCATTACCCTAATCTCCCTAAAGATCCTCCACAATCACAAAACTAGATTATCCGCAGAGTTAAACATAACAGAAGTATCAAATATTAGTTTCGAGCCAAAATAAAGTTCGCTGGATAGAGCTAATGTTGAATGCCATATCTCTAATCTCTAATATTATAATGGGAGAAGGCCTTAATGTCATTTGTCAATCTACCAACATGTGCATCGCACGTGCATAACTAATATGAAAGAGGTCTCAGGTTCGAGTCCTCACTATGTCAGATTTTTTACTTTAATTTTTTTATATATTAAATATGCATCACATGTGTAAATAACTATCCATCTACCTATCTATAATATAATATATTTACTTACTATTTAATGGAAGAGTTTTTCACAAATAAGTAATTTTTAATATATTTTTGTCACAAAAGAAACACCACTTTTATTACCAAACAAACATGTGCATCGCACGTGCAACTTCAATTCTATTTTTCAACACGTGCATCGCACGTACACATTAAAAATTTTCCTTCTTAATTTTCATAAAAAAGGTGTACCGTCTGTTCAGCTCCATTTTTTTAAATTAAGACATTCATAGCACGTGTTAATTACTATTGACTTACATATATCACACGTTTAACTCCAACTCTTTATCAAAACGTGCATCGCATGTAAAAAATACTAGTTTTAAATAGTTGTATTTCTTTCATGGTCTCCATTCTGCAATCATTTTTCTCTCGTACATTAATTAAACTTCTAAAAAGAAAAATTATCCAAATATATCTCTCTAATTATAGAAGGGGGAGACATCATAGGAGAACGTGAAAGAAATGCTACTTTTACAGGAGCGAAGAACCACATTAGAAAATATGAAATTGATCTAACATTGGGTTCATTTAGGTAGCCAACCTCAATATTTTCTTTATTTTCCTAAACATTGGAAAGAATAATAAGATAGACCCATATATAGTATATAATTACTAGGTATGCCCGTGGGCACGTGCTTACGGCATGTCTTCAGAACAATGCAGCATATGAAAAATCATGTAAACAGTAATAGATGATTTATATAAATGTTTTTTTTGCCAATAGACATTGATGTATTGTTGTACTCTGAAATAGGATTATGGAGTGACATTTATGTTTATTGGTTTGTATATTGTAAGATCATTTGTCAGCAGCTCAGGATTCAAAAATAGTATTGTAAATTTACAACAGCAGTGGATCGGAAATTCCTTGCTATGTGTGACTTGAGCAGAAGAGATTTCTTTTTCTATTTGGAGTCTGACATAAGTAGCGATTCATTTTCTAATGCAATTAACGCCTCAAACGACATGAGTTAGTTCCCCTTGTTTGTTTTTTATGTAGTTAACAATGTATGAATTTTTTCTTAAAAAAAAACAATGTATGAATTTAATAGAGAAATTTTGTTGTGATGTATATGTGAAGTGAAATTGCAGCAAAGCGGATCAAGATACAAATTTGCAGCTACTAAAACCTGAAATACAGGTATTAAGCATGAATTTGTCCATAAAAGCACGATCAAGCGAGTCAATTAAAGAATTTGCAGTGATCATTAAAAGCAACAAATGCCCAAATTTCAAAAAAAGCATAATCCGAAATTGTATAATAAAAAAAATGCATTCTAATCAAAATTAACTCAGTGAAGCATTCTAATCTAAAAAAATTACTCGGTGAAGTATTATACAATCAGATCAAATATGGTAATTCAAAAGCAATTAAATGGAAGTGAAGGCTATTGAGTTACAAAAGCATAATACGAAGAAAAAGAAACATAATTAAAATTTGAAATAATCAAAAAAGCATAATCCGAAATTGCATAACTAAAAAAAAATATTCACGGTTTTTTTTTTGACATACCTGGATAAAAAAGGGGGAAGAAAGAAAGACTATTAAGAATTCTGAAAAGGATCTTTCAGTTTTGGTGGTGGTGGTGGTGGTGTGTGTGTGTGTGTGTGTGTGTGTGTGTGTGTGTTTGTGTGTGTGTGTGTGAGGGGGGTCAGTTTTGGTGGTGGGGTGTGTGTGTGAGGGAGGGGGGGGGGGAGGGGGGGGGGGGGGGGGAGGGAGAATGCCTTTTGGGAGCTTAAATGTGGACCTTTGATTTCCTTCCAAATGAATGAGAGCAACTTCATAACTTCTTTCTAAAATTGCCTTATGTTTTATTTTATAGATATCGATAATTTGTTGTCAAATCCACAAAGAAATATTGAAGATATATGGAATAAATCAGACAATTTGCAATTGGAGAATATATGGAATAAATTAATTAACACTAGTATAAACCAGTGCAATATTGTACAGAATTTTTTTAAAAAATGAGAAAATAACAAAGTTTTTTTTTGGTGAAAAATTCATATAATATGTATACAATATTGCAATATTTTTAGGTTTGATTAACGGATATGATTGTAGTTTAAAATTTGTAAGGATAAAGAGCAAGTGGAAGTTTTACTTCCAGCACTGTTATCGGATTGGGCAGGTTGGGTCCTGCACTACCGAGCCCGTGCCTACTTCTCTACTGGTCCAAATATTGGACTCAGACCCAACCCATGAGAACTGGGTCCGGGTAGCAGCAAGCGGGTGGTCTCTGGGCAGGAGAGAGAAGTTGGGCCTTTGTGTGTGTGTGTGTGTGTGGGGGGGGGGGGGGGGGGGGGGGGGGGGGGGGTTAATTGGGAGGTTAGGATTTTTTTTGTCCGGGTCGGGTCCATTTGAGCTGAACTAGACTCGGCCTGAAAATATGAAGGAGTCCTATTTGACCTTACCCGCAATAGACCAAGTACAAGGCCGGGTACGGGTTGGGTCCATTTTTAGTGGACATAGCCCGATCCGAAAATATGAACAAATCCTATTTTAAGACCCAAATCCTACCAGCAATAGACCATGTTGACTCCGATCTAATGTCGCATCCTGGTCGGTTCCGGGTTTCGAATTTTTTTGACAGTGTTATTTACCTCCTACATTTGCACTTTTTTAAAAAAAGGTGAAAAGGAATAAAAAAACCTTTGGATCAAAAGTGGTCTTAGCATAATATATTTTATAAATAGTATAACTCTGTACGATATTGTACATAACTTTTAAAAATGATAAAATAATAAGACTATTTTTGAAAAATTCATGTAATAGCACAATGTTTTAGGTTTGATTTAAGGGATATGATTGCAATTTAAAATTTGAGTGGAGCAAGAGTGGGGAATTGTTTCTTACATTTGCTATTTTTTTTTTAATTTTAAAAAGAAAAAAAATGAAAAAAAATTCTAGACAAAAGTGATTTAGCTGCGCAGAATATATTGTATAGATATGGGTAAACCAATTAATTATTTAATGCATAAGATTCTCACTTACCGTTACCGGGTCGGTTCCGAATCAGCTCATGGGCTTATCCGACAAAACCCTCACTCCTACACTACTATTCTAAAAAATATAGGGTTTCTAAAAGCTCGCAATTTACAGCAAAAATGGAGAAGGAAGGCGACAGCGTCGTCTTCGTCCTCGCCTTCTCCGGCGATCAAATTCCCCTTTCTGTTATCACCGCCGCCAAAATCGCCGGAATCCCCCTCTCCGTCGACTCAGCCACCCTTCCCTCCGCCTCTCCCCCATCCTTCCGTTTACCATCAGGGTTTGTCCCCTTCTCCTTTTCCATATACATTTTTTAAAATATATTGTTGTTATTATTTTTATTAAAATTTTGTGTGTGGAAATTTTCGATTTTTTTTTAATTTTATGATCCATAGTTTTTAATATAATAGATTTATGATTGATGTTAATTTTGCAGTACAAAGTTGCACGGGACCAATACGCTTCTGCGATATATCGGGCGAATTGGAGCTGTTCCTACTTTCTATGGAAAGGATGCATTTGAATCAGGGCAGGTATGTATAGTTGTAAAGATTGGATCTTTGATGATTGTTTATGCATGTGTTGAATTGGGTATGTTTGTTGTTTAACTGTAGATTGATGAATGGGTTGAGTATGCTTCGATCTTTGCGAATGGGTCTCAGTTTGAGAGTGCTTGTGGGCATGTGGATAGTTATCTTGGTTTGAGAACTTTCTTGGTTGGTTATAGTTTGTCAATTGCTGATGTAGCCATATGGGCAGCTCTTGCGGGTAATTACGACTTTTCAAGTTTGTATTTTGATTGATGACATTGTATTTTTGGGGGGTGTGAAAACCTGATTCTGTTGTGGATATAGGTACTGGGCAAAGGTGGGAGAGTCTTAGGAAGTCGAAGAAATACCAGAGTCTGGTTCGTTGGTTCAATTGCATTTTGGAGGAGTATAGCGACGCTTTGAACGATGTAGTTGCAACTTATGTTGGGAAAAGAGGGTTAGGGAAGCCTGCTACAAAACCTGAAGGACCTGAATTGGGTAGTAGTCAATCTCCAAATGGGAAGGAAGTGGCGAATGGGGATGTTACTTCAAAATCTGCTGGATTTGAGGTAGATCTTCCGGGTGCAGAAGTTGGGAAAGTGTGCTTGAGGTTTGCTCCGGAGCCTAGTGGCTACCTCCATATTGGTCACTCAAAGGCTGCTTTGTTGAATCAGTATTTTGCTCAGAGATATCGAGGACGTCTGATTATTAGATTTGATGATACAAATCCTTCAAAAGAGAGCAACGAGTTTGTTGAAAATTTGCTGAAAGATATCGAAACATTGGGCATCAAATATGATGCTGTGACTTATACATCAGATTACTTCCCACAATTGATGGGGATGGCTGAAAGTCTAATACGCCAGGGGAAAGCGTATGTGGATGATACACCTCGTGAACAGATGCAAAAGGAGAGGATGGATGGTATTGAATCAAAGTGCAGGAGCCATAGTGTTGATGAGAATCTAGCATTGTGGAAAGAGATGATTGCTGGTTCTGAAAGGGGTAAACAGTGCTGCTTACGAGGTAAATTGGACATGCAGGATCCTAACAAATCACTTCGTGATCCTGTTTATTACCGTTCCAATCCGGACCCTCATCATCGCATAGGATCAGTGTACAAGGTCTATCCGACCTATGATTTTGCATGCCCCTTTGTAGATGCCACTGAAGGTGTGACACATGCTCTTCGCTCAAGTGAATATCATGATCGCAATGCACAATACTACAGGATTCTTGATGATATGGGTTTACGAAGAGTGCAAATCTATGAATTTAGTCGATTGAATATGGTGTATACCCTTCTTAGCAAGCGTAAACTTCTTTGGTTTGTCCAAAAAGGTCAGGTTGACGGGTGGGATGATCCCCGTTTCCCAACTGTGCAAGGAATAGTACGCAGGGGACTAAAAGTTGAAGCATTAATACAGTTCATTCTTCAACAGGTGACATAGTGATACTACACTGGTTTCTAACTCTCCTGTGACTATGTTGCATGGTAGTTAACATATTGAATTTCAATGTTGTTTCATTTCGCAGGGTGCTTCTAAAAATCTGAACCTTATGGAGTGGGATAAGTTGTGGACCATCAACAAGAAGATAATTGACCCAATTTGTCCAAGGCATACCGCTGTGTATGAAGATCGTAGGGTAATTTTGTACCTCACAGATGGCCCTGAGGAACCATTTGTGCGCATCATACCCCGCCATAAAAAGTACGAGGCTGCTGGAATAAAGGCCACAACATATACAAATAGAATCTGGATAGACTTTTCTGATGCATCAGCTATCACTGAGGGTGAGGAGATTACTCTGATGGATTGGGGGAATGCTATTGTAAAGGAAGTCAAGAAAGATAACGGTGAAATTAAACAACTTATTGGAGTTTTGAACCCTGAAGGCTCTGTAAAGACAACAAAGTTGAAACTTACTTGGCTTCCTGACACTGATGAGCTAGTTAAGCTTTCCTTGGTTGAATTTGACTACTTGATAAACAAGAAAAAGGTATGCT